>OY992538.1:89911033-90511033 GCA_963921195.1 Pegoplata infirma | reverse complement strand
GCAAAATTAGGTAAACAGTGACGACCATCAACAAAATCGGTCAACACCATTTCAAATTCTATTTCAGAAAACCAAGGTTGGCAATCGATACCCACCCAGAATAACGGTATTTGGCTATTGTACCGCAACCAATAAAGATATGGGCATTTTTAAAAGCGTTTGTATGTTTGTATGTTTGTATCAAGTTATATATTGTAATATATGTTTATTTTTACTCGGGTTGGTATAAAAAAAGGCCGATTTTAATGCTTTTTGAATAGTAGAATTTAGATAAGTACTTCCGAAGAAATGCCTCTTCAAAGCTTAATACTTTGTTGTTTTTTTTTTTCAATTCTTGAAGAAAATATTTTTCTCAAAAAAATCACTATTTTTTTAAAGTAAAAAAAAGGAAATGGATATGTTTAGTCGGCTTTAAAGAAAACGCTTGCTGTTAGTACAAAGAAAATTAAAATTATTAAATTTTTTATGTGTTCTTTGCTGGAATTCGTGATATATATCATGATTCAATGGTTTGGGCAAGAGTACAAACTTCGCAGACATTTTTAGCTGCTAAAATACTTCTTTTTTAAATGTGACTTGTCACGTTCACCAATTAGCAACCATATGTAAATGTACTTGTTTCGGAGTAGAAAATAATGCAAGCAAGATTTTTTTCATTAATGTATTTGAAGAAAATGTTGAAGTTCTGAAAAGCTATACATAGAAGTGGCACGCACTTTTTGTACTGGGTAGTACTACCTACCGGAAAATCAGGATTTGTAGTTTCAGCATTGGTCATTGCTACCACCGCTACACCAATATTTAAACGACTTATATAGACTACAACAATGTTAAGAAATATTAGTAGAGTCTGCATGTGTCGCATACCCAATGTGGGCCCTGAAAATAGAAAAAAAAAAAACATTTTATAAATTTCATATTACACTAAAAACAAAATATAGAAAAACTATAACAACCCTGCAGGAAAAGTGTGTCTCTCGCTCCAAATTCACTAGTCCCATGTCTGGTGAAAACGGGACATATCACTTAAATGTTTATCACGTGACAGTTAAAAATTAGAGTTGTCACTAAACAGTTGTGATTTTCTGAATTTCAATTGGGCTTTTCTGAATTTCAATTGCGTTTTTCTGAATTTCAACTAGGCTTTTCTGAATTTCCATTGTGATTTTTTGAATTTCAATTGAGCTTTTCTGAATTTTAATTACGATTTCTGAATTTCAATTGGGCTTTTCTAAATTTTCATTGTGCTTTTCTGAATTTCAATTGGGCTTCTCTGAATTTCAATTGCACACAGAAAACAGATTCAGTTGCAACAACTGAATTGTTTGCCAACTGAATTTTTGCGGTTCCACGAACTATCACAATATTCAGTTGCTCCACTTGTAATTCAGTTGTCTCTACCGCTAAATTCTATCATAAGAACAGAATATTTTTATGTTAAAATTAACATTGGTCAGAGTGACTGAATTTTAAAAAGCGTTATATGGTTGTACCAATCAATATTTTTTTTACACTGTTTCCATTAAAATAATTTTTTTATTATTTTTTAAAACAATTTTATTAATTTAGAATAATTTCAGAAAATTTAAAAAAAAATCAGAGAATTTTTCTACAAAAAAAAATCCATTTCAGAATATAAGAAATTTTAAATTGAAAAAATTGCTGAGAATCTGAGTCTTTCTTAATGGAAAAAAATATTTTAAAATCTGAGACTTTTCCTAAAGCAAGAGTGAATTAGAATCAGAGACTTTTTCTATTGAAAAAGTTTTATATTACACAATGTCTTTCTCAGTAAAAATATTTTAAAATCTGAGACTTTTTACATAGAAAAAATGTTTTAAAATCTGAGACTTTTTTAGAAAAAATTTCACATTTTCTGCAGAAAAAATGTATCAGATTGTGACAATTTTTTTTTTTTAAAAGTCTCAGATTCTAGAAATTTTTTTGTTGAAAAAAGTATTGAATTCCGAGACATTTTTTTCTAAAGAAAAAGTCTCATATTCTGAGACATTATTCAATGGAAAATGACAAAATTTTATACAGAAAAAGTTTCAGATTCTGAAAAATTTTTTCTATATATAAATTCTCAGATTATGGGGCATTTTTTCTATAGTAAAAGTATCAGATTCTGAGACAGTTTTTCCATAAAAAAGTTTACGATTCTGAGACATTTTGTTTTTTATAGAAAAAGTTTTAGATTCTGATACATTTTTTATTTGAAAAAGTTGCTATAGAAAAAATTTCAGATTCTGAGCCATTTTTGCGATTGAAAAATTCGAGAAATTTTTTTATAGATAAAGTATCAGATTCTGTGTAGGTTTTTCTATAGAAAAAGCCCCTAATAATTATCGATTAACATCAAATTTGTTACCACTCCTATATGTATTTTTTGTAGTTGGCTCAAAATCGGATTTATTGTCATATTACGGGTGTTATTTCATCATTAGCATCTTCATTGAAACTACATGTTCAAATATCAAAAAAAAATTTTATTAAATATGTATTTTGCTTATTTTGGCAACAGTTTTAACTTACCCGTAAGATTTGCAACATTTTGTATAAGTTTTTGCATTAGTTGGCTTAAATAATCCAAATTTTGGTGAAAAACGTCCGAACACAACTAAATTTTTATTTTATTAAATTATTTTTTATTTTTTTTGACGTTTAATTTTTTTAATCTAAATAAAATCCCAACAAACAATTATTAGTCAAGAGTACCAATAAAAATTTATTTTTTAGTAGAATTTTACTAACAATAAAAAATATTTTAAATTTGGTTAAGTTAACCAACATTTCCCGTTGTCGATACAAATGATTAATTTAAGCAAATAATTATTGGTCAAGAGAGAAAATGTAGACTTAAAAATATGGTTGTACTTACTCAATATTTTTCAAAAGCGTTATAAAATTTTCGTTTTTGTAAATTAACCAACTTATTAGTTGCTAATACTTTAATTCGGTTACGACTGACATATAACTATTACTGTTGTAAATAATTTGGTATAGTGATAAAAACTTTACAATAACAATAAATATTTTTTTTTATTGATTAAAAATCGGTTTTTATAATCGTATTCCAACTAAACAATTCTCTGTGTGTGTGAATTTCAATTGAGCTTTCTAATTTCAATAGGGCTTTTTAGAAATT
This sequence comes from Pegoplata infirma, assembly GCA_963921195.1. Taxonomy (NCBI): domain Eukaryota; kingdom Metazoa; phylum Arthropoda; class Insecta; order Diptera; family Anthomyiidae; genus Pegoplata; species Pegoplata infirma. The sequence continues at coordinate 90,507,885 of OY992538.1, read as the reverse complement.
CAAATGTGATGTTATGAATTTCAATTGGGATTTTCTGAATTTCAATTGTGTTTTTATACCCTCCACTTAGTGATAGAAGGTATATATAAGTTTGTCATTCCGTTTGTAACTCATCGAAATATCGGTCTGGGACCCCAAAAATTTTTAAAAAAAAATTTGAAATTTGGACCATTATTGAAGAAGTTATGAGTAAAAGAAGTTTGAGTAAAGGAACAAACTACCAATTTTTAAAAATTCGATATCTTTTGAACGGGTCATCAAAAAAATCTGAAAATTTACCACGAAGGAGTTTTCGAAGGGTACTTTTTTTTTTTTTTATTTAATACTGCAACTAGTTATAGTAAACTAACAAGCAATTTAGTTCAAGGAATTAGTATATTAATATAAACGTTATTTCATTTTAATTATTAATGAGATCAGAGGGCTTCCTTCTTTTAAGTCTGCGCTCTACTTCAGCCAGATCGGCAAGGGATGATGCTTCCGGGTTGATATGGCATCTTAGTCGGATATTATGTTTGGTGGCGATTAACCCTATTTCATGTTTAACAGTTGGTACACCAAGATCACGATGTAAGTCTGAGTTCCTGATGAACCACGGAGCGTTTACAATACTTCTTAAGACTTTGTTTTGAAAACGTTGGATAATTTCAATATTTTTGTTACTGGTACAACCCCAAAGTTGTGCACCATACATCCAAACTGGTTTAAGCATTTGGGTATAAACCAATAGTTTATTTTCTACGGTTAGCTTTGATGATCTACCTAATAGCCATTTTAATTTTTTCCATTTAATTTCTAGCTCTACGCTTTTCATTTTGACGTGCGCATTCCATCTCAATTTTGAATCTAAGGTCTATGGCACCTGTAGGTTATCCATCAATAATCTAGTACCATTTAAATCTCTATTAGAAAAGTCTATATGCGTTGATTTGGTTGGGTTTAACTTGATACGCCATTTTTCAGTCCATTCTATAACGGAATTCAAAGCGAGTTGCAAATTTCTTTTAACACTTTCTTCAGTTTCTGATACTGATAATATGGCCGTATCATGGGCAAATGTAGCAATGGTCGTGTGAGAATGTTCAGGTACATCACTAGTATATAAAAGGTATAGAATTGGTCCTAATATACTACCTTGCGATACACCTGCTTTTATTTCTCTTAGTTTAGAGTATGTATCTTCTTGTTTTATTCGAAATAGTCTGTTTTCTAAATAAGACTTTAACAGTTTGTAGTAAACAAAAGGTAGTTGAGTTGATATTTTTGTAAGAAAGCCATTGTGGCAAACCTTATCGAACGCCTGTGAGACATCTAGAAACACTGCAGAACATATCTTTTTTTGCTCTAGTGCTTCTTCGACTATGTTTGTGATACGGTGCAGTTGGTCAATTGTAGAATGAGAATTTCTGAATCCAAACTGATGCTTTGGCACTAAGTTTTTATTTTCTATAATGGGTTTTATTCGATCTAACAGAATCTTTTCATATAATTTAGATATTATAGGTAGCAGCGATATTGGCCTATATGATTTGACATCAGCTGGGTGTTTCCCGGGTTTCGGTATCATTATTACCTATGATACTTTCCAAAACGAGGGTACGTAAAGCAATCTAAATGATGCGTTAAATATTTGTGTCAGCTTTATAATGAAATTATATGGTAAGTGTCTTAACACTTCAGTAGTAATAAGGTCGAAACCAGGACATTTTTTCATTTTAAGACCAAAATTTATTTTTTGTGAGACTTCGTTTGGTGTAACTTCTGGAATCAATTCTTCATTATTTTCCTCTCCATGTAGCTCTTGTGTAACATTTGACTCATTGTTGGGTTCTTGAGTAAAAACATTTTCCAAATAAATGGAGAATAATTCAACTTTTTGTGCATTAGTTTTTGCCCACTGGTCGTTTTCCATACGAATCGGATGAATTTGTTTAGTTGGCCTTTTAAGGTTTTTAGTCGATTTCCACAACGAATAATCAGAAATTTTTTCGTTGTTTAATCCCTTTATATAGTTGTCGAATGACTTATTTTTGTGTTTTTTAATTTCGAGGCTTAAATCATGTGTGATTTTGTTGAGCCGCGTTTTATCAATTGGAGCCCTACTTTGTTGCCACTTTTCTCTAAGTCTCCGTTTTGCTGCTATCATATTACGTATATTTTCTGGATATCTTGCCACAAAGTTTTTATTTGGAATGGAGGCTGTACTTTCCCAAGCTGCGGATTGAATAAGCTCAGTAATTAATTCTACATCATCTTCTAGTTGCTCGGCTGTTGCAGGCTGTTCACTGGATAAGTTTGAGTTTTCTAGGACTGCTTGAAAGTACTGCCAATCTGTATTTTTGTTTGATAGATAAGGTGGTTGCTCTTTTTCAATTGCTTCTTCATAAAGTGACATAAATATTGGGGAATGGTCGGAGTTAAGATCATAACTATCGTGCAATCTAATAAGAGATGATGATACCTTGTTAGTAATAAAAAAATCTATAAGGTCTGGAGTCTTTCTTGGGTCCGTTGGCCAATATGTTGGAGTGCCAGTTGAAAGAACTTCGCATCCAGTTTCAGTTATAGCCTTATGAAGTTCGCGACCTTTGGTTGTAGTTAAACGAGAGCCCCATATCGTGTTTTTCGCATTGAAGTCTCCGCCCATTATAAACTTTCCATTATGTTTAAGTAATATATTTTTATATAGCTCACATTTGATATTGTGTCGCGGTGGACTATATACAGATGTTATTAATAAGTTTTGAGAATTTGTAACAATCCTAACCGTTGTTGCCTGAAACTCCTCAATACTTATTTTGTCCTCTTCATGGTGTTTAATATTCTTCTTAATAATAATAGCACTACCACCTCTAGCTGTGTTTCGAGGATGGATAGTGTGATACATTTCATAATTTGTAAATCTAATAAAGGATTCTCTAGTAAAGTGCGTTTCAGAGATAAGACAAATATCAACTTTTTCTTCGTTCAGAACTACTTCGAGCTCCCTTTGGTGTTTTAGTAGGGTACTAAAAACTGTAAACAAATTGGAAAATCTAAAAAAAAAATTTTTCAAAGTGTCCGATTTGACATGGAATGCCCCATATATTCATGATCCCCGATCGATTTTAAGACATTCTAGCGATGTCCGTCTGTCTGTGGAAATGGTGATCACGACCAAAATATTACATGGATGATGAAACTTAACATATTTTTTGGAAGTTCTCCCGTGAAGTTTGGTATTGCATTTGAGCGATATCGGTTCAGCGGTTCAAAAGTTATGAACGAAAATGTAAGGACACCTCAAAAATTTTAGTACATTCAACAAAACCTAAAAATACAAAATCATTTAATTCGGCTGCTGGTTGACATATGTGAACATAATTGAACACCAAATGGTATTTTTTTTTTTGTTTTTTAAAAGAATCAACACTCTGGCAATGCTGCCTATCAATTACCAATGTAAGAGAATAATCACAATTGGAGCGGGAAGCGGAAAAACGCTTCAAAAATCGAGCGATTATTTTAAATTAAGCGTCAAGCGGTTTGCAGTTTTTTTTTGCATTATTTTTGACATTCATACCTCGAAATGTATAATTGTTGTGATAATTATTTAAATTTTATTTAGAAATTTTACTTTTGGCAATAACATTTTTTTATATTTAAACAATAAAAATTGTTCAATATTATAAGAACTCATTCAATTAAGACCAAGAGACAAAATCTTATTAAACAGTTGTAGAGGGTGCTGTGGCTTAGTGGTTAGTGCGTTGGACTACTAGCCAGCCAGCCTGTGTTCGATTCTCAGCTCAGGCAGAACAACATTTTTTTCAGATATTTATTAGTTTCTATTTATAACTAATATCTATCGCAGCACCCTCCTTCGTTGATAAATAGCACTAAAACGTCAACGAAGTAAAATAATAAAATAATGGCTATAAACTAGGGTTGCCAGACGGCCTGGAAAGGCCTGGATTTTCCAGTTATTTGAGATCTGGTCCAGTTTCCAGTTAAAACATAATTTATCCAGTTGAAAAAGGATTTCTTTTATTTTAACAATTACTTTTTTTTTATTAAATATTTTTTACAATTTTTTGGGAGTACTTTTTGAATAAAACATTAATCATAAATAGGAATGAGATTTTCATGCACTAAAAAATCGAAAATATGCGCTAAAAAATTCAAAATATGCACCAAAAAATATGCACTAAAAATAAAATGTGTACAATAAAAATCTTGTTATCATAAGAAAAACTTCTTAAAAAGAAAAAAATAACGCCGGGTTTAAATATTAACATTTAAAACTTTATATGAGCAATATTTTTTTTAGAAATTAAAAAAATCTTAAAAAAATAAAAGCAAAAAAAATATTTTTTTTTTTCTTATTTTCAAAATAAATTTTAAAAAAATTTTTTTTTTTTTTTAAATTTGTGTTTTTGCAAATTTATGCCAAAATATGCACTTAAAAGATCGTAATATGCACAAATTATGCATTTAAAATTAAAACATGCAAAGATATGCATTTTCACCAAAATATGCAAAAACAAATCGATGCCATTTTAACGCAAATTTCTTGATTCGGAAAGATAATTGGACGATATCGTTTTTAGACTATCGACAAAAAACATGCATTTGCATGGAAATCTCATCCCTAATCATATACATATATAACATGAATGCCTCTTTTGTAAACGGAAAATGTGCTCTTTTTGTTGCATTTTCACTATTTTTTTTACAACTTTTTCGAGCAATTCGGCCAGTCTAGCGTTGATTTCGGCACGAATGTTTTCCTTGAGCTCGTCGATGATTTAAGGATTCTTGGCGTACATTTTGCTTTTTAAAAAACCCCACAAAAATATGTCTGGATGGGGCAAATCTGCAAATGATGGTCAGTTGTTGTCGCTTTTGTTTGACAACGCACGTCCCGAAAATTTTAACTGTCCTCTTAAATTTCCAGATTTGACCACTTTGGACTTAATTTTGTGGGGTTATTTATAAAGAAAAATATAAAAATATGAGTCTCACATATGAAAATCGGTTGATTTTTTTTTTCAAATTATTAAAAAAAAAATCATATATGGGTCCAGTTACTTTTTCAAAATCCAGCTGAAAATTTTTCATTATCCAGTTATTTGACTTTTAGTATCTGGCAACCCTACTATAAACACAGCTTCAAAAATAATTCGCCAGATCAATAGCAAATGGTGATGCAACAAACTGTGCTCAAAATTATCAACACGCGCAATTACAGTGTTGCCATATTGAAGCCCTTCTATCTTTCAAATCTTTCATCTCTCTTCTATTCCCTTTCCGAAAGAAGCATCACGGTTACATTAGTAATTGATAGGCAGCATTGCCTATCAGAAGCAGTGTTGCTTCTTTAAAAAAAAAAAAAAAAAAAAAATTATTTATTCGAAACAATAAAAAATAAAATACACATTCCGTGAAACAAATTTTACATATTGCATCCTAAAAACTTGAAAAATTGCATAAAAAATCATATATTTTTAGCAATATCTATTAATTTTTCAGCAAACTCAATTGTTTGAATAATTTTCCATATTTTTTTCTGTTTTGCTTTGTTGTTTATTTCCATCTGATAAAAAACTCGTACTTTACTTGTATTTTACAACACTGTACAGAAAAACAATACTTTTTTTTGGTTAAAGTCTGGCAACGCCAAAAAATAAAATGAGAGGAAAAATGAGAGAGAGAGAAAAAACGCCATGAAAATAGAATAGAATCTATTTCGGCGGAAAAACGCCGCGGAATTTTGATTGCATACAAAATGTATGGGGAGAGTTGCGGAAAACCGCTTCCCGCTCCAATTGTGAGTAATCTCTTACCGTGATGCTTCTTTCGGAAAGGGGATAGAAGAGAGATGAAAGATTTGAAAGATAGAAGTGCTTCAGTTTGGCAACACTTTAATTGCGCGTATTGATAATTTTGAGTACAGTTGTTGCATCGCCATCTGTTTTGATTGATCTGGCGAATTATTTCTGAAGCTGTGTTTATAGCCATTATTTTATTATTTTACTTCGTTGCCGTTTTTAGTGCTATTTATCAAAGAATGAGGTATTAATAATAAATATCTGAAAAAAATTTTGTTCTGCCTGAGCTGAGAATCGAACCCAGGCTTGCTGGCTAGTAGTCCAACGCGCTAACCACTAAGCAACAGCACCCTCTTTTTTACCAAAATTTTTTTTTTGCGGAAATTTTTTTTAAAAAAAAATTTTTTTTTTGTCAAAAGTAATTTCCTTTTAAAAAGAGTTTTTTCCAATAATCTCTTTAAAATTGTGGAGGGCATCACTAGATTCGGCAAAGCCGAATTTAACTTTCTTACTTGTTTTGAAATTCAGTTGTTTCAATTGTGATTTCTGAATTTCATTTGGGCTTTTTTGAATTTCAATAGTGATTTCTAAATTTCAATTGTAATTTTCTGAATTTCAGTTGGGGTTTTCTGAATTTTAATTGCGCTTTTTTGAATTTCAATTGTGTTTTTCGGAATTTCAATTGGGCTTTTCTGAATTTCAATTGTGATTTCTGAATTTTAATTGGGCTTTTCTGAGTTTCAATTGTGATTTCAATTTTGCTTTTCTGAATTTCAATTGTGCTTTTCTGAATTCAATTGGGGTTTCTGAATTTCTATTGTGATTTCTGAATTACAATTGATCTCTTCTGAATTTCAATTGGAAAAGGTGTAGTAGAATGCAAGAAAGAGTTAAAAAAAGTAAGAAAATTATAGTCGGTCAAGACCGACCATATAATACCCTACACCAGAGTTTCTTGGAAAATGGGTCCCAATTTCAAACATGGACTGATTAGATCTATATTTTGTCAAATCTGTAATAAGTGTAAAAATCATGCACTAATCAAATTTGAGTGGAATAGACTTCTTTTTGTTGTCAATAAACCGCTTCAACTGAATATCGGGTGAAATTTTCACATGGGACCTAACAAGGGAAGTATCTCAACCCTTATGAACCGATTTGCCTGAAACTTAAAATATATATCAAGGAGACAATTCTAAGGTCGGGGTGTCTCGGCATATCGGCCATATCGGGGATTTAGGGGTTCAAAACATAGGTCAAAAAATGGCGAAAAAATCGTTTTTTGGATTTTTCGGCCATTTCTTTTTTAAAAACTATATTATGTTTTCATATAAGAAGAAAGGTTTTTTTAATGCCTATCCAATGGTGGCATAACCTTGTAAAAATTCGGCTTCTTTAAATATTTTTTTCAGGAAAATGTGTAAATTTTGGGGGGTACTTATGTGAAGACATAGACCTACGATATCCATATGGATAAGAAATAATCTTTATTAAATTTAAGTCGACCCGTATTTTTGCCCTAGATGATATTCCTGTTAGTTCGGAAGTTATCAAAATTTTCCCGAAGGTCCACATGGTTTCATAAGGGGACAACGAAATTTTTAAACACCGATATGGCCGATAAGCCGAGACACCCCAACCTTAAAATCGTCTCTTTAATATATATTTTAAGTTTCAGGCAAATCGGTTCATAAGGGTTGAGATACTTCCCTTGTAAGTCCAAAAATGGTCCGATGATAATAAGATTTGATAAGGTTATCAAAGTACCATTTAACATACACAACCAGAATTTTAATTAAATATTTTCTATTTTCATGAAATTTGAGAGATTTATGTGAAAATCGGGAAGGTGGTTTGTATGGGGGCTACAAGAAGAACTGGCCCGATTTCTTTAAAATTCGGACTAATGATTTGTGTGGCTAAAACATGATTACCTGCCAAATTTCGAAAAGATACGGCGCTATGAAATAACCCCCAATGAAATTACCCCCAAATAGGAAAATTAAAAAACCCAAAATGAAATTATCCGCAAATAAAATGAAATAAGCCACAAAGAAAAGTAATGAAATTACTCCCAAAATAAATGCAACTACCCCCAAATAAAAATGAAATAAACACCAAATTTTGGGGTTTATTTCATAATGCAATATTTCCCAAATATTGTATGCGTAGCCGGCCTTTGGCCGGGATTAGGGATTACAAACTCCATGCATTAAACCCACCCTGTCCGCAAAGTAATGTTTTCTATGGTAGCAGGTCTTTACGCTATCAAATTTGTTATGCCTCAAAAAGGCCTGATAACCAAAATAGCTTTGGTTGGCGTACGGACATAGCGCCCAAGTGCATATCGCCCAATTTAAAAAAGTCATTCCACCCAAAAAAAATGTGTGTTAGTTGTTGTTGCAAAAATTTTTGGACAATATAGCCATTATTTTTGGGTATTTTAACAATTTTCTTTAAATTAATATAAATGATCAAAAATGTCATATTATCCAAATATCAAAATGTTGAATTTATAAAATGTCATAGCACCCAAAAAATAATCATAAAACTCACCAATATTGTTTTTTAACACAATATTTTAAAGTTTTTATGCGTAGAGGGTGGGTTTAATGCATGGAGTATGTTATCCCTAAGCACGGCCGAAAAAAAACAAATCATAAAAGTCGCAATTTCGACATTTCGCCCAAAAAAATATTTTGGATTTTTTGACAATTTTGTTTTGGGAGAAATAACATTTTTAGACCTATCATTTTGGGCTATATGTCGCAGCTTGGGCGATATGACATTTACGGTTTTGGGCGATAAGACCTTGGGCGTTATGTCCGTACGCCGCTTTGGTTTGCAGAGAGGGTGGGTTTAATGCATGGAGTATGTAATCCCAAAGCCCGGCCGAAGGCCGGCTACGCACAAAAACTTTATTACAAAGTTTTTATTCATTTGGGCTATATGTCGCAGCTTGGGCGATATGACATTTACGGTCCTGGGCGATGAGACCTTGGGGGCTATGTCCGTACACCTTTTTTTATTTCTTTTTTCATTTGGGGCTTGTTTCATAATGAACAAAACCCCAAAATCAATAATGAAACAACCCCCAAAATAAATATAGGTCTTAATATGGACCGATTTTTTTCACATTTCAATAGGCTTCGTCCTTGGTCCAAAAGAGGCTTAAATTCAAATTTGAAGTCAATTGATTAAAAATTGTGACCTGTATCGTGTTTACACCATTTACATGGACAGACGGACGGGCGGACAGACGGACGGACATCGATAAATCGACTCAAAAAGTGATTCTAAGTCGACCGGTAAGTGGGTCTAGGACCAATATTTCGAGTTGTTACAAACATCAGCACAAACTCATTATACCCTGTACCACAGTGTGGTGTAGGGTATAAATATATGAGCTAGACCTGAGCTAAATCTGGTAACATTTGAACACGACCAGTTGATGTTATCATTCCAAAACGTGTTAAAAGTTCATAAAACTTTCTATTCGAAAGACCGTGAAATAATTTTATTGATTATCTAAAACATTTAACCTGCAATTAACCAAAATAGCGACACCTGAAATTTAAAAGGGCAAATTTTTACTTTCTAAATTAAACAATTTTTAAAATTTAAATGCCGAATCTTTTAATGAAATTTTTAAAACTTGCAATTAATATTTTAATTTGTCAAAGTTTATAAATTTTAATTGAAACACAGCGAAAATAAACTTTTTTTTTAATGAATATAAGAAATATTTGTATTTAAATTTACTTGTTTTCTGTAATAAAATTAAAATGTTTTTTAACGTAAAAAAAGAAAAATTTGTATAAAAATTCCATAAAAAGTTTGAGTGGTGCCAAAAGATTCGGCAGTATCTAATTATATATCATTAAGATTTTTTTTTTTATTACTTATGCCCGTTAAGGTTTCAGTTAACATAAAAATTTTGAAATGCCAAAAGATTCGGCAGTGTCTAATTTTATATCATTACGATTTTTTTTTTACTTATGCCCGTTAACGTTTCAGTTAACTTCATTTGTAAATAAACAAAATTTGTTGAAGTAGTTAAATTTTATTAACAAATAATAAGTGACATGTATTTGGGCGATAAGATTCAATATAGGATTTTATAAATCATATCGGCTAATTTTGTTTATTTTGATAATAGCCATAACATTATTAATTGAAAATCGATTAAAACTAATAATAAGTAATTAACAGCACCGACAAGCGGGGTACAATGCAAATACCCGAAATTCGTTTTCGCTGAACTTATAAATATTTTAGAAGAAGACTTTCATTTAGCCGTAACCAGGAACAGGACCACCTTCTAAAAACCCATGTTTTAAGCGCCAATAACACTGTGCAACTAATTTTGGGTCTTCGAGTGTATATTGAATGGGACAAAAAAAAAAAATGAAAGTATACCAATAGAAGACCAAAACCCGAGATGGGTTTTGAAAACTTAGCTCGAGTTCTTTTTTTATGAATTTTATTTCAAAGGCGTTTTGAATAAGTCCACAAAAAAGTGTTCAGTAAAATTTATTGACGGTTCTTTTCTTGAAACATATTAACAATCTATCCGCCATTTTTAGGAGTCATTTTGGTACTTTTTTTAAATAATCTCATAGGATAGCAAAAAAACGTACCTTTAATGGGATAAAATATTCTACAAAATTTTTCTGAATCAAATTTCACTAAGCGTTGTCAAAGATCGAAAGTTCGTGGGAAAAGTGCATAATGCTTTAACAAGTAAAATTCTACACTCAAAATAAATTCTCTGTCCAACCAGCAGAAAAATCTGCTGAAAATACACCCATTTTGAGCCATATGAGAAATCTGCTGATTTTAGCAGACACGGTTTGCTAAATATCTGTCATAAGAGGTGAATAAATATAAAAAGAAAAAAAAAAAAAACATACGCCGCCACACAGTGGGGAAAAATGGACTTTTTTTGCCCAATTTTGCCTACAGGTCGCAATTCCTAACCGATTTTGGTTTTTCTTTTTTTGTATTTTAGCTAATAAAATTCCGCATCGATCTGTCATGGTGGATTTTTGAAAAAAAATTTGGGATTACTTTTTATATTTTCCTAAAGTTCAGAAAATTTTCATTTTTTCAGTATTTTTGCAATAAAAAATGTATTAGGCATGGGACGAATATGCTTTATAGACTAAATTAAAGGTATTGGAACTCCTTATCAACGACGTGATTAGTATTTGAAAATTTATTATTATTTTGGTTTTTATAAGCAGACAAAAATTCAAGAATTTTCACTTTTAAAAGCCTATATCTTTAAAAATAATGAACCAATATCAATAAAATCTTTTTTAGATTAAAGCTTATGTTTTGCTTAGTCATAATTGGTACACATAATTTTTTTCAAAAAATATTTTATTTTTTGCTTTAATTTTACCTTATGATTTTTGGAATTTTAAAATTATTTTTTAATCTGTTTTTTTAAAAAAAAAAGTTGTTACATTGTAAATTCAAAAAAAAGATTTAAACAATTTTGAAAAAATACTTTGTTTACCAATAATGGTTTAGAAAATGATAAGCTTCAATCTAAAAAAATTTCATTGAAATTGGTACATTATTTAAAATTATATAGATACTTAAAAGTGAATATTTTTAAGTTTTCATGTGGTTATAAAACCAAAATAATAATAAATTAACAAATGCTATTAATGTCATTTATAACGGGTTCAAATACCTTTAATTTTGTCCATACAGCTTATTCGTCCCCTACCTATTACATTTTTTAGAGCAAAAATTCTAAAAAAAATAATATTTTCTGAACTTTAAAAAAATATTCAAATAAAACAAAAACGATTTTTAGAAATCCACCATGACAGACCGATGAGGAATTTTATTAGCTAAATTTCAAAAAAAGAAAAACTAAAATCGGTTAAGAATTGCGACCTGTAGGCAAAATCGGTCAAAAAAGGTCCATTTTTCCCCACTGTGCGCCAGCCAGCATCGAACTCACCACCTTCCGATTTGAAAGTACACTTCTTAACCACTACACTCAAAATATTTTGTAAGTAAATTCAACTGAAAAAACGTTTAAAACAATCGTTTTTCCTTTTAAAAAACGGACTACTTATATTTCAGTTGAAACAACATACTTTTTCAGTTATTTTTAAACGTTAATAAATGACTAGACATTCCGTAAAAACAAACGATATTTCAGTAATTTTAACTGTTTACAATTTTTTATTTTATTAAGTAAAAATAAAATTTTTTGAATAACAAACTACAAAAACCGTACTTCTGTAAAATTATACGGTATAATCAGTCACAAATAATTTAACTGATAAAAATATTTTTCCGTAACTTTTGTAGTTTATTATTTTAACAACTGTAAAAATCGTTCAATATTTTATTTTCATTGAAAAACAAACGATAAAACGTTTATAACAACTTTAACTAAAAACTTTTTGAATAACCGTAAATAGTTACTGTAAAACTTTTCTAGGTGTACGCTACGGAAGCTTATACTTTTATCTGGCGTTTTAGCTATTAAACATGTGTGTTGTTCGACAGCAGAGAAATCTGATTTTAGCAGAAATATCTGCTGATTTTAGCAGAAAAATCTGCTGATTTTAGCAGAACAATCTGCTGATTTCAGCAGAATAATCTGCTGATTTCAGCAGAACAATCTGCTGATTTCAGCAGAGCAATCTGCTGACAATCTGTTCTGCTTTTTTTTTTACATAAAAAAATTTCTTGAAAAAATAATGAAATTCAGCAAACAAAATCAGTATAAACATAGTAAAATGTCTGTTATTTTCTTAAACTGAATAACAGAGATTTTAGTAAAAATATCCATCTCAGCAGAACAATCTGCTAAAAGATTGCTAATTCAAATTGAAAGTCGTTTTACAGATTTTTTGACAGAGTTTTTCTTTTGAGTGTAAATTATAATATACTGTTTATAATTGTTTTTCATTAAAGTCGTGTCAAATAAGCCGAAAAAATTGTATAAATATTTTTCTGAGCTAAATAATGTTCATAGATGTCTGCAGTCAAATTTGATGACGGTTTTTTTCTTAGAATATATTAAACCTCTATCTCCCATGTCTAGGGGCCATTTTTGTTCCTTTTTCTAATTCTCTCATAGCACACCACTTAAACAAGCCTTTAATGGGTTAAAATGCTGTGCAAACATTTTCTGCATCAAATTTCACTACCCGAGTAAAAAAAAAATTGTATGGTAAAACATGTTATCTTATAAAATTATGTATAATTTATTGGATCTGATTTTGCTAAATTTCATCCGAAAATTGGCCGCGCCAAAGTTATCTCATAACATCTTATAATATATGAAGTTACAGTTTAATATTTGATTGTATGTGATTTCATCCGGAAAAGTTATCCCAAAGTTATCCCAAATATCTATTATGTCCGGCCAACTGCGGATAACAAGGCACACGATGTTATTTTAATGACGTGGTGTGCGTTGCTATCTGCTCATGGGGAGCATAGCTGAGTGCTACCGGACGCTTCACACACTCAAAAAAAAAAGTTTGTAAAATGACATAAAATCCCCGTGATTTTACGGGGCAGGTTTTGTAAAATATGTACTAGCAAGAATCCCCGTAATGTTACGGGGATAATTTGTAAATTGATTTAACAAAAGAAAATGTAAATTTACAATTTTTTTGTAAAATATTAACTTCGAGATGTAATTTTTTTTTGGAAATTTACAAAAAATTTGGTAAATTTACAAAACAAAATTGTAAACTTACAGAAAAAGGTTGTTATTTTACAAAGAAAAATACAAAATGAAAAGATTAACAAATTATTTGGTTAAACTACAGTTTTTACCACAAAAAATATTGAAAAACACGTATATTTACAATAAAAATTGTAAATTTGCAAAAAAAAATAATATTTACAAAACAAATTGTAAACTTACAAAAAAAGTTGTAAATTTACAAAATAAAAGTAGAAAATCAAAAAACAAAATTGTAAATTTACAAATTGTTTGGTTAAACTACTGTTTTTGTGGCAAAAAACTTGTATATTTACAATAAAAAGTGGTAAAATTACAATTTTTATTGTATATATATCATTTTTTCTTATTTTTTTGCCGTAAAAACAGTAGTTTAACCAAAAAATTTGTAAATTTACAATATTCTTTTTGTATTTTCTACTTCATTTTTGTAAAATTACAACTTTTTTCGTAAGTATACAATTTTGTTTTTAAAATTTTCATATTTGTTTTGTAAATTTACAAAAAATTTGGTTTATTTACATATTTGTTTTGTAAATTTAAAGGTTTTTTTTTCCATTGGTGCATCTTATTTTTCCTTCTTCGGCAGCTGGAGTAGCACTTCAACAACCTGAAATGATTTTTTTTTTTTTTACTTGAACACTTTTAACAAACTTTTTAATGTATAACACTGCACTTCTTTTTATTTTTTTCGACATTTCGTTTTTCTTAAGTAGAACATATGAGAATTGCGAAGGAGGCTACACAAGAAATTTCTTATATTTTCAGGAAAAATTAGTCAAAAAATAACAAATTTTTTTTGAATTTTTAATTATTTTGACAAGTATTTTTAAAAAATCGGAAAATTTTTTTTTGGATATTGTAGATTGGATGTTTAAGTACCTGTTAAAATAAGAAAAACTTAATTTTTCATAATTGGCAGCTTTTTATTGACATTTTAGGTGCCAAATTAAAAAAAAAAATACCAAAAAAATATGGTAAAATTACCAAAAAAATGGTAAAAATACAAAAAAAAAAAACTAGAACAATTATACAGTAGAAACACATACAAATTGTGGTATTTTACTTAACGCAAATTACCAAAATGTCTGCGAAGTTTGTACTCTTGCCCAAACCATTGAATCATGATAATGTTTTGTTGTATAAACAGGTGATCTTTCTAAAGAAAAATTTTTCTAGAAAAAATAACGCGATATTAATTTGTCATTCCATGCAAAACACATCAAAATATCGTTCGAGGACCCCATTATGTTTATGTATATATTATTGATCCGTAAATGTTTCGAAGGCATTTAGTGATATCCATCAATCTATTTGTTTGTATCATGTTAAAAAAACTAAATAAAAAAAAAAAAAGTTAACAAATCACAGGATTCGATCACCGGACCTTCCGTTTTCCAGTCTGGCTCACCTCAGCTAGGCCACCGTAGCTTACTCAAACGTTGATTTAAATTTTATTATGTTTCTCTTGCTTGTAGATGCATATTCCATTTTCAAATATACTGGTTAGTATTGCCATGTGGTAATATTTTATTGGAAAAAATTTGCGATGATGGTAGTAAATCTAATTGGAAATGCGATATTTGGTATGGCAATACTGCGTTAATCGAGTGACACCTAGCGCCGCTAGGTGTCACCACCAGAACTATGTGTTTTTTATTTTATTTATTAATTTTAAATTATTGTCGAAGTTTACGGTTGTAATAAAATGAAAACTATAATTCTTATTTTCTTTTTTGTTTAATCGTTAGCTTATATAGTCAAACTGAGGTGGCGTCCTGCAACTTTTTTAAAATTAGACCCCAGCCTAAAAACATTATCATGTTAAAAAATGGTGTAAAAATTAAATTTTTTTTGCTAAAGCTTACAATTAGTTGAAAAATTTTTGTGTCCGGAATTCAAATTTTAAAAAAATTTTTTCATGAAATTTTTTATTTATAAAAAATTATTCTTAACTAAATTTTTTACTCCAAAACGCAAGAAAAATCTGAACTTAGAAAATTTATGCGTGTCCTATTGTTGAATAATTATTTTTTTTTGTAAAACAACATTAATTCTAGTAATAAAATAAGTTTTGCAAAATTACATTGGAATTTTGTACTTTTCAATATATACATTTCAAACTGAAAACCTTGTAAACGATCTTAAAAAAAAAAAATTGTAATAACACATTTTTTTGGTAAAAAGACTAAATAACATCAAGTAAAATTTTGTTGTACAATAACAGTTTTCTTGTGTAAAAAAACTAAACACCTTGTAATATTTTTTTAATTTGTAAAATAATTCACTTTTTTGTAAATTTACCTAAAAAATTTGTAAAATAAATTTACCAACATATAATAGTAAAATTACAAAGCAAACTGTAGTTTTCGTTTTATTAAATATACAACAATTTTTGTAAAAAGACAAAAATATTGGTAAAATAGAATTACAAGACCTTTTACTTGTAATTTTACAAACTTTTTTTTTTGAGTGCAGGTTGCGGATAGTGATACGTTCCGTAGATATACGGAGTAGCTGCTATTTGTAGTAGTCGCGGACAGTCAGCGATTTCAAGAGGAGAGTCTCGGAGCGTCTTTCGAGTTCCCACAAATTCCGAGTATGCCGATGATCCTTGAAATATCATGGCGAATGTTTGGCGCCATAAAACCAATAACCCACAGTATGTCTGGATACTTTAATCGGCAGCCCCGTTACCAGACTCGGATGCGATCGGCTGATTCCCGGTCCATCTTAAACTTCTTTTATTAATGAAACCACAACAAATAAAAACATATTGGCCCTATGTTCCTCCATGGAACCCCAGGAATAAATATATATGAACATTTCCATTTAACTTTTGATTTTAATGGTTAAAAAATATTAAAAATTTTTTTTAAGGCACATCAAAATCGTTTAGTACGCGTATAAACATGCATTTAGTAAGTGCAAATCCGTTCGCGTGAAGAACTTTCAGCTGACGGCGCGAAAGTTATGGCGGTTTAAAGATTTTAATTGAAAACCAAAAATCTTAAAATTACAATTATTAATAGAATTTAACAAAATCAACGTTAATTAATGTTTTATACTATCCCCAATAAAATCCGGATGAATTACGTCCAGTAACGTGGATATACAATCAGATTTTTACGTTAAAAGTTTGTTTTAAAAAGATGCTTGATATGCAATTTACGCGAAATCTAATGACGATGGACCAAATTTAAGGTCATATTCGGATTTAGCACCCTCAAATTAGTTTAGAAACTTGTGCATTATGCAAAATTGTGAATTTTTAAAAGTGATGCAATTTCTGATTAATGAAATTTTGAAAGATGCATAAAATCAACAATCTTCAAAATTTATTAATGCCGCTCAGTTTTGGGATAATGCTTTATAACTACCAGCAATTGCCTTTTATAGAAATTAATTTCTATTAGCGGTTTGGGTGTGCCCTGGCGGTTTATCTGGAGACAAAATTGGCGCGTTTTCAGCGTACAGTTACATTAAGTCCCAATTTTTGCACACGATCCATAATACGCATTACAAGCAATCGTCTGATGGGTATATTTTAAATCTAAATTCTTTTCGCGTGAAAATACAAGCAAAAGTTTAAAATCGTGAAATGTCAGATTTTTGCAAAATTTTTGCTAATCAAAATTTTAACACGCTATATCGATTTTATTATAAAAAAATCAAAAAATATTTGGATCACGCGATGTGCTGGGCACTTTTAAATAATATTGCGAATGTGCCTCGCAAAAAAGTGGATTTTTGATGACTTTCACGTTTTGTCTCTCAGCTTTTGTCTAGCTAGTACTCCGCTCCTATTGAGGGCACATTCATGAGACCGGTTTCAAACTGTAGGGAATTACGACAGCCATCAGTTTTCGCATTAGCTTTTGAAAAGTATGAAGCGGCGCAAATTTCCTGTTAAAAAAACGACGAAAAATTGAAAATGAAGAAATTTTAACTTCAAACCGTTACCACCAAATAACTTTTTTATTATTGATGGCACATCAAATTCATAAATAGATCTATTTTGAACAAGTATAGGGACCATATATTTTAAATCTTTGAAGAATACGGTGGACGGCGCAAGTACAATAGGCCAAAGAGTACATAATTTTTATGAAATTTCAATCAACTTTTCCACATTTCTGAAGTTTGATTGTCGCTAACTACCGCAAATTAAGATTTTTGGCCTTAAGTGTCTGTATGCTAATTGCATTAGAAGTCTTTTATGCATTTTTATCAGTAGATAGCCATTTCCATGCAAATAAAAAAAGTTTTTGACAAAAAACAAAAATTTCAAACAAATGAAAAGTTAAATGGAAATGTCCATACACAGAAAGAATTGAAAACGAAAGTCAATCAACAAAAACGCGGATTCAATTAATTTTTTAATTGAAACTCCTCCGATAAAGAAAATTGTTATATCAATCATCAAATTGTAGGTGATTAATTGATTTTTATTTCAATTAATAATTTTTTCGATTTTGATCAAAAATTTGATTGATTTTTTATTTAAAGTCAATTAAAATAATGATTGATTTAACAAATGAATTTCACGCTTATGGAAAAATTATGAAGAAATTCATATTTTTTGCTTTCCAATATGTTGCCGACAATAAAAAAAAAGTAAAACCGTAGTATAAAGTATATTTTTCAATTAATGTATTCAAATAAATTGAAGCGAAAAAAAATCTGGTATGTTGAAAATTTGTAATTTGATAGTTAAAGAAAATAACAAAAATGTTGATCAACACAATAATTGACTTATTTAAATTTTGTTGATCAATAGATTTAATTGAAATTTTTTAGGCAATTATTTTTTGTGTGTATATATATCTATTATTATGATTTTGTATTAAATATGATATGATATGACAGGCACGTCCGCAGGGGGGGGGCCCTGGGGGCCCGGGCCCCCCCAAAATGATTTGGCCATATACAAAATATACGTTTGTTAACAAAAAAAGGCTCAGTATTATTTTTTTTTTCTTTTTATCTCTAATCTAACAAATGTTTTTTTCTGAAAATTTCAAAATATTGAAAAAAATTTTATTGGAAAAAATTTTGTGTGGGTTCAAATTCTTAAACTTGTTCGGTAGTGAATAAGACACCTTTAAACGATAATTGCGACTGACCAAGTAAGTTATGCATCATGAATATTATTCCATTAGCTTTCCTCCCGACTTTATTTAAAGACGCTGCCACATTTGACTAGATTTGTGATCCCCGGAAAAACTTTGTCAAAGGGTTTGAGAATTTTTTTTTTTTTTGAAAATAATGTTTCAGAACATATCGCTCATTTACTTGTATAGTGTCATAACTCAAAATATGTCGTTTTTGGGTAAACCATACAGAATTATTTGTTATATTCTGCTTTATATTGTGTCAAAAATTCGTATTAATATCTTCTAAACTCACCGTTTGAGAAGAGAACACGCCATTATAACATTTTCTATGTACGGGCCTTTTGCAATGTTAAACAAGTTTCAATTGTAAACTTTAAACAGGTTTTCTGTAAAATCAAACATTTTGCGTTATGACACTATACAAGTAAATGAGCGATATGTATGCATTGAAAATTATGTCGTTGCTAATTTTAACCTAATATAATTCCAAGTTTAACCAAATTTGACAATTTTTAAATCGAAAAATCTTCTCTGGATCTGAAACTTTTTACACAAAAAATTAATCGAAGTGTTGGTTTTTTAAATATCTAAATAAAACTGGAAAATTTTTATCTACAAAAAATATTGTGAATTTAAGAACTTTTTTTTTACAAAAATGTCTCAGAATCTGTAAATTTTCTCATTCCATAAATGGATAAGAGATTTTTAAGGATTAATTTTTTTCAGAGTTTTTCTATACGAAAAATATTTTAGAATCAACGAATTTGTCTACACAAAAAACGTCTTATAATCTGAGTATTTTCTGTACGAAAAAAATGTCTCAAAATTTGAAAATTTTCTATGCGAAAAATGTTTTAAATCATAAGTATAGTAAAAATCTTTAGAAAGATTCCAAAATTTTTGACTACAAAAAAAAAACACTTTTTCGGCCTTACCTATTTTAATTGTCTTAAAAATTGGTATATATGTTCTTCTGATTTTTGTTGAATTTCGGTTTTTGTTATTTAGTCAAAATTGTGAATGGTTCGCGTTTTATCGCTGTTCAAAGTTGGTATTTTGCAACAATTGTATGATAAATACTAGAGTTGTCAGTCGATTAAGAATAATTCGATTAATCGATCAAACAAAACCCAACTCTTGTTCGAATAATTAAAAAATGACGATTTTCGAATAACGAATAAATCGATTAATTAATGTCGATTAATCGAACAATTCTTTTTTAATTAAAAAAATAAAAATTGCTTCGAATTTGATTTATTCTCATAAATTTTGAAAGATTTTATACAAAATGTAGGAAAGTTAAAATATATTGTAGCCATAGCCCTGGATAGCACATCCATTATAGAATTAGAGTTATAAAGTTTTTAATAAATAATTTAGAAAAAATTAATAATTCTTTTGCATCAGACTTACTAAAACGTATTAAAATAAGAATTAGTGAGAGACGTATAAAAGTGTTAAATACGTTAATTTTTCTAAATTCTGGAAATTTTCCGAGCAATAAAAGTTTCTTAAAATATTCTCCAAAAATCGAAAAAAAAGAATATGCAAATGAATTATACTCCAGATTATTTTATGTTGAAAGTAATCACAATAATTCAGATAAAAGTATTGAAATAGAGGAAGTTATTAGTAATAAAAATAATAATATTTTATGCGAGTTAAATAATTCAATTCAAAGTATTAAAAATTCAGAAAATAAAAAGGACTTCAGCGATATATCAGACGATATGGTATATTTGGAAAAATCTGAAAAAAGAACAGAAAAAAATAGATAAACTTTTTTATGCTCTTCTTACTATATCACCTACTTCAACAAGTAGCGAAAGAGTGTTTTCAAAATATAATTTAATAAAAACAAAAACCAAAAATCGTTTGAAAGCAAAAAAATTGGGTCAACTTTTTTTTTTAAAAGATTATTTCTTAAGAACAACTTAAATTGTCTTATTAGACAAAAATTAAAATCCTTTATGATATATTTTGTCTGAATACTTCAAATAATAATCTGTATTTGAATTATTTCCCAACAAGTATTAAAATCGACATCCATTAATTAAAAGTGATCTCAGTTATTCAATTTTTAATTTTTTTTAACTTTTAACTCTTTTATTTTTAAGTTTTATATGCATTTTTTCGTTAATAAAAATTTTAACTTTCTTATTTTAAGATTTTTTATATGAATTGTTTATTTTTTTTGTTAATAAAAATATTTTTTAAAATTATTTTTTTATTCGTTATTCTCTTCGATTAATCGAGTAAATTTTGATCTTTAATCGTTTGATCGAACGAGGAAAAACAATTATTTGAATTATTCGAACAAAGTTGAAAGTCGAATAATTGACAACTCTAATAAATACACAATGTTTAAATGATCATATCTTTGGAACACATCATCCGATTGCCACGAAATAAAACGCAAAATAATGGTTATGTCCTGTACTTAAAACAGAATTTTGGAAAAGGATAGGATGCTTCGCAAAAAGGATATTGAAATTAAAAAAATGTCCTTAATTTGCAAATATCTCAAAATGCGTATCTTTAATTTTCCTATATTTTTTTGCACATATAGCCCAAAATGTACTTAACAGCATATGCAAATCCCAAATTGGGGTGATAAGTGGTTTAATTGTAAACGCGGTTTCATGAAACGCCTTATTGATTTTTGTTAATGACTCTCGTTTACAAATGAAAAACAATTTCTGCGAACTAACCGCAAATTATTTTTTTATATGTATTTTTGATCGCTAAACTCAAAAATTTCATTAAAACAACATTTCGCGAATACATTTTTGTTAAATTAATTTTTTAGCGTTTTTTGGAGGTATTTTAACTATTTTGCTTATATCTTAAGTTCTGTTTATCTTATCTGCTCGCAATGAAAACCAAACTATAGATAATCAAATTTCCAACAATTCCTACATTCATCATTTTCTCGTCAGTTCATAGCTTTTCGCGCAAATAATTCTTTTTAGCGTTATTTGAATGTATTTTGACTATTTTTCTTATATCTTGAGTTCCGTATATCTGATCCTTCCGAAATAAGAACCAAATTAAAGACAATCAAATTTCCAACAAATCCTTCATTCATTATTTGTATATCAGTTCATAACTTTACGCGCAATAGGCAAACATATGACTAATATAAGTTTTTTGATTAACAAATCGTTAAAAAAAAATTAAAGAAATAGAAATCTTTGCAATTAATTAAGTTTTTTTATTTATTTGAAAAGCCTGAACATTTAGAAATATAATAAAGTTGATTTGATGAAAATCAATAGGTTTACTCCAAAGTTATCACAAATTATATGAAAATACACGATTTCTGTTTTTTTAAATTTTTTAAAAATGAGCTTTGTTAATAAAAAAAAATTGGTTTTCCTTGTTTGACTATAGCGCGTAAAGTTATAAACTGATATAAAAATAATGAATGAAGGATTTGTTGGAAATTTTATTGTTTTTAATTTGGTTTTTATTTCGGAAGGATCAGATAAACGGAACTCAAGATATAAGAAAAATAGTCAAAATACCTCCAAATAACGCTAAAAAATTTATTAGCGCGTAAAGCTATAAACTGATGAAAAAATGATAAATGTAGGATTTGATGGAAATTTGATTATCTTTAGTTTGGTTTTTATTGCGAGAAGATCAGATAAACAGAACTTAAGATATAAGCAAAATAGTTAAAATACCTCCAAAAAACGCTAAAAAATTCATTTAACAAAAATGTATTCGCGAAATGTTGTTTTAATGAAATTTTTGAGTTTAGCGATCAAAAATACATATAAAAAAAATATTCGCGGTTAGTGCGCAGAAATTGTTTTTTATTTGTAAACGAGAGTTATTAACAAAAATCAATAAGGCGTTTCATGAAACCGCGTTTACAATTAAACCGCTTATCACCCCAATTTGGGATTTGCATATGTTTTTAAGTACATTTTGGGCTATATGTGCAAAAAAATAAAGGAAAATTAAAGATACGCATTTTGAGATATTAGGAAATTAAGGATATTTTTTTAATTTCAATATCCTTTTTGCTAAGCATCCTATCCTTTTCAAAATTCTATTTTAAGTACAGGACATAACCATTATTTTGCGCTTTATATCGTGATAATCGGATGATGCGTTCCAAAGATACGATCATTTATACATTATGTATTTCTCATAAAATTGTGGCAAAATACCAACTTTGAACAGCGATAAAACGCGAACCATTCACAATTTCGACTAAATAACAAAAACCGAAATTCAATAAAAATCAGAAGAATGGATATGTTAATTTTTGGATACATTGAACCACCATCGGCTGATTGGCTATGCTATTTTAAATGGAACCAGACTTCTTTATTAAAATGTCTTGGAATTCTAGTTTTTTGTGTTCAAAACCTGTAAACTAAAAAAATTTCCAACAACTTAAGGAGTCTTCGTTCCAAAAATGTCTCAAAATCTTTGATTTTATTACGATAATGTGTATCTTACAATCGGAGAATTTTCTACACCAAAAATGCTCTTAGAAGTTTTCTGCATGAATATGGTTTATAATAAAAAACTTTGAAAAAATATATAAACAATTCAAAAAGGTGTCCCATAGTTTTGAGTTTTTACCCGTAAGGAATATTTGAGAATTTTTAAAGAAAAGTTGCATAAATTTTCAAATTCTTTTTTTAAAAAAATTTGATTCCTTTTTTAACCTTAAATTTAAAATAAATGTTTTGTTTTCTACATACCTAAGACAAATAATTATATGTGCACTGTATTATATTGAGTTATAGGAAAGAAAACAACATATTTTTTCAAGCTTGGTTAACATTTTGTTATGTTTTTAATTAAGCTATAAAATCATAAAAACATTCATTTCAAACTTTATTTTTTAGTACAGAAAATAAGGCATAAAAATATACTTCATAGAAAATAATTATATGTGCAAAAAAGAAAATTCATATATTTTCTTTTTGATTTACAATTTAATTAGGCTATTCATAAAAAATTGGTATGCACTTAAATATTTATACTTATTTTAATCTACGAGGCATACAACCAATCAAGTTTTTTAATGTGCCAATGCCATTTTTTCCTTGTTTCGTCAATATCGCAAATTTAAGTCCTTAGCGCGTTGTGTACCTCTTTGACTTTGAAACGACCTTGGCAGAAAGGGTCCTAAGGAGGAATTTAGTTAGGTTTAGGTCGGGACTAATGGCTGGACATTTTAATACTGGTATGCTGGGCGTTTTAAACAAGTTTTTTGTTAAACCAGTGACATGGATTGGGGCGTTGTTTTGGAGGAATGTCCAATTATCTCCACACAGTTCGCTAGCAAAGTCTATTTAATGTTCCCGAACAAGTAAAATTATATTTTTGCATTATTTTTAGTATGGGCAAATCATATTCGGAACCGTCTTCCTGATCCAAATGCATCCCATACCATAACGGATTCCCAACTGTGGTTTTTCAAATAGCACGTTTGACGCGGATGTCCTAAATCTCTCCAATATGTTCTTTTATGCACATATAATTATTTTCTATAGAAAATATATGAAGTATTTCCTTTTTCGTTATTTTCTGTTTTAAAAAATATAGTATAAAATTAAAATGTTTATGATTTTAATGCTTATGGGGGTTTTCGTGTCAACTGACACAACTTTTGAAACCGATGTCTTCCGATCGGGATGAAATTTGCACCAAGGTTAGTCCTATTGGATAGTAGTTCAGTCACAATATTTCAGCGAGATCGGTCAAGGACTCTCTGAGTTAGAGGGGGTCGAAATTTGACATTTTGGCCAAAGAGGTGTTTATTCTCATCCATGTAACATCTTACCTATTGTTTTTAGCAAAACGTGTCCCAAAGAGTTTAGATAGCTATTTCTTCAGTCTTTCGAAAAAAAATTATAAAAAAAATAAAAAAAAAATTTTTGATTTTTTTTCTTAAAAATCTAAAACTTTTTTGACTTTTTCCTCAAATTGGGCCCTTTTTTTTTTTTTTTTTGTGATTCAAAAGAAAGCTTAGGTCTTTTCCTTTAAGAGCTATATTCAAGAAAAATGTTGGGGGCAGAAAATTAATAGAGGTCGGTCTCACATT
This sequence comes from Pegoplata infirma, assembly GCA_963921195.1. Classification (NCBI taxonomy): domain Eukaryota; kingdom Metazoa; phylum Arthropoda; class Insecta; order Diptera; family Anthomyiidae; genus Pegoplata; species Pegoplata infirma. The sequence continues at coordinate 90,483,156 of OY992538.1, read as the reverse complement.
GCACCCCTGCGTGGGCAGTTCTAGGGCAGTTGTGGGGCTTTTTGAGGATTGTAACCTCTTTACGCCCAATTTTGACCCCGATGAGGAGCCATGTGGCCCAACCCCACCGCCCTCATTTTTTGGCTCGTGCTTTCTTTTTCGAACCTATAAAAATTAGAGGGTATCGCGGATCAAAATCGAAAACTGGTTAGCTATCCCACGCCTCACATTGGATCCTGGACGCGCATTTGAGAGCCAAACAAATGTTTAGTTATTTACAGTAAATGCTCGTATTCGTTAAGAAGACACCCTAGGAGAAAGAAAACCGTTTATAGAAAGAAAATCCATCGCTTAGTTTAGTCAGGACATAAATTCAAAGTAAGGACTTTTTGCATAAATTTGAAAACAATATATTTTTTTTTAAGACTTTTTTTATTTTATTTTTTAAAACTACTTCCAATAATGCGATTTTCCTGAAATTAAGTGGAGATTGTAGCTATAACTATTACCTTTGTTACCCATTTTATGGTTTTTAATATTACTTTTTTTAAGTAGGAAATACAGGCCATCAAAAAGTGTCAATTTTTGAAAAATTAGAAAAAAACTATTTATATTTTGGATTGCAACTTTTGTGGGGAACGGAAGGGAATGGCGATTCTTTTTGTACAATAAACTAGAAGTATTTCTTAATACTCCTGGGGTAGAAACTTTTGCAGCCAGTTGCAGCTGCGCCCTGAAATGAGGTTTAAAGTGGGGTCTACTAACGAAAAAATAAGTATTTTTAAAGTGATTATTTTTTAACAAAATTTACTGTTAATCGTTTTATTACAAAATTTTACTTAAATGACCTATATTGTTAACAGACAACCGCGGTTTCCAATAATAATAGATTTTGATACCCTACCTCACTTTAATAAGGCAAAAGGAGTTTCACTTAATGCATGTAACTAAAAGGCTTTCTTGACCGCAATTACGGCCAAAATAACTGGAATAGTAGAAGATATTATAAAACGGGTTGTTATAATACTTCTGTGTATCAACGCAAATGGAAAAAATAATTCAGTTAAGTTTAGAAAACACATACATGAAACTGCAAAATTATAAGTTGAAAAGCATGGTTGGTGAACCTTGAGTCCCACTATGCATATAATTCTAGCTCATGGCACTATTTTTACAAGAATTGTGATTGCCCGTTGGTATCAAAATTACTCTTAACTAGTTAAGTAACATTTAAAAAATATTTGCCTTCTTTCATGGCAATTATCAGAGTAGGCCTTGAAAAGATCACATAGGCATTTTAAAAGCTATAAAAGAAACTTTAACAGAGAAAACTCAAAAACCAACGACCTGCAAGATGTTTTTAGTATGGTTATGATTGAGTCCGATCCAAATATATCCCTAATAAGACAGACAGACAAGTTGAAAGTACTGATTATAGAGTTATGTTTTTATAATATTTTTGTTCCCCAAATAACTTAACAATTATTGCGAATAATGCGTATTTACCGTGTGTTGCTTCTTTGTTTAATATTTTTCCCCATTATTTTTGTTTAAAAAATCGAAAATGACAAAAGATAGAAAGCAGTTAATTTTTCAGGCTATTTTAGTGTAGGGTGTAGACTTTGCCAAAATATGAAAGAAACACTTTGTATTGAATGGTAAGCTGTTATATTGTCACTTAAAATCCGTAACAGTTTTAAATAATTGACCACCATTTTATTTTTTTATATGAATAAATTAACCAACTTTGCCTTAAATTTACAAGTAGGGTACTAATGTGAAAAATGTCCAATCCACATGTGTGAGTTCTTTAAGGTCTCCAGTTTATATAATGGTAAAGAATGTCGTGAAATTCCTATCCGTTCAAGAGTTATAACAAAAAAACGTCGATGCGCGCCTTTTCCATACAAAGTTCCCAATGTGCGCCTAATAGTGCAAATTGAAGAACCGTTTTTTGTGTTCCAAAGTTAAAAAAATAATTTTTTCATAGATATCCCACTCGCATCCCACTAAGCGACCCCATAGCTCTTAAAGGAAAAGACCTAAGCTTTCTTTTGAATCAAAAAAAAAAAAAAAAAAAGGGCCCAATTTGAGGAAAAAGTCAAAAAAGTTTTAGATTTTTAAGAAAAAAAATCAAAAATTTTTTTTTTATTTTTTTTATAATTTTTTTTCGAAAGACTGAAGAAATAGCTATCTAAACTCTTTGGGACACATTTTGCTAAAAACAATAGGTAAGAAGTTACATGGATCAGAATAAACACCTCTTTGGCCAAAATGTCAAATTTCGACCCCCTCTAACTCAGAGAGTCCTTCACCGATCTCGCTGAAAAATTGTGTCTGAACTACTATCCAATAGGACTAACCTTGGTGCAAATTTCATCCCGATCGGAAGACCTCGGTTTCAAAAGTTGTGTCAGTTGACACGAAAATCCCCTTATATATAAACATAATAAAATATTAACCAAACATGAAAAAATAATTTCTTTTCTTTCCTATAACTCAATATAAAAAAATGCACATACATATAATTATTTGTCTTAGGTATGTTAAAAACTGAAAAACATTGAGGCGAAAAAACGAAATTAAAAAAAAAATTTGGGCCCCCCCCAAAATAAATTTCTGCGTACGTGCCTGTGATATGATATGATATGATGTAATTTCATCCGAAAATTGGTCGCGCCAAAGTTATCTTAAAATATCGGATATCATGATTTTATATTAAATTGGATATTATATAATGTAATTTCATCCGAAATTTGGCCGAGCCAAAGTTATGTTATAATATCTGATATCTTGATTTTATAAAAAAATTATTGGATACATTTTTATCCAAAAAATTTTTCTGTTTTTAGATTTATTTTTAGATATAATAACGCCAAACTGAAAATAAATTAAAAAAAAAAATAAAAATTTCGAACGGACGGAGATTTGAATCACAAGTCTTCCGTTTTGTAATCGCAATCTCTACCCCCTAGACCAGCGGACGTTGTTAGCAAATAACAACTTTAAAAGACTTAGTTTTAAATAAATTGATCGCATCTAATTATATCAAATTGATCTAACATATAGTAATATACGATTACATCCAATTAAATATGTTATTCACTTGTACACAATTTTCAAAAAGACTTAGAAAATTTTTGATAAAATTTGCAAAAAAAAAAAAAAAAAATTGGAATGACGTACAGCGCTATTAGGGGCTTCCATGGTAAGCTTAAACAATAATTTTAATGTGGCGATATTCCTTACTTCCAAGTCATAGGCTTCCAAAATGAAATAAGCCTTTGGCTGATAAGTTTGAAATTTTTCATGGAATAAGGAAATCAGAATTAAATTTGAGATCGGGTTCCAAAAATCATTGATAATTTGATAATAAATCAAATATAGCTATTACACTGTGCAACAAGAAAAATGAGCCTCAATGGCTTCAACGCCATATGAAAGTAGACCATCAAGTGAACAAAATCACCAAAGGGTTTTGCAAAGTCAGTTCGGATTTCTTTTTTATAGCCCACTGAAGTTTTAATTTTTTTGTCAAAGGTGTTTGGAAAACGCCAAAAATACTACAATAAAAACACATCTGAGCTTCAAAATATGTTTTGATGTCTTCAGTGAAATTTTATGGCGGTTCTTTTCTTAGAACATTTTAACCCTCTAACTGCCATTTTAAGGGGTCATTTTAGTCCTTTTTCAAAAACTAAACACAGAAGTCTATTAAAACGTCCATTTAGAGGGTTAAAATGCTCTACAAATATTTCCTCATAAAATTTCACTAGGGGTTGTCAAATGTTCAAAGTTTCCGCGACATGTGCAAAGTGCTTAAAAAGGGTCAAGTATAAATAATCAATGTTTGTTATTTTTTTTACCAAAGCAGTGTTAAAAAATATCGACAAAAAACAGTGCAAATATACTTTTGAGCTAAAAATGATGTTCTGATGTGTTTTATAAAATTTTATGACGATTCTCTTCTTTGACCAAATTAACCCTCTAGCTCCCGTTTTAAAAGGAAATTTTTGTCCATTTTTAAAAGAAATACAAAAAAGTCTATACAAAAGAAAGTTAGAGGATTAAAATGTTTTACAAATATTTTCTGCATCAAATTTTACTAGCACGTAAGTTCGCCCAGCATATAGAAAATGATTAAAAATTTTAAAGTATTACAATTTTTTTTTTATATTTTTTTTGGGCCGAAATAAGGGGTGGTCCAATAACTGGTATCTTTTTAAAACATGCAATGAAATGAACAATACTCAATAGTTTTGAAACCTTATGGCTTTATTTGAAAGAGCAACCAATCCCGTTTTTTATGGCAAACGACTTCATTGATGCGTCTTCGGCTTGCTCCGCTGTATCGCGTTGTAGCGCAGTACTGCGCTGCCAAACTGCACGTTTTTCGAAAAAAAGTTTTTAACCGAAATAAGGCACTCAAATGAGGTTATGTTAACAAACAAATTGGTACATCTTGGGATCGTAAAACTCGCAAGGTATTGTAAAGAATCCAATTCATCTATAGAAAGCAATAGATTTGAGTATCAGCATCATTACACAATATTTTCAAAAATACAGCTGAAACTCCCATTTTCGTCAAAGACTTGGATGACATTTATTTTCAGAAGGATGTCGCAATATGTCCCACAGTCCATCAAACAATCGATATTTTGCGCACTTAGTTCGGAAATCGTGTTTTTCGCCATATTCGCGGTGACAATTGATCACTTCAGAGCTGCCGATTAAAAACTTTAAAAATTTTTTTGAGGGGTCTCGTTAAAGATTCATGCAACATGGGAAATCCAGAAATGTTCTAGGCCCATTCGACGAATATCGTTCAAGCCATTCGTGAGATAGAACCAGAAACATTAGAAAAATGGGTGCCGAGAATGAGCTACTGCGGAGCTAACCCAGGCTACCGCATGAATGAAGTCGTTTGCCATAAATAATGGGAATATTTGCTCTTTCAAATAAAGCCATAAGGTTTCAAAACTATTGAGTATTGTTCATTTCATTGCATGTTTTAAAAAGATACCAGTTATTGGACCACCCTGTATAAAAAAAAAACAGGAAACAAAGTTAAATTCGACTTTGTCGAATGTATTAATACCCTCCACGACGTAAAAAAGTTTATTTGAAAAAAAAAAAAAACCAAAAAAAAAAATTAAAAAATAAAATCCGCGAAAAAAATTTTTTGATAAAAAAAAATTGGACGAAAATGTTTTTTTTTTTTTTTTTAACATGATAATGTTTTTAGGCTGGGGTCTAATTTTAAAAAAGTTGCAGGACGCCACCTCAGTTTGACTATATATGCTAACGATTCAACAAAAAAGAAAATGAGAATTACATTTTTCATTTTATTACAACCTTAAATTTCGACAATAATTTAAAATTAATAAATAAAATAAAAAAATAGTTCTTGTAGCGACACCTAGCGCCGTTACTCTATTAACGCAGTATTGCCATACCAAATATCGCATTTCCAATTAGATTAGTTACCATCATCGCAAATTTTTTCCAATAAAATATTACCACATCGCAAAACTAGCCAGTATATTTGAAAAAAGCTACAGTGGCCTTGCTGAAGTGAGCCAGACTGGAAAACAGAAGGTGGTGATCAAATCCGTGATTTGTCAATTTTTTTTTTTTTTTAACATGGTAATGTTTTTAGGCTGGGGTATAACTTTTGACTATATAAGGGTGTCGTACTTAGATGACTTAGCATTAACTAGACCTTCGAGAATTGATTTCACCATTCAACGCATTATTATAAAAATTTTAATAAATGAATTAATTTGTGTCCAAATCGGTTCTTTGAATTTAATCTTTATTTAAAAAATAAAAAACAATTAATTTTGTGAATAATTAAATTATAATAATTAAATTAATTATTTAAAAATTATTATAAATTAAACCCTACATAACTGATGATTGTAGCTACCCGAAATATTGGTTCTATTGGTCCAACCTTCAAGTATGACGATCAACTCAGAATCACTTTATTCGTGGTTTAGTCCATCTGTTCACACTGAAAGAATTATTGTTCATTATATCTATGAACAAATTTCATAAAACCAAATTCATAGAATCTATGAAACAATTCATTGGCTGAATGAATATTCATTAGTATTCCGAATTTTAGAATTTTACTCATAGATTTTATTAAATTCATAGAAAAAATTCATAGAATTAATGAATGTCATTCATAGAAGAAAATGCCATCAATATGCCTTTTAATTTTTTTAATAATTAAAATAATGTTACATTAATTAAAATAGTTGAATAAATTTATTAAAAAAATAAAAAAAATAAAAAAACATTAAAAAATAATATCATTGCTGCCCTGACCGGGGCTCGAACCCAAGACCTACCGGCTGAAGTGGTAATTGTCGACGCCTTAGCTATCAGCGCCACCAAAGAAGAAAAATCTCGCCAACTAACGCTTGGTTTTATAACGCTTCATTTTTGTAAATAAACAAAATATTTGTTTTCTACAAACACACACACAGCTTTTGGACGAGCATTGTGACAGAGCATAGACACAAACTATCGGCGCTAGGTGTCACTCGATTAACGCAGTATTGCCATACCAAATATCGCATTTCCAATTAGATTAGTTACCATCATCGCAAATTTTTTTCAATAAAATATTACCACATGGCAACATTAACCAGTATATTTGAAAATCGAAAAGAGAAACATAACAAAATGTAAATCATTATTTAAATAAGCTACGGTGGCCTAGCTGAAGTGAGCCAGACAGGAAAACAGAAGGTCCGGTGATCGAATCCCTGATCTTTCAACTTTTTTTTTTAATTTAGTTTTTTTTAGCTTGTACATTTCTTTTTGTTAGGGCAAAATTTGTTTGCATTAATTCTTTATACTTTTTTATTTAATATTAAGTTTTTCAGTTTTTTCTAAATTTTTTTAGTTGTTTTTCTTTCTGAATTTTGTAATTTTTTATGAATATATCTGCATTTTTCTGACTTATTTTTCCATTTTCTTGATTTGTTCTTAGTTTTCCAAATTTTTTGTGAATATTGAATAAATTTGAGAAATTTCTTGGGGTTTTTTTCTGAAAATTTTTTTAACCCTTACATATTTTTTGCAAATATGTGAGGGTTATTCGTAAAAAGTTTTTATTAAATAAAACATTATCATGATTTAATATTTTGGGCAAGAGTACAAAACTCTGCGGCATTTTTAAATATGTTTTTGCTTGTTTAAATACCATTCGGTCATCAATTCTGTTCACATGTGTCAACCAGCAGCCGATTTAAAGCATTTTGTGTTTTTAGGTTATGTTGAATGTACCACAATTTTCGAGATATTTTTATATTTTCGTTCATAACTTTTGAACCGCTGAACCGATTTCGCTCAAATGCAATACCAAACTACTTAGGGCAAGAACAAGTAAATATGCTAAGTCTTAGTTGTATCTGTTTAATACTTTGGCCATGATCACCATTTCCACAGACGGACAGGCATCGCTAGAATGTCTTAAAATCGATCACTTATCAATAATATATATTGGGGTTTTCGTGTCAATTGACACAATTTTTGATCCCGATCTACCGTCCTATTGGCTAGCAGTGCAGACACTATTTTTCAACGAGATCTGTCAAGGACTCTCTGAGTTAGAGGGAGTAGAAATTTGACATTTTGGCCAAAGAGGTGTTTATTCTCATCCATATAACTTCTTACCAATTGTTTTTAGTAAAATATGTCCCAAACAGTTTAGATAGCTATTTCTTTAATCTTGCGAAAAAAACTATAAAAAAATAAAAAACAAGTGAGAGTGTTAAATTCGGCCGTGCCGAATCTTTTATACCCTCCAACACTTAAAAAAAAAAAAAAAACAGGGGCGTCTTTTTTTTTGGTGGGGGGGGGGGTTTTGGTGGTGGGACAACCTTTCTGGGTCCAACTACAGGCCTTTGAACTTCTTCTGACATAAAAAATGTTTCGTTTGCTAAGCAAAAGTATAAAAAATCGATAAAAAATTACGTTTTTTCAGAGGTTGCTTTAGTTCTTAAAGGGGGAACTTTTTTCCCCGTGGTCCGATTTTGCCCATCTTCGAACCTAACCAGCCTATGACCATAAGACATATTCGTGCCAAACTTCAGGAGACTAGCTCTTTTATTTTGGACTGTATCGTGTCTTCCACAGACGGACGGACAGACGGACAGACGGACAGACGGACGGACGGACGGACGGACAGACGGACATCGCTAGAATGTCTTATAATCGATCACTGATCAATAATATATATACATTATGGGGTCCCCGACCGATATTTCGATGCGTTACACACGGAATGACAAAGTGAGTATACCCCCATACTGTGGTTGGAGGGTATAAAAATAGTTTAATTTTTTTTTTTAAATCCAAAACTTGTTTGACTTTTTTGTCAAATCGGGCCCTTTTTTTGACTCAAAAGAAAGCTTAGGTGTTTTCCCCACCTAATTCTTCTTCGCCTCAAATATATTTTTGCTCCACCAACAAATTTCTTTTTCCCAAGATATCTGATATGATGATCACGGCCAAAGTATACCAATATCAAAACAAACTAAGCAGTTTGGTATTGCATTTCAGCGAAATCGGTTCAGTGGTTCAAAAGTTATGAACAAAAATGTAAGAACACCTCGAAAATTGTGGTACATTCAACATAACTTAAAAACACAAAATGCTGGTTGACACATGTGAACAGAATTGATCACCGAATGGTATTTAAACAAGTACAAACACATTTTTTTACAAAAAAAATATTTTCGTCGAATTTTTTTTTTACCAAAAAATTTTTTTTGTCGATTTTTTTTTTTAAATGTTTGTTTAATGATGTCGAAGTAAATGTTATAAAAAAGTAAGACAGTGCAGTTAAGGGTTAATTTTTGACTAAAATTCCAAGCGGTGGTCAACACCTTTATAAAGATGTATTAGAAGTGAAAATCGGGCAAAAAATACCAAAGTTATTTAAGTTTTCAGTAAAATCGAATTGAAAAGCATCAAAAAACTGACATAAACATCTCGTTATCTCGAGTCTGTAGTTAGATTTTTAAAATGTTTACCTTTTTTTTTGCCCATATAAGGTGAGTCGGTCTAATGTATATATAGTAGAGTGGCCATAGTAGAAATTTTTTTGAAAAGTTAAAGTGTTCGCACTGAAAAATGTGAGGTTGGGGATAAAAATAATTATGCATATTTAAAAAAACTTTTTTTTTTGTTCCGAGTACCTCCGGGTTGAGCCTAAAGTTTGAAAAACGGATTACAAGGGAAAAATATGATTTTTTTTTTCATTTTCTCAATTTTTTTGATATTTTAAGTACAGTTTGAATTCAAATGGTCACTGAATTTTGATTAAGAGTTAATTGTCTATCAAATAAGGTGTTAAAAATTAAAATCGGTTGAAAATTAGCCGAGTTATGACAACTTCCCCCGGCAACTAACGTGTGGCAAACCACCTGATCAAGGAATTCGAGCCCCATTTTTGAAATTTATTGAAATTATCTACTGTAATTAATTTTTTTTATTCCTCAAGTTCCAATGTACTAAGAAGATACATATTTTTTATATTGCGTTTTGCTAACTTGTTTTAAATAAATGCTAAAGTGGTCTGAATTTTTCAACACTATTTTCAAATCTCCAATTTTAAATTTTTATTTTTTTTGTTAAAGAAATTTTGAAAAATCGGCTATTGGAGTTTAGGGATTTGTTAAGCACATATAAAGGAATAAAAACCCCAAAAATTGTAGGGTTTGCTGTTTTCATTTGGCTATTACAGTGATGTAATTTCGGCGGATTTCGGGAAAGTAGTGATTTTTGGCCCTTTTTTAGCTTTTATTTATTTTTTTTTGGTTTTTTTTACAAACTTGATATGTTTTGGACCGAATTATATCAACACGAGATAGAATACTTCAATTTGCAAAATTAGGGCGAAATTGACACATAAAAAATTGCCCCTGTTAAGGGTCAAAGGTCAAATTTTAGAAAATTTTTAATTTTTAAACATAAACAGATTTGCTGGGCGGATTTTGCTGAATCTACTCGATGTTATCTTAATTGGTCTAAACTATATGGCAAATAATTAAAATTTAAAAATTTAACCCTTAAGTGCTGTTGGGGCCTATAATTTTTTTAATTTAATGGAGATAATGTAAGTGTATTTTGTTCAAATGGTCGAATAGGCCCCACCATCACTAAAGGGTTAATATTCTAAATTTAAATAAAAAGACATATGTTAAGACCTTTTAAAATGACATCAAGTAGTTTCATATATTTCCACTCAGAAAATCTGTTAATGTTTAAAAATTCAAAATCTTCTAAAATTTGACTTTTGACCTTTAGTTGGGGCAATTTTTAATTTCCCATTTTTGCCCTTAATTTACGAATTGAATTATTCTATCCCTTGTTGATATAATTCGGTCCAAAACATATGAAGTTTGTAAAAAAAACCAAAAAAAAATAAATAAAAGCTTAAAAAGTGCCAAAAATCACTACTTTCCCGAAATCCGCCGAAATTATATCACTGTAATAGCCAAATGAAAACAGCAAACCCTACAATTTTTGGGGTTTTTATTCCTTTATATATGCTTAACAAATCCCTAAACTCCAATAGCCGATTTTTTAAAATTTCTTTAACAAAAAAAATAAAAATTTAAAATTGGAGATTTGAAAATAGTGTTGAAAAATTCAGACCACTTTAGCATTTATTTAAAACAAGTTAGCAAAACGCAATATGAAAAATATGTATCTTCTTAGTACATTGGAACTTGAGGAATAAAAAAAATTAATTACAGTAGATAATTTCAATAAATTTCAAAAATGGGGCTCGAATTCCTTGATCAGGTGGTTTGCCACACGTTAGTTGCCGGGGGAAGTTGTCATAACTCGGCTAATTTTCAACCGATTTTAATTTTTAACACCTTATTTGATAGACAATTAACTCTTAATCAAAATTCAGTGACCATTTGAATTCAAACTGTACTTAAAATATCAAAAAAATTGAGAAAATGAAAAAAAAGTCATATTTTTCCCTTGTAATCCGTTTTTCAAACTTTAGGCTCAACCCGGAGGTACTCGAAACAAAAAAAAAAAATTTTTTAAATATGCATAATTATTTTTATCCCCAACCTCACATTTTTCAGTGCGAACACTTATGGATTTAACATTTTTTAATTTTTCTATATAACGCTATGGCCAGTCTAATATATAGCCATATGAAATAATATGTTTTCATATCAAACAAATTATATAATTATATCTCGCATTGAGTTTTTCCAAATTTTTTAAACGGAGTCATATAAAATTACATCTAATGTTATCCATATTAATATATAAATACATGTGGGAGACATAATCATATATGACACATATAGCTTGATCTGATTGCATATATATATATATATATCCCAGCAAAAACATGGTAATGAGTTGTGAAAAGTAATCATTACCAAGTACATTATTTATAATGAGTACCCATTACCATTAACATTATTTTAAGCCCAAAAGTAACTACTTCTCAGTAATATGTTATAAAAGTACCTCTAAGTAATAATATCTTTTTGCACTTGCAGTTTTTAACCTTTACAATTCAATTAACTTAAAAAGTACTAAAAAACTTAATAAAAATTATGCAATTTTTAAGTTTTAGTAAAAACAAGTTAAATTTTAAAAGTTTTAATTAACTAATTATTTTACTTCTTATTGGTAATGGGTTTTTACTCCTTATTTGTAATCCGAGGCAGTAACTACTTATTTATCTCCATACTCTTCACTAGTTACTTTTGTTTCACGCCCTTGTTAATATAATTAGTGTTTCATTCAATAAGTAACTACTTATTAACATCTGTTTCGGATTACAAAACCCATTACTAGTAATGCCAATTTTTGCTGGGATGTGACTTAATATCAAATAACGTATACGAGCATATTTAAAAAAAATCCAAAATCATTGTTTATATAATTATATATGACTTACAAGAAACCATTTAAAATTATATATGACTCACAAGAAACCATTTAAAACTATATATGGTTCCATCTAAAAAAACGACCCGAGTAAAAATAGTTATATGACGCAATATTTAATTTTATATGATCAGATATGCTTTTATGTAAATCCATATTAATTTTGATCCGAAAATTGGCGGATCGAATATTATACGATTATATCAAATTCTATTATTTTTGATAAAATAATATCAAATTTGATTAAGTTTGATCCCAAAAATGGGTCTATCTAATTGTATTAAATCATATCTTATCTGTTTAAATAAGATAAATTTTTATATAATTAGATGAAATCTGGTAAATTTTTTTGGAATTTTAAACGTGAAGTTAGAAATTATTTTATCAGATTGGATACATTATCAGTTAGAAGAGTTTTTATAGCATTCTTCGAAATTTTTTACTAAAAATTTTTCAATTTCGTTTTCTAAAATCATTTTTACGGGATTTGAAAATTCCAAAAATTGTTTGTGTCTTACAAAATTTAAAAACATTTTTTCGGAACTTAACAATTTTTTAAAAACATAAAATTTCTCCTAAAAACATTTTCAATGATTTTTGTACTCCAAAAAATATTGCCAAAAAATTTTGTGTCCGGGACTTTGGAAAATTTTCATAAAATTTTTTAGGACTTGAAAATTTTTTTTTTTAATTGTCCTGGACTTAGAAAATTTTGAAAAATTTTTTCGGGATATAATTATAAATAAAGTCATATATCTTTTTAATTGTCATATCCAAAAATTCCCGACCTTCTATGTCATATCTAATTTCATATAGATCGGTATATAAATAGATATGAATATGTATATTATCATATCAAAAAATAAGGAAAAATACAATGCTATATATAAACTTATATGTCCATATCAAAGTTCATGCATAACCATATATAAATTTAAATAATTATATATTAGCATATATGCTTATATCATATTTTTTTTATTCGGGGAAACATTTTTTTTTTTAAATATAATTATATATGGTCGCACATATAACTCTATATACAGTTATATAAAACTATACATGGCATCAAACATTTATTTTTTCAATATTATCAAAGATATAATTATAAATGGCTTATGAGATACCGTATATAGTTTTGTAAGGTACCATATAAATACAATTTTTTTTTAAACTCTATATATAATTTTAAATGGTGGCACATGTAACGTCATATAAAATGTTATACAATTGTATAAGGTAAAAAATATTTTTTTCTTTCACAATATTTTATATATAATTATGCATACTTTTATATGACAGTATTTCAATATTTTTTTTTACTGTTGCATCATATATATTTTTATTTAAGTATACAAGAGAGCTTTTATAATTATATATGATTCTCAAAGCACCTAAAATCAGTCAAAAAATATATATAAATTCTATAAATTTTTAAATAGAAAAAAATCTGTTTAATCCATTGTATTTTAAAACTTAAAAAAATGCATATTGGATTTTAAAAGTAAAATTTTTAAAAAATGCATATTACTTAAACAGTTGTGTGTAACTTTTTATAAGATCATATAAGATAATATATGATGCTTGGGGACCCCGAGTTCGATTCCCGGCTCAACCCAGAAAAAAACTATTTTTTTTTTAATTTTTTTAAAAAGAAAAAATGTTTTTAAAGCTTCTTGTTTTTTCTAAACTTAAAAATATTGAAAAATTAAATTTTTATGATAAAATCTAAAAATAAATATTATTTATTTATAGTTATATAATTTTATATATTACATCAAATAAGTTAATATATGGTTCCTAGGGACCCTAGGTTCGATCCCCGGCTGAGCTAAGAAAAAAAGTTGTTTTTTTTATAAATTTTTTTTTAAAGAAAATAGGTTTTAGAAGCTTTAATTTTTTACTAAATTTAAAAATATTGATTAATTTATTTATTCCCGAGTAAAAAGGAATTTATATAAATGTATGTTATTTTATATGTTTTCATAAAACCATATACAACTATATGAGTCAAAGTATAAAATTATATCTCACTTTGAAATTTTCCAATTTTTTTAAATGATGTCATATAAAATCATATCTAATTATATTGTTCATAATATATTAATAAAAATAGAAGATGTAATCATACGTTGCACATAAAACTTAATCCGATTTCATACATTATTATACGTGACTTTATATCTAATTATGTATAGGACTTTACTAAATAAAAAATCCAGTATCAATTTATGTATAATTATATATGACTAATATAATACCATTTAAAACTATATATGGTTCCATACTAAAAAAATTTCCAACAAAAATAATAGATATAATTATATGTGTCTTAAACGATAACATATCTGTGTTTGTATGGTACTATATATACGCAAATTTCGTCTAAACTCAATATATATTTATAAATGGTCGCATATGTAATGGAATATATATTTTGATATAATCATGTATAAAAAAAATATTTTTTTGACCAAACAACTAGCCATATATAATTATATATGCCAGTATTTCAAAATTTATTTTTGTGTGTCAACATATATTGTTATACAAAACTTTTTATTGTATCATATAAGATTACATATGATTTTTGGGAACCCGAGTTCGATTCCCAACCCAGTCGAGAAAAAAAGTTTTTTTTTTATTTTTTTTTTTTAAATAGAAAACACTTTTTTATTGCGTTTAATTTTTTTAGAACTAAAAAATTTTCATTTTTGGAATTTTTGCAATCATTTTTAAAAAATTATTTTTCTTTTATATAGTTATATATAACTATATTTGATTTTTTATAAAATTATCTATAATTTTTGGGAACCCGAGTTCGATTCCAGAAAAAAAATATATTTTTTTTAAATAGAAAACACTTTTTTATTGCATTTATTTTTTTTAGAACAAAAATTTTTCTTTTTTTGAAATTTTGCAATCATTTTTAAAAAAATTATATTGCTGTTATATAGTTATATATAACTATATTTAATTTATTATAAAATTATCTATAATTTTTGGGAACCCGAGTTCGATTCCAGAAAAAAATATATTTTTTTATTTTTTTTTTTTTAATAGAAAACACTTTTTTATTGCATTTGTTTTTTTAGAACTTAAAAAATTTTACTTTTTGAATTTTTGCAATCATTTTTAAAAAATTATATTGCATTTATATAGTTAATAATAGCTATATTTGGTTTAAATTATCAAATTATCAATGATTTTTGGAACCCGATCTCAAATCAAATTCTGATTTCCTGATTCCATGAAAAATTTCAAATTTATAAGCCAAAGTCTTATTTCACTTTGGAAGCCTATGACTTAGAAATAAGGCATACCGCTACATTAAAATTATTGTTTAAGCTTACCATGGAAGCCCCTAATAGCGCTGTACGTCATTCCAATTTTTTTTTTTTGCAAATTTTATTAAAAATTTTCTAAGTCTTTTTGAAAATTGTGTACAAGTGAATAACATATTCAATTGGATACAGTGGCGTATACAGGGGGGGGGCCCGGGGGCCCGGGCCCCCCCCGAAATGATTTCACAAATTTCAGGATTTGGTATCAAATAACAAGTACAATATTAGAAAACTTCTTAAGAAAATTCGAAAAACAAGAATCCAAAATTTTTGGAAGAAAAATGTTTTGAAATTAAAAATTTTTCTGTTAAAATAATCTCCAAATCTGAAAATTTTTTCTTAGAATTTGAAACTTTTCAACTTAAGATTCTAATGAAAAAATATCTTAAAACCTGAAGCTTTATGTACACAAAAACTGGACCTAATTGTAAGTAAATTGTAGTCAAATATTAAAATGCGTCTTTGTCTTTTAGAAAAATGTGTCAGAACGAGCCTATTTGATAAAAAAAAAATCTCAGAATCTATAAGAAAAATGTCTGAGAATCTAAGACTTTTTCTATAAGAATAATGTCTTAAGATATTAGCCTTTTTCTCAGAATCTAAGACTTTTCTCTAGGAAAAATGTCTCAGAGTCTGAGACTTTTTCTATAAAAAATTATTTTCTATATAAAAAATGTTTCAGAATCTGAGAACTTTCCATAGGAATAATGTCTCTGAATCTAAAAAATGTCTCAAAATCTGAGATTTTTTCTACAAAAAAAATTCTTATTGTTAGAGTCTTTGGCTTTTCTTTATGAAAAATGTTTTAGAATCTGTGAACTTTCTGTAGGAATAATGTCTCTGAATGTGAGAATTTTTCTTACAATCTAGAAAAAATTTCTCAGAATCTTAAATTTTTTTACGAAAAATGTCTCGGAATCAACGAATTTTTCTTAAGGAAAATTATGTCAAAATCTAAGATTTTGTGTATAGGACAAATGTCTCACAAGGAAAGTCTCCCTGGTGTCACCCTCCGATCATCATGAAATTTGGATATGTTGTTAAGAACGAAAATTAATTCGACACGTATTTTTTTTTTTGCGGCCCAAACTCATTTTTAGGGGGGGTCGATTTGTATGGGGGGAAATTGACCTTTTTCAGTTTTTTACGATTTACGTCTATTTAAACAAAATTATTTTAGGCATGTGTGGTATCAGATTAAAGGTATTAAAAATTCCTATCTCGTGGTGCTAACAACGGGCCAAAGAAGTTAATATTTTTCGACTTATTAACAAAAATGTCCTAAAATTTTGGTTTTTTACTCAATATGACGAAAAGTTGTGCATGTTTGGGCACGTTCTTAGCACACGTAGATAGGTTTTTCAAAGACCTTTCATTTGGTATGTAACATGACTAGGTTTCTTTGCATAATATAGGAGATAAATGAAAAAAACTGAAAAATGGCCTTGTCTTCCCCCCTCCTATTTACCCTCTAAATATGAATTTGGGTCGCTAAAAAAAATACGTGTCCCTTTGATTTTTCTGCTCTACAAAATAAAACCAATTCCATAAAAATCCGCGGGTGGCACTAGGGAGACTTCCCTTGTCAGAGACACAAGCTGGGACTTTTTGTATTAAAAAATGCTCCAAATCTGAGACTTTTTCTATTGTAAAAATATAATTTTCTATAAGAATAATGTCTCAGAATCTGAGTATAGTTCTATGGGAAAAATATTTCAGAATCTGAGACTTTTTCTTTAGGAAAATGTCTCAGAATCTGAGGCCTTTTCTTTATGAAAAATGTTTTACAATCTGCCAATTTCCTTTAGGCAAAATGTCTCAGAATCTGAGACTTGTTCTATAGGAAAATGTCTAAGAATTTAAGACTTTTTCTATTGGAAAAGTGTTTAAACATCTAAGACTTTTTCGATAGGAAAAATGTCTCAGAATCTAAGAAATTTTCTGTATAAAAAATGTCTGAGAATTTGAGACATTTTCTATAGGAAAAATGTCAAAAAATCTGAGACGTTTTCTATAAGAATCTGAGACTTTCTATAGGAAAAATGTCTCAGAATTAAAAAATTTTTCTATAGGGAATGTGAATTATTTTTCTTATATGTTTCAGAATCTCAGATTCTGGGAAAATGTCTTACAATCGGAGTCTTTTCTTTTAGAAAAGTATTTTATGAATATGTTTATAGAATCATTTTCTAAAGTGACTTTTCCCGAGAAACGTTTTCCTTTGGAAATATGATTTAGAGTCTTTGACTTTTTCTATAATAAAAACTTAACTGGAAATTGTCATAGAATCTTAGACTTTTCTTTGAAAAAAAAATCAGATTCTGATAATCTTCTTTGTAAAAATGTATCAGCATCTGATACAATTCACACTATAAAAAAGGCTTGTTTCTCAAAAACTTTTAAAATATAAACAAATTTTAATTTTTTTTCCCCCAACAGTTTTAAACTTACACAAAAATGAAGAATCTGATTGTGTTACATTAAGTTTAAGGAAAAGATTAAAAAACATGTGCAGTTATGTAAAACAAGTGCTGTTATGTAAACTTTAAAAAAAAAAATTAAAAAAATGTTGGGCCCCCACCGAAATAAAATCCTGGATACGCCCCTGATTGGATATAATCATATATTACTATATGTTAGATTAATTTGATATAATTAGATACGATCAATTTATTTAAAACTTAGTCTTTTAAAGTTGTTATTTGCTAACAACGTCCGCTGGTCTAGAGGGTAGAGATTGCGATTACAAAACGGAAGACTTGTGGTTCTAATCCCCGTCCGTTCGAAGTTTTTTTTTTTTTTATTTATTTTCAGTTTGACATTATTATATCTAAAAATAAATCTAAAAACAGAAACATTTTTTGGATAAAAATGTATCCAATAATTTTTTTATAAAATCAAGATATCAGATATTATAAGATAACTTTGGCGCGGCCAAATTTCGGATGAAATTACATTATATAATATCCAATTTAATATAAAATCATGATATTGGATATTTTAAGATAACTTTGGCGCGGCCAATTTCCGGATGAAATTACATCATATCATATCATATTTAATACAAAATCATGATAATAGATAATTTGGGATAACTTTGGCGCGGCCAATTTCCGGATGAAATCACATGCAATCAAATATTAAACTGTAACTTCATATATTATAAGATGTTATGAGATAACCTTGGCGCGGCCAATTTTCGGATGAAATTTAGCAAAATCAGATCCAATAAATTATATATAATTTTATAAGATAACATGTTTTACCATACAATTTTTTTTTACTCGGGTTATGATAATATTTAGGAATAAATATTATTTATATATAGTAATTTAACTTTCTATATTGCATCATATATGATAATATATAATTCTTGGGGACTCTGAGTTCGATTCCCGACTAAGTCAAGAAAAAAAATATTTTTTTTTTAATTTTTTTTTAATCTAAATGATTTTTTAATGCGTTTTCGTTTTTCAATTTAAAAAAAATAAAATCCCTGAATTTTAACAAAAATATTTCAAAAATAATTATATTTTCCCGAGTAAAAAAAAATTGTATGGTAAAACATGTTATCTTATAAAATTATATATAATTTATTGGATCTGATTTTGCTAAATTTCATCCGAAAATTGGCCGCGCCAAAGTTATCTCATAACATCATATAATATATGAAGTTACAGTTTAATATTTGATTGTATGTGATTTCATCCGGAAATTGGCCGCGCCAAAGTTATCCCAAATTATCTATTATCATGATTTTGTATTAAATATGATATAATATGATGTAATTTCATCCGGAAATTGGCCGCGCCAAAATTATCTTAAAATATCCAATATCATAATTTTATATTAAATTGGATATTATATAATGTAATTTCATCCGAAATTTGGCCGCGCCAAAGTTATCTTATAATATCTGATATCTTGATTTTATAAAAAAATTATTGGATACATTTTTATCCAAAAAATGTTTCTGTTTTTAGATTTATTTTTAGATATAATAATGTCAAACTGAAAATAAATAAAAAAAAAAAAAAAAAACTTCGAACGGACGGGGATTAGAACCACAAGTCTTCCGTTTTGTAATCGCAATCTCTACCCTCTAGACCAGCGGACGTTGTTAGCAAATAACAACTTTAAAAGACTTAGTTTTAAATAAATTGATCGTATCTAATTATATCAAATTGATCTAACATATAGTAATATATGATTATATCCAATTAAATATGTTATTCACTTGTACACAATTTTCAAAAAGACTTAGAAAATTTTTAATAAAATTTGCAAAAAAAAAAAAAAAAATTGGAATGACGTACAGCGCTATCAGGGGCTTCCATGGTAAGTTTAAACAATAATTTTAATGTAGCGGTATGCCTTATTTCCAAGTCATAGGCTTCCAAAGTGAAATAAGACTTTGGCTTATAAATTTGAAATTTTTCATGGAATCAGGAAATCTGAATTAGATTTGAGATCGGGTTCCAAAAATCATTGATTTGATAATTTAAACCAAATATAGCTATTATTAATTATATAAATGCAATATAAATTTTTAAAAATGATTGCAAAAATTCAAAAAGTAAATTTTTTTAAGTTCTAAAAAAAACAAATGAAATAAAAAAATGTTTTCTATTTAAAAAAAAAATAAAAAAATATATTTTTTTCTGGAATCGAACTCGGGCTCCTAAAAATGATAGATAATTTTATAATAAATTAAATATAGTTATATATAACTATATAACAGCAATATAATTTTTTAAAAATGATTGCAAAAATTCAAAAAAAGAAAAATTTTTAGTTCTAAAAAAAAATAAATGCAATAAAAAAGTGTTTTCTATTTAAAAAAAATAAAAAAAATATATTTTTTTTCTGGAATCGAACTCGGGTTCCCAAAAATTATAGATAATTTTATAATAAATCAAATATAGTTATATATAACTGTATAAAAGAAAAATATTTTTTTTAAAATGATTGCAAAAATTCCAAAAGTCAAATTTTTTAGTTCTAAAAAAATTAAACGCAATAAAAAAGTGTTTTCTTTTTAAAAAAAATAAAAAAAAACTTTTTTTTTCTCGACTGGGCCGGGAATCGAACTCGGGTTTCCAAAAATCATATGTAATCTTATATGATACAATAAAAAGTTTTGTATAACCATATATGTTGACACACAAAAATAAATTTTGAAATACTGGCATATATAATTATATATGGCTAGTTGTTTGGTCAAAAAAATATTTTTTTTATACATGATTATATCAAAATATATATTCCATTACATATGCGACCATTTATAAATATATATTGAGTTTAGACGAAATTTGCGTATATATAGTACCATACAAACACAGATATGTTATCGTTTAAGACACATATAATTATATCTATTATTTTTGTTGGAAATTTTTTTAGTATGGAACCATATATAGTTTTAAATGGTATTATATTAGTCATATATAATTATACATAAATTGATACTGGATTTTTTGTTTAGTAAAGTCCTATACATAATTAGATATAAAGTCACGTATAATAATGTATGAAAGCGGATTAAGTTTTATGTGCAACGTATGATTACATCTACCATTTATATTAATATATTATGAACAATATAATAAGATATGATTTTATATGACATCATTTAAAAAAATTGGAAAATTTCAAAGTGAGATATAATTTTATACTTTGACTCATATAGTTGTATATGGTTTTATGAAAACATATAAAATAATATACATTTATATAAATTCCTTTTAACTCGGGTTGATATAATTATGGGGGTTTTCGTGTCAACTGACACAACTTTTAAAACCGATATCTTCCGATCGGGATGAAATTTGCACCAAGGCTAGTCCTATTGGATAGTAGTTCAGACACAATTTTTCAGCGAGATCGGTCAAGGACTCTCTGAGTTAGAGGGGGTCGAAATTTGTCATTTTGGCCAAAGAGGGGTTTATTCTCATCCATGTAACTTCTTACCTATTGTTTTTAGCAAAAATCTGTTCCAAAGAGTTTAGATAGCTATTTCTTTAGTCTTTGGAAAAAAAATTATAAAAAAAATAAAAAAAAATCTTTGGATTTTTTTTCTTAAAAATCTAAAACTTTTTTGACTTTTTCCTCAAATTGGGCCCTTTTTTTTTTTTTGATTCAAAAGAAAGCTTAGGTCTTTGCCTTTAAGAGCTATGGGGTCGCTTAGTGGGATGCGAGTGGGATATCTATGAAAAATTTTTTTTTTTAACTTTGGATCACAAAAAACGGTTCTTCAATTTGCACTGTTAGGCGTGGGATAGCTAACCACTTTTCGATTTCGATCCGCGATACCCTCTAATCTCACATTGCACCCACCAGGGGTGCAAATTGAAGAACAGTTTTTTGTGTTCCAAAGTTAAAAAAAAAAATTTTTCATAGATATCCCACTCGCATCCCACTAAGCGACCCCACGGCAACACATTTTTATTCATATCTCTGGTCTTAATACGTTCACCAACCCAAAATTTGTACAGCTTGTAGCTAAGATAACAGCCGTTAACATATATTTTTTTCATATTTTTAAAAATGTCGCTTTTTCAGATATATTTTCGCGAATCGCGAATTTTGCAGAAATAAAAAAAATTTCCAAAATAAAAATTTTTGCAAAATGTTATTTGAAAGGTCATGGTTTTACCTTCAAAACAAGCTATCAGGAAGTAATATAGCTGAAATACTTTTGAAGGTATAAATGTTTATATTTAATCCTTTAAAAGATTTTCTTGACTTTTGACACGTCATATTTCTGGAACCACGGAAGTTAATGGTCTCAAATTTTGTCTGAGTATAAGTATTACAAGTCCCAACATATACACAAAGTTTCATCAAATTCGGAGACATTGAAGGAAATCAGGGGTTCATGTTGAAAAATTTTAACTCATAGGTAAGAAGTTACATGGATGAGAATCAACACCTCTTTGGCCAAAATGTCAAATTTCGATCCCCTCTAACTCAGAGAGTTCTTGACCGATCTCGTTGAAAAATTGTGTCTGAACTACTATCCAATAGGACTAACCTTGGTGCAAATCCCGATCGGAAGATATAGGTTTCAAAAGTTGTGTCAGTTGACACGAAAACCCACATATTTTTTAATTTAAGTTCATATTTTTATGTAGTTTATTTTCAGTTCTTCTCGCAGCCGCCAGAGGGACCTGCGATAAGTTAGCTATTGCATGAAATATTATACTGATATTATTCAAACATTAAAAAAAATTTAATCAATGTGTCAGTAAGCTGCATTCTAAAAAGTTGAGAAGGAATTGTTGGCACTTCAGAGATTTGTCTTTTAAAGAGACACAATTAAAGTGTTTTTGGATTTAAACAGAAAAATTTAATATTCCAAAAAAAAAATTGGGATTTATTTCATTTCTATTGGGAGTTATTTCGTTGGGACTTCTTTCATTTTTTGTTAGGGACTTTTTTCATTTTTCTTGGGACTTAGTTAATTTTTTTGGTTTGGGAGATAATTCATTTTATTTGGGATTTATTTCATTGGGAGTTATTTCATTGGGACTTATTTCATTGGGAGCTATTTCATGGCGCCTCAACAAATTGTGTTTGTGTTTGTTGAATTTCTTTGTTAAAAAAAAATTTAAGATTTTGTACGTTTGTCAATACAAATAATAATTTTAGAGAACTATTACAAACTCGTTCATCATTTTTTTTTTTTTCAACAATCAATATTTACAAACGTTAGTTGATATCACAAATTTCCGTATAAAAGCACTTTCAGTGAAAAAGTTAATTGTATTCACACATATGGGGGTCAATAAAACAATTCGTTTTTTTCTGTGTAACGAAAAAATAAATTTTATTTCGGTCGGACAAATGTTTAGGTTCCAATGTTGTAATTAAACAAAAAAATTGTGTTGTGTCCATTGGGCTAAGTCTAAAATTTAATACAAAATACATATGACCCAAAAATATGCATTAATAACATAATATGCATTTTCAGTAAATAACGCAAAAATATCCACTATTTAATCGATGCAATTTTAAAGATTTTTTTTTAATTCGAAAAAATATTTGGTTTATGCTGTTTTTAGACTGATTGAAAAAACATGCAATTTGCAATACAGTCCACTCTTTGGTCATAACCAGGAAAACCAAAAATATGCAGTATCATGTTTTTCCTGCGCATTGTATTGATAAATGGGTAGGATATTTATCCGTTTCAGAATTTTGAGAAATCTGGCATCGATTTGTTAGAGCATATTTTTTGAATATTTTAGCCTTAAGAGCATATTTTTGCATATTTTGGGTTTAAGAGCATATTTTAGCATAAGAGCATATTTTTGGGTCATTCTTTTTTTTTTAATTTTTAGAGCATTTTTTCACTTTTTAGAGCATTTTTTTTTAATTTTTAGAGCATTATTTTTATTATTTTTTTTTTTTTGAGTATTATTTTACAATTTTCGTTTATAAAAAACTTATTTTTAAATTTTTTTCATTTTTGTGGAATGTTTTTTTTTTTTTTAATTTTGTAAGTGTATTGAAATGTTTGTTTTGGTTTTGCTTTCTTGTCAGTTTGACATGTCTGGTAACTCTGCTAGAAAAAAAAGTACATTGAACAACAATTTCAAACTTTGTCCAAACTTAGGGGGTTCGGACGATTGATTCCCTTTGGCCTGTTCTTGCTTCATATCGGTATATGAAACTACGATTTCTTTAGATCAGCAACATTATAGAAAATATTATGGCAAATATTTTTGTAAAACATATTAACTATAGTTTTTCTTTTCCCGGACATTTTTATTTCCCGGGAAAGCGGGATTGATTTTTAAATTTCCCGGGAATTCTTGCAAAAACTAAAAACCCAAATATTTTGTGAAAAAAATATATAAAAACCTTTTGAACTGTTTAAAATGTTTATTAACACCATAAAAATCTTATTTAGTACATTTAAAACAAAAAAAAAATTATAATTTTCGAGGAAAAAAGGACAATTTTTGTTACATAGTTTTTATAAAAAAACGGCTCAAATATGTGAAAGTCTTTTAAAAGTATTTTTAAGGGGATGTGTTATTTCATATCGCTTTATCTGTTTTAATAATAAAAATTCATCATTTATTCTAATTTATCTCAGTTCATTTTTTACAATTGGTTCTCAACGCTTTGCCTCTAAAACACAATGAAACTGATTCAGAGGAATTTCTCAATTATATCTCTGAAACTGAATGTAACTGTTTCAGAGAAATGAAATTAGAAGAAAATTTACCCCAAAATTTATAAAAAAATTTAAATAAATTTAAAAATACTGGTTTCTAAAAGAAACCCCCGTTTATTTCAGAGTCATTCCTTACACAGATTTTATATCAATTTATCGATATAAAAAGAGTCATGTCCAGAGACATAAATATTTTCTATAGAAACAAATAATCATACTGCAAATTTTTTTAATGCAGGTTTTAGAAAGTAAATTTCTCAGCTTCTGAAAAAAAGGATCAGGTTCTGATAATTATATCCTATCGAAGATTTAGAGACTTTTTTCACTTCGTAAGTCTTAGATTTTGTGACATTTTTTAGTTAGAAGGTCTCCTGTGAAATATACTTTTTGGGCCCTCCTGGTCCCTGCATACGTTTCTGTCATCAATTATCAATAATTTTTATAAAATCTCTAAAAAATCACATACAAAATAATCAAAAAAAGTCGAAAAATTATTAATTTCAAAGAATCGAAAGTTCCCGGTAAATCCCGCTCTATTTCTCGGGATTTCGGGAACGAAAATTTTCGGGAGTTCCCGGGAAATCCCGTCCCGGGAATTCCCGTGAAAAACTCTAATATTAAGCGTCTAACTACCCCACATAACGTTTTTTGTTTTGGTAGATTCTCTAACAAATTGTAAAAAACACCGCAAAAAAGTGGACATAATTTTTTTTAAGAGCATATTTTTATTGGTTTTAGAGCATATTATCCGTTTTTAAGAGTATTTTTTAAGCGCATAGAACGTGTTTTTTTAGAGCATATTTTTTGGTTTCCCTGGTCATAACTTGAGCTTACGGTGCGTATTAGTAATCATATCATGTATAATATACATTAATTATACGCACTGTTAACCTACGTTATTATGATAAAAATAAAAGAAAAACCTTCCGAAAACTAATTAAATTGATCTATTGTTTTTTTTTTAGTTTTGATGTATTTGATTTTGTCTAAAAAATGCTTATTAATTCAGTGTAACCCTATTTAAATTCAATAAATGGACTAAACTTGAGAAAATTTCAGATATTACTAGGCCTTGCGACTAAAAGTAGGTGAAAATGACACAGCAAAACGCCGAGACACGTCAACCTAATTTTGGGTTGTAGAATCCAGTGGTGTACCCCGTTTTGAAAATTTAGCTCAAAATCCCGAGATATTTCGTTTTTAAATTTGTAGTAGATTTAAGGCGATTTTTAATTTTATTTGAATGAAAAAACTTTAAGAACTTGTTATTTGTCAAAATTTATATCTAGAAATAATGGATGTAATTTCCAAGCGGGCATGGAACTTATTTTGATGAATTTTATATATTTTTTTTTATACCCTCCAACCACAGTATGGGGGTATACTCACTTTGTCATTTCGTTTGTAACGCATAAAAATATCGGTCGGGGACCCCATAAAGAATATATATTATTGATCTATGATCAATTTTAAGTCGTTCTATGAATGTCCGTCCGTCCGTCCGTCTGTATAAAACACAATTCAGTCCAAAATAAAAGTGCTAGACCCCTGAAAATTGGCAAGAATATGTCTAATGTTCATAGGCCGGCTAAGTTCGGAAATGGGCAAAATCGGGCCAGCGGGAAAAAAAGTTCCCCCTTAACGAACTAAAAAAACCTCTTAAAAAACGCCATTTTTACATCTTTTTTTGGCATTTTTGTTAAACAAATGAAACCTTTTTATGTCAAAAGGGGTTTAAACCCCTGCACTTAGACCCAGGGGCTGGAAAATTCAGTTTTTTCTGCCCGCCCCTTTTGTGGGCGTGGATTTAAAAAAATCATTAAAATAATGAGAGAGTGGTATTACTAAATTGCAAAAAAGCATAAAAAATAAATTTGTTCACATTTATCGCGATGGGGAAAGTATCCCCCACAACCCCCACCGAGCCCCCCCCCCCCCAAGAAAAAAGTCCCTGGATTTTTTATATGTTGTAACCAGGGTTGGCAACCGAAACGAATAACGGTATCGGTAACGGTACCGTTTGTGGACATTTTTGGAAAGTCATAGCGGATGAACCCGATGTGATGGCGGCTTCAAAAAAGTCGAGGGTGAAGCTCTTTAAGATTCAGAACTCATTTGGTCAGTCGCGTTAACCCTTTGGGCACCAATTGTCTTTCAATGACGTCTTATTACCCAGTATTAAAAAAAATTTCGGGGAAAATACCTTACAATTAGTGCTCCAACGGTTAAAGCGATTGATCAAATGAGTTAAACATCTTAATGAGCAATGTTTATGATTTACCGTTGACTTATTTTTAAGTCGTCAGCACATCGAGTTCATCTGCTATGAGTTGTCAAAAAATTCCGAAGACGCGTTTTTTTGTACACCCAAAAAAAACATGGGTATTCAATACTAAAAATTTAACTAAAGTTTAGCCCAAAAGGACCTAGTGCAGAAATTGGTAACCAATACTAAAATTTTTAACTAATATTATTCAAAACCAGTAAAAATTACTAAGTTTAGTACTTTGAAGATACTAAAATTAGTAACATATTAGTAGATTTTGGTACAATACCAGTTACTAAACCTTTTACTGTAGAATTATTTTGAGTGTATCTAAAATTTCTCCAAAACCTGATGTAATGGATAAGATTGGAAACCGGATTTGTGACCAAAAAAATAATTGCAATCATGTGCATAAGGTGACGTTCCATTCGCATAAAAGATTTTTTTCATATGATTTGAAGCAGAAAAATGGTTTTGGAACTAAGACATCATTGATTGACAGTTGGTGCCCTAAGTGTTAAAGCGACTGTCCAAATGAGTTCAGCATCCTTAAGAGCAATGTTTAGGATTTACCCTTGACTTATTTTGAAGTCGCTATCACATCGGGTTCATCCGCTATGAGTTATCAACAAGTAAAAAAGTTAAATTCGACTTGGCCGAATCTATGAATACCCTCCACAATGCCCTTTTTAAGTGATAGTAAATTTTATAAGGTGAAAAAAATAAAATTTTTGGTTAGAAATATTTTATTTTGTGTAAAAAAACTTTTTTTTATTAATTTTTGAAAATACAAAAATTTACTAATTTTTTTTTGAGTATATTTTTTTTTTGTTTTAGTGTAAAAATATTTTTGTGTGACAAAAATACCTTGTAAAATATTTTTTTTTACTTACAAATGTTTTTAAAACGTGTTTAACGGGTTTTCAACACATGAATTTAAGGTGAAACTAATCTGAAATTTACGGTTTTGCTAATAACTTTAGAACCGCTGGACCGATTTGGCTGAAATTTAAAACGAACCGGACCAGAGGAACGACAAATATATATGCCACATTTCAGCACCCTCAGGATTGCCGTTCGAAAGTTACCGTGTGTTTTATCTCTTAAATTCCAGAAAAACCCTTGCCGAAATTCACTCATTTGCTTATAACTTTTGAACCACTGGACCGATTTCGCTGGATTGCAATACCAACCTGACCAGGTAAATGCCCAACATATATGCCAAACTTCAGGAGCCAGACAGACAGACAGACAGACGGACAGACGGACGGACGGAAGGACGGACATCGCTAGGTCGTCTTAAAATCGATCGAGGATCATGAATATATATGGGGCATTCCATGTGAAATCGGACACTTTGAAAAACTTTTTTTTTAGATTTTCCCAATTTGTTTACAGTTTTCAGTACCCTTCGAAAAATTTTTCGTGGTAAATTTTCAGATTTTTTTGATGACCCGTTCAAAAGATATCGAATTTTTAAAAATAGATAGTTTGTTCCTTTCCTCAAACTTCTTTTAATCATAACTTCTTCAATAATGGTCCAAATTTCAGATTTTTTTTTTTCAAAATTTTTGTTTTTTTACGTACTTTTTTAAAAAAAATCCCAAAAAATTCTTAAAAGCGTTCTAGTATGCGATTTTTAAGTTTTAAAATTTAAATCTCATTTTTGAAAATGTTTGTACTCTTCGATTTTTTTGAAATTTTTTTGTATAAAACTTCTATCAATTCTACAAATTTTTTGCCCTGGAGGATCGTGGGATAACGATTATTACTATTTTTTAAAATTTTTTGAAAACATTTTATTGTAATTTTCCAGTCTTAAAATCATTTCTACTGCTCCAATGGTGCGTCATAGAGGGGTCCTTTATAAGACCGACCCCCATTAATTTTTACGTCTTAACATTTCTTTGGAACAAACTAATACCATATCTCCAATTTCTAAGGGGGCTCCCACACAAAACGACATTTTTTAAAATTTGTTCCAACCGCTCTAACTGCCCTAATAGTGCCCTTAGAGCAACACAATGTATGACCGACCCACAATATTTTTTTAGACCAAACATTTTCTCTGAACACACCTACCCTCTATCTTTAACTGTTAAGGCGGTCCCCATACAATTTTTTTTTATTTTTTGTAAATTTGTTTTATTTAATCAGCTTTTACCGGTCCAATGGTGCGTCCGAGAGGGGTCATTAGTGAGACCGACCCCCATTTATTTTGACCCTACAATATTTTTTCAAAACATACCTACGCCTTATCTCCACTCCCTAAGTAGGCTCCCATACAAATAACAGTTGGAGCAAATTTTATAAAAATGTAATTTTGTATGGGAGCCTACTTAGGGAGTGGAGATAGGGCGTAGGTATGTTTTGAAAAAATATTGTAGGGTCAAAATAAATGGGGGTCGGTCTCACTAATGACCCCTCTCGGACGCACCATTGGACCGGTAGAAGCTGATTAAATAAAACAAATTTACAAAAAATAAAAAAAAATTGTATGGGGACCGCCTTAACAGTTAAAGATAGAGGGTAGGTGTATTCAGAGATAATGTTTGGACTAAAAAAATATTGTGGGTCGGTCATACATTGTGTTGCTCTAAGGGCACTATTAGGGCAGTTAGAGCGGTTGGAACAAATTTTAAAAAATGTCGTTTTGTGTGGGAGCCCCCTTAGAAATTGGAGATAGGGTATTAGTTTGTTCCAAAGAAATGTTAAGACGTAAAAATTAATGGGGGTCGGTCTTATAAAGGACCCCTCTATGACGCACCATTGGAGCAGTAGAAATGATTTTAAGATTGGAAAATTACAATAAAATATTTTAAAAAAATTTTAAAAAATAGTAATAATCGTTATCCCACGATCCTCCAGGGCAAAAAATTTGTAGAATTGATAGAAGTTTTATACAAAAAAATTTCAAAAAAATCGAAGAGTACAAACATTTTCAAAAATGAGATTTAAATTTTAAAACTTAAAAATCGCATACTAGAGCGCTTTTAAGAATTTTTTGGGATTTTTTTTTAAAAAGTACGTAAAAAAACAAAAATTTTGAAAAAAAAAATTTGAAATTTGGACCATTATTGAAGAAGTTATGATTAAAAGAAGTTTGAGTAAAGGAACAAACTACCAATTTTTCAAAATTCGATATCTTTTGAACGGGTCATCAAAAAAATCTGAAAATTTACCACGAAGAAGTTTTCGAAGGGTACTGAAAACTGTAAACAAATTGGGAAAATCTAAAAAAAAAGTTTTTCAATGTGTCCGATTTCACATGGAATGCCCCATATACTTTATGGGGTCCTAGACCAATATTTCGAGGTGTTACAAATGGAATGACAAACTTATATATACCCTCTATCACTAGAGTGGAGGGTATAAAAATGGCAGGGGGAAAACAGAGGAAAACAAATTAGCAACGCAATAATTTTACAGAAAAATTTTCAATTTTTTTAAAGCGGCAATTATTTTTTTTTGTTATGTCGTTTGTTTTTCAATAAAATTAGAAATTTTTTAATTTAAATTAGAGAAAAATTATAAAAAATTGACATCAAAAAGTGTTTGTAAAATTACAAAATAATAAGTTTTGAACAAAAAATATTTTGAAGTTAGCAACCAGAGTTCTGTTATTTTTAAAATACAATTCAGGTTTGTCTCTTCTTTCATCATCGTACTAAAAAATGTTTACATTACTCGGCACTCACTTTTCTTGAATTGAGAACCCGAGTAAAAAAAAATTGTATGGTAAAACATGTTATCTTATAAAATTATATATAATTTAGTGGATCTGATTTTGCTGAATTTCATCCGAAAATTGGCCGCGCCAAAGTTATCTCATAACATCTTATAATATATGAAGTTACAGTTTAATATTTGATTGTATGTGATTTCATCCGGAAATTGGCCGCGCCAAAGTTATCCCAAATTATCTATTATCATGATTTTGTATTAAATATGATATGATATGATGTAATTTCATCCGGAAATTGGCCGCGCCAAAGTTATCTTAAAATATCCAATATCATGATTTTATATTAAATTGGATATTATATAATATAATTTCATCCGAAATTTGGCCGCGCCGAAGTTATCTTATAATATCTGATATCTTGATTTTATAAAAAAAATTATTGGATACATTTTTATCCAAAAAATGTTTCTGTTTTTAGATTTATTTTTAGATATAATAATGTCAAACTGAAAATAAATAAAAAAAAAAAACTTCGAACGGACGGGGATTAGAACCACAAGTCTTCCGTTTTGTAATCGCAATCTCTACCCTCTAGACCAGCGGACGTTGTTAGCAAATAACAACTTTAAAAGACTTAGTTTTAAATAAATTGATCGTATCTAATTATATCAAATTTATCTAACATATAGTAATATATGATTATATCCAATTAAATATGTTATTCACTTGTACACAATTTTCAAAAAGACTTAGAAAATTTTTGATAAAATTTGCAAAAAAAAAAAAAAAATTGGAATGACGTACAGCGCTATTAGGGGCTTCCATGGTAAACTTAAACAATAATTTTAATGTAGCGATATGCCTTATTTCAAAGTCATAGGCTTCCAAAGTGAAATAAGACTTTGGCTTATAAGTTTGAAATTTTTCATGGAATCAGGAAATCAGAATTAGATTTGAGATCGGGTTCCAAAAATCATTGATAATTTGATAATTTAAACCAAATATAGCTATTATTAACTATATAAATGCAATATAAATTTTTAAAAATGATTGCAAAAATTCAAAAATCAAAATTTTTTAAATTCTAAAAAAACAAATGCAATAAAAAAGTGTTTTCTATTTAAAAAAAAATAAAAAAATATATTTTTTTCTGGAATCGAACTCGGGTTCCCAAAAATGATAGATAATTTTATAATAAATTAAATAAAGTTATATATAACTATATGAAAGCAATATAATTTTTTAAAAATGATTGCAAAAATTCAAAAAAAAAAAAATTTAAAGTTCTAAAAAAAATAAATGCAATAAAAAAGTGTTTTCTATTTAAAAAAAATAAAAAAAAATATATTTTTTTTCTGGAATCGAACTCGGGTTCCCAAAAATTATAGATAATATTATAATAAATCAAACATTGTTATATATAACTGTATAAAAGAAAAATATTTTTTTAAAAATGATTGCAAAAATTCCAAAAATGAAAATTTTTTAGTTCTAAAAAAATTAAACGCAATAAAAAAGTGTTTTCTATTTAAAAAAAATAAAAAAAAAAAACTTTTTTCTCGACTGGGCCGGGAATCGAACTCGGGTTCCCAAAAATCATATGTAATCTTATATGATACAATAAAAAGTTTTGTATAACCATATATGTTGACACACAAAAATAAATTTTAAAATACTGGCATATATAATTATATATGGCTAGTTGTTTGGTCAAAAAAATATTTTTTTTATACATGATTGTATTAAAATATATATTCCATTACATATGCGACCATTTATAAATATATATTGAGTTTAGACGAAATTTGCGTATATATAGTACCATACAAACACAGATATGTTATCGTTTAAGACACATATAATTATATCTATTATTTTTGTTGGAAATGTTTTTAGTATGGAACTATATATAGTTTTAAAAGGTATTATATTAGTCATATATAATTATACATAAATTGATACTGGATTTTTGTTTAGTAAAGTCCTATACATAATTAGATATAAAGTCACGTATAATAATGTATGAAATCGGATTAAGTTTTATGTGCAACGTATGATTACATCTACCATTTATATTAATATATTATGAACAATATAATTAGACATGATTTTATATGACATCATTTAAAAAAATTGGAAAATTTCAAAGTGAGATATAATTTTATACGTTGACTCATATAGTTGTATATGGTTTTATGAAAACATATAAAATAATATACATTTATATAAATTCCTTTTTACTCGGGAATGTGATCATTGGTTGGACCGATTTTCACATATTCTTTTTCAAGATTTAGTTAATTGCGAATGTGACATTGGTTGGGCCGATTTCCTAATTGTTTTTTGTCCATATAA
Organism: Pegoplata infirma; assembly: GCA_963921195.1. Taxonomy (NCBI): domain Eukaryota; kingdom Metazoa; phylum Arthropoda; class Insecta; order Diptera; family Anthomyiidae; genus Pegoplata; species Pegoplata infirma. The sequence goes on along the minus strand of OY992538.1, from coordinate 90,450,388 downwards.
CAATGCGAATAGTAGATTAAAAATATTTTACTTTGTTTTTATCCGTATTTTATGACAACCGAAATAAAACCGATATAATACCGGTAAAAATCCGAATAAAGGTAATGGTTTTTTAGCGGTAACGGTATTTAAATATTTTTATTTCGGTATTGGTAACGGTAACGGTAGTCAAAATTAAAGGGTTTTTAATCGGTAACGGTATTGAAAGGGTAACGGTAGCCAACACTGGTTGTAACATGTTGGAGGGTATCAAAGATTCGGCATAGCCGAATTTAACACTCTCAGTTGTTTTTTTTTTAAATTAATTCATTCAACTTTTACTCTACATTTGCAAATTTTAAATCGAAATATCTCGTTATTTTGAGCTAACTTTTTAAAACGGAGTATACCACTGAATTCTATGGCCCAAAAATAAGTTGGGGTGTCTCGGCGTTTTTGTGTGTCATTTCAAAAGTTTAAATTTTACTAACAGTGTTATCAATTCTATTGCAAACATAAGCTAACCTAAAATTATGATTAGCTCTCTGGCATTAGTGTTAACGACTGGGTGCCTCGCTTGTAAGGGGTTTTATAATCGTTTTCCAATTAATACTATTTTGGCAAAAATTACATTTTGATTTGCAAATTAATTTGATATTGATAAGAAAAAAAGGTACAATGCTATTAACATTTTTAGAATTATAAAAATGAAATACAAATTTAAATGCTTAAAGAAAAAAAAATGACAGCGCATTTTGTGCTATTGCCCAAAACATTAAATCATGATAATGTTTTGTTGAAGATTTGGATGTTTTTTTTAAAGTAACATTTTTTTAGAAAAAATAAAGTTGTCATTCCATGCAAAACTAATTTGAATACCGATGGAGGACCCGAATAAGATTTTATATTACACTGTGCATTAAGTAAAATGAGTCTCAATGGTTTCAACGCCATATGAAAGTAGACTATTAAATAGACAAAATCATCAAAGGGTTTTGCAAAATCAGATCGAATTTCTTTTTTATAGCCCACTGAAGTTTTTAATTTTTTTATCAAAGGAAATTGGAAGACGTCAAAAAACTATAATAAAATGCCGCAGAGTTTTGTACTCTTGCCCAAAAAATTAAATCATGATAATGTTTTATTTAAAAAAAAAATTTACGAATATCCCTCACATACTTGCACAAAAAATATGTAAGGGTTAAAAAAATATTCAGAAAAAAAGAACTCCAAGAAATTTCTCAAATTTATCACTATTTACCAAAAATTTGGAAAACTACACTCAAAATAATAACTCTGGTAAATTACAGAAAAACTCTGCTAAAATTTTACTAAAAAACTCTGTAAAATGATTTTTACAAAAAAACTATTAATTTACAGACTTTATAGTAAAATATTGTTTAAATATTAGCGTCTTTTGACAGAAAAAAACTCTGTTTTTTTACTATAAAACTCTGTAAAATGTTTTGGATAAAAAACTGTTAAGTTACTGAGTCTCTACACTCAAAATAATAACTCTGTAAAATACTCTGTCAAATGACTGTAATCTCAATTCAACAGATATTTGACAGAGTTTTCTGTCAAAATACAGATTTAAAGAAAATACTTTGTATTTTGTTGTGATAAAAAAAACAAAGTTTCCTCTGTTATATTACTTTTTACTTTGTAATCTTAATTTTACAAATAATTGACAGAGTTTTCTGCTAAAATACAGATCTAAGCAAAATACTTTGTATTTTTTTTATAACCAAAAAAGTTTTCTGTTTTGAGTAGTTTTTGTTTTTGTTACCAAACATCAAAATTGTATCTGCCTGAGTAAAAATAAACATATATAACAATATATAACTTGATACAAACATAATAAATCATATATGATTATACATCCCGTGAGGTTTTTTCTAATTTTTTTAAATGCAGTCATATGTTGTAATATATAATTTAATCATGATTCGGATTAAAAGGTATACGTACGGTTGATATAAATATATGAAATAATATTAGGGCCAATACAAAATTTGGTTTTCTGTATAATTTAATATAAAACAAGTAAGAAAATTATAGTCGGTCAAGACCGACCATATAATACCCTACACCAGAGTTTCCAGGACCATGGGTCCCAAGTTCAAACATGGACTGATTAGATCTATATTTTGTCAAATCTTTAATAAGTGTAAAAAGCAATCACTAATCAAATTTGAGTGGAATAGGCTTCTTTTTGTTGACAATAAATCGCTTCAACTGAATATCGGGCGAAATTTCCACATGGGACCTAAGTCCAAAATGGTCCGATGATAATTAGATTTGATAAGGTTATTAAAGTACGCGTTTAACATACACAAACAGAATTTTAATTAAATATTTTCTATTTTCATGAAAATTGAGAGATTTATGTGAAAATCGGGAAGGTGGTTTGTATGGGGGCTACTAGAAGAACTGGTTCGATTTCTTTAAAATTCGGAATGGTGATTTGTGTGTATAAAACATTAATTCCTGCCAAATTTTGAAAAGATACCTATTAAAATGCGACTATTAGAGTCATTTGAGCCAAAACTAAAGAGGACCTTTGTATGGGGGCTAGGTCTAAATATGGACCGATTTTTTCCAATTTCAATAGGCTTCGTCCTTGGGCCAAAAGAGGCTTAAGTTTTAAATTTCAAGTCAATTGATCGAGAATTGCGACCTGTATCGTGTTTACACCGTTTACATGGACAGACAGACGGACGGACGGACGGACGGACATCGCTAAATCGACTCAAAAAGTGATTCTAAGTCGATCGGTATACTTAAAAGTGGGTCTAGGACCAATATTTCGGGTAGTTACAAACATCAGCACAAACTCATTATACCCTGTACCACAGTGTGGTGTAGGGTATAATTATATATAGCTTATTCTGTTCCATATATAAATGTTTCCAATTAAATGTTTCCAATTAACCAAAAATGTTCTAAGTTTTTTAAGCAAAGTATAAGAAACTTTTAAAATGTTCCTAAACATTTCCTTGTTAGGGTTATGTATATCACCTATCTGGTTCGAAGCGTACCCAAACATTTTTTTTGTTTTAGAAAATTATATGTTTGGTGAATGTATCGTTGACCTGTGGTGTAACTCACCCAAACCAAAACACACCAAGATTTTTTATGTTTTTATGCAATTAGATCTAATTGGATCCAATGAAATATGACAATGTCTGGTCAAAACTCGGATGAAATCGAATCATATTTTATACAAGTTGATCTTTTTTAATGCAAAAACATTCACCATTATTCGGATTAAATTGCGTATAAATATATATTGTGTTATATATCATTATGTATTGCATCATATAAAAGTTTTTACTTGGGTGTATATTTTTTTTTAAAAGTCCTTTTTTGCAAAAACCACAATTTTGAGGCTCAAAGTGGAGACAGAAGATAAACTCCGATCGGAGTGATATTTCGCATGTTAGTTACCCTTAGGGGACCGACACTTTTGGCGGGTAAAGAATTTGATCAGAGAGAAAAGTCCAAAAACGAGCCACCCTATTATACAACACAAAAAAAAATACCCAAAATATTTGGTTGGTAAAATCTGCTGAATTAAGTTGCTTGATGACCAAATATATCTTTATACCCTACACCATACTGTGGTACAGGCAATAATGAGTTTTTGCTGATGTTTGTAACTATCCGAAATATTGGTCCAAGACCCACCTTTAAGAATACCGATCGACACAGAATCACTTTTTGAGTCGATTTAGCGATGTCCGTCCGTCTATCCATCTGTCTGTCCATGTAAACGGTGTAAGCACTATACAGGTCGTAATTTTTAATCAATTGACTTGAAATTTGAAACTTAAGCCTCTTTTGGCCCAAGGACGAAGCCTATTGAAATTGGGAATATTTAGACCTAGCCCCCATAAAAAGGTCCTCTTTAGTTTTGGCTCAAATGACTCTAATAACCGTATTATAACATAAATTTTTTCAAAATTTGGCAGGTAAACGTGTTTTATCTTCACAAATCACCATTCCGAATTTTAAAGTAGTCGGACCAGTTCTTCTTGTAGCCCCAATACAACCCACCTTCCCGACTTTCATGTAAATCTCTCAAATTTTCTCAAAATAGAAAATATTTAATTAAAATTTCGTTTGTGTATGTTGGGCGCATACTTAAATAACCTTATAAAATCTGATTATCATCAGACCACTTTTGGACTTAGGCCCATGTGAAAAATTCGCCCGACATTCAGTTAAAGCGTTTTATTGGCAACAAATCAAAGCCAATTTCACTAAAATTTTATATGTGAGTGTTTTTTACACTTATTAAAGATTTGACAAAATATAGATCTAATCGGTCCATGTTTCCACTTGGGACCCATTTTCTGGGAAACTCTGGTGTAGGGTATTATATGGTCGGTCTTGACCGACTATAATTTACTTGTTTTTATTTAGCATATTTTATCGGCTTAAGCCAAGTGTATTTTTGCTTGTTTTTTTGTTTAAAAAAGAACACCGTAAATGACCTTCTTGATTACACTGTGCTACACCAAAAAAATGCAGGGGTTCTCATATGAAAATTCGGGTTGGTTGGAGTCCATAGAGTACTGAAATACTCATAGTTTTTCTGGATCACTTCGTTAAGCACGTTTTTTATTGGCAAATGTGTCGAAAAACGGCAATTCTTAAATTACAACTTTAAAAAATTATTACTTTGTTAGTTTGCAACCGATTTTCGATTTTATAGATTTTTTTGAAAGGTATAAGTCTTACCTTTTAAACAAAACAAAAATATTAAAAATCGATTAAGAATTGGCTGAGCTATGATCGTTTAAGTTAAAAAAAATCCAATTTTTTTAAAAATTTGTTATGTTCTTTATACTCTAAGTTGAAAGTGCATCATTAAACAATTTTTTTTTTATTTTTGTATAAAAGTATAGTAAAGTAGCTTTCCAAAACACCAAAAAACATAGCAATCGGTTAAAAAATGAATGAGTTATGCTAAGTTTTGTGATAGGACATTTTTAATTTTTTTCAGAAATGCTTGTAATTCAGGTATTATTCATAATTCTTATTGCTAGTAGTAATTTTATGTGCCTATGCATATAAACAAGAGATGGTAACATAATTAGATTTGTGCGTGATTGACACATGATCACAAGTGAGCGTGATTGAAAATCAATTTTACTCACGTCGTTGTGAGTGAGTGTCAGTGGAATAAAAAAAATTTCAGAACCCGTTCTGAAATTTTCCATTTTTTAAAAAAGTCAATTTATAAAAAATCCGGCCACATTTGTTTTTTTTTGTAATTTTTTTTTTAAAGATTAGATGTTTGTCTAAGAGATGGTCACGTGAGTGAATTTTAACTTTCATAATAATTTTTCTTCTAACACTCACTCACAATCACGTGTGTAAATTTAATACAACTCACACTCACGTACGCTGATGCAAGAGTCACTCACGCTAACGTTGACTCACACTCACGATATTCTTATTTATACTAAAAATAATTTCAAAAATCTTTCAAAATTTTCAGCAAAGTCTAAAATTATACATTTGTTATGATTTTTTCGGGACGAAATCTGAAGTTAAGCTAAATTTTACATTTTTTTTGTTGCTTTTTTTGGAATGAAAGGAAATACACTCAAAAAAAAACGTGGGTATTTAATACTAAAAATTTAGCTACGAGTACTAATGTTTTAGTCCAAAATGATCTAGTGCAGGCGTTGCTAATCATTACTAAAATTTGTTACTAATATCTAGTACATGAGAAATACTAACAAAACAGTAAATATTACTGCAATTTACTACTAAAAAAATCATAAATATTTAAAATTTTTGTCCTATTTAGTAAATAAAACTACTAATTTTAGTAAATAAAATTACTAATTTTAGTGATTAAAATTAGTACCTAAATCAATTTTAATAAATAAAAGTCAGAAAAATATTATATATAAATGATTTTATTTCACTTCGGTTTTTTATTTTATTATTTCACTTCGGTTATAAGATATACTTAATTACATGTCTTCTTAAGCTGTTTAAAAAAATGTAGCGTTCATTGTACCACGTAAACGATTGCTAAAAATATAAGAAAGAAATAATATATTCTCAATACATGTTCAAATGTATATACAAACATTTTACTACAGAGGGCGCTTTTTTATACCTACATTTTTTTTTGTATTCGTGTGTGTATCCATATTCTTCTTCAGCTTGAATTTTTTTCTTACACAATCATTATTTCAATGAAAAAACGATTTAAAAAAAAACTGACGTAGTTTTATTATTAATGCATATTAATTTTATTATAAACATATTAAATAAAAAACATTTATATATAATTACTTTAACACAATTTAATTAAATAAATGTAACATATATTTTTTTTATAAACACTCCGTGAGTGGGTATCGCGTTGTTACTTTTTCTAATTCTTTTTCGCACTAAACAAACAGAAAAAACAGTTGGTAGCACTGCAGTTAATGCGAGCAAACGAAGTGTTCGCACACACTGCAGCAGCAAGCAGCAGACGGCAAAAAATATAAAGTGCCTGTTTAATTATAAATTATAAATTTATAAAAGCTGTACTTATTGTATTTGGAACTTGATGTGTGCTTTTGCAATGTTAAGAAATAAAAAATATGGCATTTTAGTGAAATTATAATTAAATAGTCTACTCTTAATTTTTGCTGTCTGCTGCTTGCTGCTGAATTGTGAAGGAGCAAATGATCGCTAATAAAAACAGTGTTGCCATTATCAATATGAAAAAAAAAAACGCAAAAATCGTAGGAAAAGGGTAAAAATTTACCAAACAAAAATCAGCGCCAAGAAAAGAGAGAATATTAAAAAAAAATTTGAAAATGTGTTTTTAAGGTAAAAAGGATAAAAAGCAAAAAAAAAAAAATAAAAATATTTGTTTTTATTATAAATTCAATAAATTAGCTGATACAATCAAAAGTAAAAATAATATTACATTCATATTACTCAAGTAATATTAAGATAATGGTTAACATTAAATTTTAAACAAACTTTTTTTATTACATTCAATTATCAAGCCACAGAACTGCTTTAATGGAATGCACAGAGGGCCAGACAGATCGATTTCCGGCCAAAAGTCCTTATTTGTAAATTCTCAAAAAAATGTTTACCAGTTTGTTGGGCATATAAAAAAAATATAAAAAATAAAAACATATAAAAAGGGTCAAAAATGCCCTTTTTCGGCACTTTAACCGCGAATTACTCAAAATCCTGACGTGATAGACAAATTTGGTCGCCGGATTTGGATTTTGACAGTAAACAAAATTGTTTAAAAAAACAACAGTCATTAAACATTTAAAAAAATACGTAGTTGTAAAAAAAAAATTAGAAAATATGTACCAAAAAGTTTTTACACAAATACAAGTAGGAAAGTCCAAACATGGACCGATTGGATATTTTTTTAAAATCTTTAATTACTGGAAAAAACACATATAAAACAATTTTGAGAGAAATATGCTTCTTTTAACTGAATATCGGCGACTAAATCTACAGGGAGTAACAGTATGCATTACCATGTAATGCATAGCCACAAAAAATGGAAAAATATGTACTAGTTGTTCCCTACCGCTTCCCATAGGCCATATTTTTTTTTTTTATTTTTCATGCATTACGAAGGTTCATGCATTATTTTTAGTCTTATCCCAAAAAAATCATTAATCCTGTATAGAGTAAGGCCACGTTCACACTACATGAACTTATACCTAATTCACACCTAAGATGAAATCACATTCCATCACAACGCATAGCGTTGTTCAAAATTCTGTGTAAATTGGTTTTATAAAAACAATAAATTGTATTGAAATTTTTACGAAAATAAACCCCAATTTTCTTTATTTAACTTTATCAAAAATACATATTTTGATTGCGTCATTACAAAAATACAACTCCATAACCAAAAATTTAAATAAGCCGACGATTGAGAGCAAACGCCGCCGTCTGTAAGCAAATGGGGCGAGTCGCCACCACCGTAAGTTCCTCTTCGGCACAATTTAAATTAATTGTTAGAGTCACTTAATTCAAATTAAAAGGGGTTGTTTGTATGAGGCCAAGGTCCAAACATGGATAAAATTTTCCAAATTTCATTAGGTCTGGGCTTAACTTTTAAATTTCAGCAAAATCTATTGATAATATAAAAATCACAAATTAAAAAAAATAGAAAAAAACACCATAAATACCTTATCTTTAAAAACGCGTATTTAAAAAACGGCAAAACCAAAAAAGCACCAGCACTTACCCAAAATGTAACATAATGGCAACACTGAATTCAAATTTAACGATTTTGCAGCAAAAACAGTTGGTAGCTCTGCTTGTAAACAAGCGCCCCCTTACGGAATTATTACTAACAAAAAAAAATTAAAAACCTAATAAATTACTGTATATTAGTACTTTTATGAACTAAAAATAGTAAAAAAATTAGTACAACCGACTACCAACAAAAATTACTCATAAACAGTAAGAAATACTAATTTTAGCACTTTTAAGATACTAAAAAAACTACTGTAATACTGGTAATTGGTAACTTATTAGTAGATTTGGATTACCAACGCACTTACTAATTTTTTTACTGTAGAATTATTTTGAGTGTATGAAGAGAAAATAAATCACGCAAACTCACGCAAAAAAATCAACTCACGCTCACTCTTTCACGCAATAATCTTTCTCACACTCACTCACAATCACGTGAGTAAAATTGAATTCAGTCACACTCACGCTCTTATCTGCTCATGTTCCCATCTCTAGTTTGTCTATCCACACAAAAAAATTGTAATGTGTTTTTTTCGTTATTTTCGAGAAATCGCATTTGAATTTCATGACAATTTGGTAATTTGCTTGGTTCAACGAAGCGTGTGACTAATGCAAATATTTAGTAGTCATTCACTTCGTTGAAACAAGAAAATACAAGCAAATTACAAAATTGTTATGAAAATTAATATTCAAATGCGATTTAGTTAGCGTGAGTGACTCTTGCATCGGCGTACGTGAGTGTGAGTTGTATTAAATTTACACACGTGATTGTGAGTGAGTGTTAGAAGAAAAATTATTATGAAAGTTAAAATTCACTCACGTGACCATCTCTTAGACAAACATCTAATCTTTAAAACAAATTTACAAAAAAAAACAAATGTGGCCGGATTTTTTATAAATTGACTTTTTTAAAAAATGGAAAATTTCAGAACGGGTTCTGAAATTTTTTTTATTTCACTCACACTTTTTTATTCCACTGACACTCACTTACAACGACGTGAGTAAAATTGATTTTCAATCACGCTCACTTGTGATCATGTGTCAATCACGCACAAATCTAATTATGTTACCATCTCTTGTTTATATGCATAGGCACATAAAATTTCTACTAGCAATAAGATTTATGAATAATACCTGAATTACAAGCATTTCTGAAAAAAATTAAAAATGTCCTATCACGAAACTTAGCATAACTCATTCATTTTTTAACCGATTGTTATGTTTTTTAGTGTTTTGGAAAGCTACTTTACTATGCTTTTATACAAAAATAAAAAAAAAATTGTTTAATTATGCACTTTCAACTTAGAGTATAAAGAACATGACAAATTTTTCAAAAAATTGGATTTTTTTTAACTTAAACGATCGTAGCTCAGCCAATTCTTGATCGATTTTTAATATTTTTGTTTTGTTTAAAAGGTAAGACTTATACCTTTCAAAAAAAATCTATAAAATCGAAAATCGGTTGCAAACTAACAAAGAAATAATTTTTTAAAGTTGTAATTTAAGAATTGCCGTTTTTCAACACATTTGCCAATAAAAAACGTACTTAACGAAGTGATCCAGAAAAACTATGAGTATATCAGTACTATATGGACTCCAACCAACCCGAATTTTCATATGAGAACCCCTGCATATTTTATTTTTGCTCATTTGTAGCACAGTGTTATGAATCTTGGGTGCTCCACTACTATATTTCGACAAAAATCAAAATCTTCGCCAGAGCCGTTTTTGAAAATATCGCGACACTTTAAGCTTATCTCGAAAACGATAAGAGATATGAAAATATGACTACAGAAAAAAATTATTCCTCGGGAAAAATACAATAATACTGAAAATTCATTTGTTGCAATTGTAATGTTTTGTTGCCAAAAATTTCACTTTTAAATTCCGAGTGAAAAACTTTGATCGGCTTTGCTGCAAAAAAAAAATTTCCAATATGTTTTTTATAAATGTTTAACTGAAATTTTGTGTGTTAATAACTCGAAAAGCAAGCGAGATATTAAAATTTGACTCAAGCCAAAATTATTAATTGCAAAAAATTCAATAAGATAGCTCACTCACTTTTTATCATTTCAAAGCTTTTTGTAAATAACTAAAAATATTGTACTACATCTAGAGTTTTTCTTTTCCCTGACTTTTTCGTTTCCCGGGAAAGCGGGATTCATTTTTAAATTTCCCGGGATCCCGGGAATTCCCGCAAAAGCTAAAAACCCAAATTTTTTGTCAAAAAAATATATAGAAACCTTATGAATGCGATTACACTATTTATTATGTTTATTAACACCACAAAAATCTTATTTAGTACCTTTAAAACAAAAAAAAACAAGTAAGAAAATTATAGTCGGTCAAGACCGACCATATAATACCCTACACCAGAGTTTCCCGGAAAATGGGTCCCATGGACCGATTAGATCTATATGTTGTCAAATTTGAGTGAAATAGGCTTCAGTTTGTTGAAAATAAACCGCTTTAACTGAATATCGGGCGAAATTTTCACAAGGGTCCTGAGTCCAAAACTGATCCGATGATTATCAGGTTTGATAAGGTTGTTTAAGTACTCGTTTAACATACAAAATTTTAATTAAATATTTTCTATTTTCATGAAATTTGAGACATTTATGTGAAAATCGGGAAGGTGGTTTGTATGGGGGCTACAAGAAGAAATTGTCCGATTTCTTTGAAATTCGGAATGGTGATTTGTGAAGAAAAAACATGTTTACCTTCCAAATTTCAAAAAGATACCTGTTATAATACGGTTATTAGAGTCATTTGAGCCAAAACTAAAGAGGACCTTTGTATGGGGGCTAGGTCCAAATATGGACCGATTTTTTCCAATTTCAATAGGCTTCGTCCTTGGGCCAAGAGAGGCTTAAGTTTCAAATTTCAAGTCAATTGATTAAAAATTGCGACCTGTATCGTGTTTACACCGTTTACATGGACAGACAGACAGACGGACGGACGGACGGACGGACAGACGGACGGACGGACGGACATCGCTAAATCGACTCAAAAAGTGATTCTGAGTCGATCGGTATACTTAAAGGTGGGTCTAGGACCAATATTTCGGGTAGTTACAAACATCAGCACAAACTCATTATACCCTGTACCACAGTGTGGTGTAGGGTATAATTAAGTAAAAAAAAAAAAAAAAAATTTTTGTTACACAGTTTGTATAAAAAACGACCCAAATATGTTGAAGTCTTTTAATAGTATTTTTAAGGGAATATATAATTTCACTTTCCTTTATCTGTTTTAATAATAAAATTTCATAATTTATTCTAATCCATCTCAGTTCATTTTTATAATTGGTTCCTATTTCTTGGGCTCTAAAACACCATGAAACTTATTCAGAGGAATTTCTCAAGTATCCCAGCAAAAAAAATTCGAAATAGTTCAAAACGAAGTAGACTTAAACTACATAAAAAGTAGCAATTAGCGAATATTTTTTGTTGCAAAAAAAGTAGTTTAAAATAACATCCAAATATGTCAATAAGAAGGAAAATAATATGAATTCCACTACTTTAGAACACTATAGTCGGAATGAGTTTTTTTTTTTTTAATATTTTTCAAACGTAATGAAAAGAACATATTTATTTAAATTTATTTAATAGAGTTTTAGTCTAAACTAGTGCCTACGGTCAGTACCGTAGTACCGGGAATACCGGTATTCCCGGTTCTCGGTATTCCCGGGAAATGGTACCTGTTTCCCGGTTCTTGAATTATTCCCGGTTCCGGTTCTGACGGTATTCCCGGGACTACCGGTATGTATATTTTGTAAAATTGTGTAGAATTAAAATTTTTTCTTCTCTTTTACCAAAAAAAATACAAAACATGTTGAAAACACCATTCCCAATTTTTTTTATGAATTTAAGAAAAATATAGTTACATGATTTTTAAATAATTTTACAAACACGACTAAATATTTCTGAAATACTGATTAAATGATGTAATTTAAATATTCTATGGCATAGTACTTTTTTTGGTTTTTGAGAACCGGTACCAGCATCAGAACCGGGAATACCGGTATTCCCGGTAATATATCTAGAACCGGAAAACCGGTACCAGAACCGGGAATACCGGTATTCCCGGGAATACCGAGAACCGGGAAATGGGGGGCACTAGTCTAAACTATAGTTTTATATATAATTGAAAGGCCAAAAGTTAATATTTGATAGGTTAATTTTAATTTGTTTAACCTTAAATTTGGTGTAAACTGATTTTGTTTTTATACCTTTTAACTACCCGAGTAAAAAAGTTTTTTTATATAATTTTATATAATTATATAAAATTTGATAAAATTATATATAATTATATAAAATTATATAAAGAAGGTTTTGTTTTCAAAAAATTTAATAAAATTATATAAAATTATATATAATTTGATAAAATTATATGAAATTATATCCGAATTTTTTTTATATAAAATTTTATCAAATCTTATATAATTTTATATAATTTTATAAAATTTTATCAAATTATATATAATTTGATATAATTTTATAAAATTTTATATAAAACAAATTTTGATATAATTATATATAATTTGATAAAATTATATATAATTTCATCTAATTTTATAAAATTTTATCAAATGATATATAATTAGATATAATTTTATAAAATTTTATATAAAAAAAATTCGGATATAATTATATATAATTTTATCAAATTATATATTATTTTATATAATTTTATCAAATAAATGTTTTTTTTTTTTTATTTTTAGTACCAAAAGGTACATAAAAATAAAATGTATTTATTCGGCCTTTATATATGTATATATATTCGATTAGAGTTTTATTCTAGTTCGAGGCCCAAAAAATATTTCTATATATGATATTGTCATAATAGAGTATTTTTAATTTATTGCTTTAAAAAAGTTACTCATCTCATAGTATGTCATAGTATAATTATATATATTTTTATCAAATATATATAATTATATATAATTTTATCAAATTATATATAATTATATATAAACTTTTTTACTCGGGTACAGTATAGGGGGTACACTCACTTTGTCATTCCCCATAAAGGGAATCGTCTCCTAAAATGCAAAACAAAGTGACAACACTTTTTTCAAAAACAAGTTATTGATTGTGATGCATTGTCCCACTGTAAAATTATCAAAATGTGATTTGCTAGTTGTGATACAATTCATTAACTGAAACCATTTCCAAAAATGCAGACCTAACCGATGAAAATGACGGACTTATGAACAAAATTAAAAAAATGTTTCACAACGTTTTTCGCTGCTACTTTAAAAAAGCAAAATGTGTTGGATTTTTGGTGACGATATATTATATTGATCAGTGATCGATTCTGAGAAGTTCTATGAACATCCCTCCGTCTGTCTGTATGTAACACGATGTAGTTCAAAATAAAACCGCTATCCACCTGACTAAAAAACCGCTAAAATCGGAACAGAGGGGAAAGTTTCACCTTGGAGAAGCGAACCAACCTCTAAAACGCAATTTTTAGCGATCATTGTTTTTTTTGCATGGTTGGTTACCGTTACCCTTATTATACCGTTACCGATTCAAAACCCTTTCAAATCGAATACCGTTACCGTTACCGCTAAAAATATTTTTAAAATACCGTTACCCTAACCGTTACCGTTATAATTATTAGAAGTTACCGGTATTGTACCGGTATTCAAAATTTTACCTGTTTTAAGGGATTTTAACGAACAAAAAAATAAAATCAAATTGCTAACATAATTTTAAATTTATAATTTGCAAATTATCATAAAATAAATGACAAAAATAATAATCATATCAAATCTATACTGGTTTTTGGGTCTATAAAATATTTTTAGCTTTCAGTTCTATCTTTTTTCAAATTTTTAACTAAATTAATAATACCGGTACGTACCGGTTTGGTTGGTTCGGTACCGGTACATACCGTTACCGAAACGATTTGAAAACACTTACCGTTACCTTTACCGAAATAAATAAAAATTAGATACCGTTACCGTTACCCTTACCGTTGTTCGTTTCGGTAACCAACCGTATTTTTTTGTCAAGCAAATGAAACAATTTTATGTCGGATGAAGTATAGTCCTGAACTTGGACCCAATTTTTTGTATAATAATGTTATAATTTTTTTATGTCAAAAAAAAGCTCATCCAACCACGCGATAAGCAATGTTGTACAGATAATAAAAATCATTTCTTTAGTTCATTTTAGTGAAAAAAAGTTCACGCACCAAATTCAATTTCTAAAACTTCCCCAGAAATATTTTTTTTTTTAAACTTTTATATTATACCCTCAAATGAAAATTATTTAAAAAATACACTACTGAACATTTTGAAAAAATATTGATGCGATTGGGCCGCGACCTTACACGGGTTATTGCAATTGTTCTACTCATCACAAATCTGGTCTCCAAACATTTCCATCACATCAAGTTTTTGGGAAATTTGATGTCAAAGTTAAAAAAAATCGCCGTTTTGTTAATTTTTGCCAAATCATAGCGGATGAACCCGATATGATAGCGACTTAAAAATAAGTCGATGCTAAAGCTTAAACATTGCTCTTAAGGATTCTGAACTCTTTTGGTCAGTCGCCTTAACCCATAGGTCACCAATTGTCTCTCAATGATGTCTTGTTCCCAAAAGAAAACGATTTTTGCCGCTACAAATCATATGAAAGAAAAACCTTATCCAAATGGAACGCCACCTTATAGTATAAGGATTATAAACATGATTATAATTATTCTCCTGGTCACAAATCCGGTCTCCATACTTTTTAAGGGTAAAGATCAAACATTGCTCTTAAAGACGTATAACTCAGTTCATCAGTCGCTTCAACCTTTGGAGCACCAATTGTCTTTTAATAAAGTGTTTTCCCCCAAAAACTTTTTTTTTTTTGATATGACAGCATTGTAATACAATTAGTGCCCAAAAAGTTAAGGCGACTGACCAAATGAGTTCTGCTTCTTAAAGAGGAAAGTTTTAGCTTAACCCTCGACTTAGTTTGAAGTCGCCATCACATCGGGTTCATCCGCTATGAGTTTCCAAAAATGACCAAAACGGCGATTTTTTTGAACTTTGACCACAATTTTCTCAAAAACTAGATGTGATGGAAAAGTGCGGAGACCGGATTTTTGACCAGCAGAACTAATGTAATCAACTGTACAAGGTCGCGTCCCAGTCGCATTTTCGATGTTTAGTAATGTTATTAGAACATTGGCATCGTCAGAATCGCTTACTAAATCTACTTCCTAATGAATTCTAAAAATACACTTTTTAAGTAGTGCAAAAATGCTCTTAAATAGTGATCTTAAAGATGTAATTAAACTTTACATACAAAAACTTAAACTATGACAACAGTATGAGTACTACTTTATATGTACTTAAAAAATGTAAAAAAAACTACTTATTTTGCGCGACACCGCCATGTTAAATTCACTAGAGTTTCAGCAAAGTTAGAACTGCTTTAGCAGCAGTTGAACTACTTTTTATTAACATTTTAGTATGTTCTTTTTTTGCTGGGATGTTTCTGAAACTGAATGTAACTGTTGCACACGGTGAGCCTCAGCGATGTTTAGGTTCAACTTTATTGTCGACGAAAATTGTAAACGCAGTTCGATTCCTACTTGATTAAATGTCACGAAACTGTTAACAGCGAAACCGTAGCTGCTCGCATTCGCGAGATATCGCGAAATTAGTGTTTTTATATTTTCTAAAATTTTGACAATGAAGTTTTTTAAAATCTTCAAAAAGTGAGTATGCTGATTTAATTGTATTTATTTACAAGTCACAAAACAGTTAACATCGAAATCATATCTTCTCAATTTCGCGAGAAATCGCAAAATTAAAAAAAAAAATAAAAAATTGTATTTTTCATGTAAATTAGCAGTCAAGATATTGATTTGAGCAGTTTTACCACATTTAACCACATAAAATTTAAACGGCATGCAATATATTGCCGTTTCTTGATTTTTTTCCTTTATTTTAGACACTAAAGAAAAAAAAAATAGTCAATAGAAAAGCTTGAACAGTAATTTTGCAATTTCTCGGGAAATTGAACATTTGTAATTTTTATACTTGCAGTTTTGTCAACTTTAATAACCTAGAATTCAAACTGCATACCACATTTTTGTCGCTAGTAATAGTAGTAGTAGTAGTAGTAG
Organism: Pegoplata infirma; assembly: GCA_963921195.1. Lineage (NCBI taxonomy): Eukaryota > Metazoa > Arthropoda > Insecta > Diptera > Anthomyiidae > Pegoplata > Pegoplata infirma. The sequence goes on along the minus strand of OY992538.1, from coordinate 90,434,014 downwards.
TAGTATTTCTTTATTTTCAAAAAATCGGTAATACAAAAAGTTTACAAAAGTTTTTCTTATATTAGATAATTTAAAAAAAAGAAGGTTACAGCTTTGACATAAAGTCGTCAGCCGAATGAGTGATTTATAATTATAAATAAAGTAATTTATTTTTTATTTGCTAATAATTAAATTCTTCAATTAAAGTTTTTCGATATTTAAGAGCATTGATAATATATTCAATTAGATTGTACCAGCTAGTAAATTCACCGTTTAGGATTTTTATAATGAGATCGTCAGTTAAGTAGATACACCCAAAATATTTTTTTCGGAAATTTCTAAATATTGGACAACGGCCTACGAAGTGTTGTATTGTCTCGGTTTCATTAAGGTTGCATAAGGAGCACAATTTTGACTTTTTCGAAAACCTGGTGCCATTAAGTTCAATTAAATCACTCCTTGCTTTGAAAATCCACATAATTTGGTTCTTGTTGTAGTCGTCTATCATATAATATTGGCCTTTTGTAAAGTCAAGACTTTTATAAATACGAGATGTTTCTAACGCACTCTGAATGTATTTGAGTTTGTATGAAATTCTAAGCTTTTCTAGCAGTTGCTTACATGTATCGTTCCACTCTGAGTGTATTATATTTTCCGAAATTGAATTTATGTGAACCTGTTCACATAGTTTATTTATATTTGAAACCCATAATACTTTTCTTTGTATTAATTTGTGTGATAACATTTGAGGTAATCGGTCATTACTATATTCAAAAAGTGTACGTCCTATATATCGTAAATGCAAATCAAGGGTGTAAAGATGTGCATCTTGCATATTTGTTTCCAACATTAATATATAAGTTTGTGTGAAAGAGGGTAAGTTTAAAACCTTTTTTACAAAATACCGTTGTAATTTATCTACATCTTCAAATAGAGAATGTCCCCATACCTGAGCCCCATAACTTTGAATAGACCTACACACCGCTTGAAAAAGTTGCCATTTTGCACGTAATGAGATATCCTTCTTACTTAAAAATGAGTTCCATGTTGAATTTATATTGTTCTTTGCCGCAACATTTCTTTTTTCTATATGTTGCTGGAATATCATTTTAGGAGTCAAGGTCATTCCCAAGTAGCAAAAACTGGACACAGTCTTGATATTATTTCCGTTGAAAACCCAATTTTCGTTTACCGACTTTCTACCACCATTTCTGAACACCATTATCTCGGATTTTTCAAGGTTGACTTCTAAGTTCCAATCCATGCAGTACTTCTCCAATCTATTTATCATTTCCTGGAGTATTTTTATGTCATCTGACATAATTACTATGTCATCAGCGTATAGCAATACTCTAATGTTTGTTTCATCTATATATAGCCCGCCTTTAAGAACATCATATAAATCATTTATGTAAAGTGAAAACAGTAGAGGTGAAAGTAGGCACCCTTGCTTAACTCCTGACTGTGTTTCAAAATCTTCTGATAACTGGTTTCCAGTCCATACGGCAGATTTAGTTGTTTTATATATGGCCTCAATAAAATTTACAATCTTTGTTGACATTCCCATCTCATGAAGTTTGTAGATTAACAGTTTCCTGGACACATTATCAAATGCGGCTCGGAAGTCCACAAAAAACGCATACACTTTCTTTTTTTATTTTTGTCGCTATTTGAAGTAAATGTTTTTACAGACCAAAAATAACACAAAGTAATGATTAGTAGTTTAGTTAGTAGTTTAGCGAGTTTTTTAATCAACACAAGAAATACCCCCAAAAAGCTGTTTTTCGCTATTTATCGCGAAAGTGAGCAGCTGTAATTTATTTTGTGGGCAGTTTTAATTTCTTCCAACATGCTCAAATCAAACTCCATACCACTTTTTTTTATTATTTTAAAATACAAATAATAATAATAAAAAATTATATAATTACGCGATATCTCGCAAAATTTAACACCTGCAATTTCGATGTCAACAGCTGTGTGCCTTTTGATCAAGCATAAGTAAAACTGCATACCATGTTTTTACGAAATTTTAAAGAAACCTATTTAAAGATAAAAAACGAAAACAAAAACAGCAAAAATTCATTTCGCGATTTCTCGCGAACTAAAGAAGATAGGATTTTGATGCTTGCTGTTTTGAGACCTTTGAATAAGTACAATTAAAACTGTATACCCAGTTTTTGATAATATTTAAAAAACTTCAATGTCAAAATTTTAAAAAATACAATAACGCGAATTTCGCCGTATTGCGCGAATGCGAGCAGCTACGATTTCGCTGTTAACAGTTTTGTGACATTTAATCTTGTAGAAATCGAACTGCGCTTACACTTTTCGTTGACACTAAAGTTCAACCTGAACATCGCTGAGGCTCACCGTGTGCAGAGAAATGAAATTATAATAAAATTAACTACAATAAAATTATTAAAAAAATTGAAAAAAAAAAAATAACAAAATTCTGGTTTCTAAAAGAAAAACCTGTTAATTTCAGAGTCATTCCTTACACAGATTTTATATCAATTTATCGATTTAAAAAGAATCATGTCCAGAGACATAAATATTTTCTATAGAAACAAAAGTAAAAATTCAAATTTTTCTAATGCAGCAAAAGTATCAGGTTCTGATAATAATATCCTTTCGAATTAAAATTTAGTTATAGGGAATACTCTTTGGCCCTTCTGGTCCCTGCGTACGTTTCTGCCATCAATTATCAATAATTTTAATAAAATCTCTAAAAAATCACATACAAAATAATCAATAGAAGTCGAAAAATCAACAATTTCAAAGAAACGAAAATTCCCGGGAATTCCCGATCAATTTCCCGGGATTTCGGGATCGCAAATTTACGGGAATTCAATCAAGCCATGCACAAAACCATTAAAACAAACAAATATGAATAAGCGATCCTATTGCATTTTTTGCAAGGAATAATTTTGGTCATGCTTCATTTTTTGATATCTCTCTTCCTTTTCGAGTTATTAACACACAAAGTTGAAGTTAAACATTTATAAAACACATATTGCAAAAATATTTTTTTTTCAACAAAAATAAAATTAAGTACGTAATTAAAGAAGTTTAAATCGCAGTATTTACAATTCGTTATTTTTTACAGAAAACGCCAAGTTTTTAGCTCGAAATTTAAAAGTGCAATTTTTGTCTAGTAATTTTTTTTCATATCTCTCATAGTTTTCAAGACAAGCTTAAAATGCCAATTTTTTTGGCGTTTGACCGCGAGTTTTTCAAAATCGGCTATGGCGAAGATTTTTATTTCCGCAGAAATATAGTAGTTGGGTACCCCAGATTCATAATCAAGAAATACATTTGCAGTGTTTACAACTTGAGGTTGAAGTTAGTTCATACCAACGATCATGAAATGATATTTTGGGAGCATTGCAACTAGAGTTTTTCACGGGAATTCCCGGGACGGGATTTCCCGGGAATTCCCGTAAATTTTCGATCCCGAAATCCCGGGAAATAGAGCGGGAATTCCCGGGAATTTTCGTTTCTTTGAAATTGTTGATTTTTCGACTTCTATTGATTATTTTGTATGTGATTTTTTAAAAATTTTATTAAAATTCTTGATAATTGATGGCTGAAACGTACGCAGGAACCAGGAGGGCCCAAAAAATATTCCAAGAGAGACCTTCTAACTAAAAAATGTCATAAAATCTTAGACTTACGAAATGAAAGACTTACGAAATGACAAAATGACATCTAAATCTTCGATAGGATATAATTATTAGAACCTTATACTTTTTTCAAAAGTTGAAAAATTTTCTTTCTGAGACCTGCATTAAAAAAATTTGCAGTATGATTATTTATTCTATAGAAAATATTTATGTCTCTAGACATGATTCTTTTTAAATCGATAAATTGATATAAAATCTGTGTAAGGAATGACTCTGAAATTAACGGGCTTTTCTTTTAGAAACCAGAATTTTAATTTTTTTTTTTTAATTTTTTAAATAATTTTTTGGTGTAAATATTCTTATAATTTCATTTCTCTGAAACATTTATATTCAGTTTTAGAGATATAATTGAGAAATTTCCCTGAATCAGTTTAATTGTGTTTTAGAGGCAAATCGCTGAGAACCAATTGTAAAAATGAACTGACAATGAGATGAATTTGAATAAATAATGAATTTTTATTATTAAAACAGATAAAGCGATGTGAAATGAAATATTCCCTTAAAAATACTTTTAAAAGACTTCGACATATTTGGGCCGTTTTTTGCACTTTTTTCGCGAAACTTATTTTTTTTTGTTTTAAAGGTACTAAATAAGATTTTTATGTTGTAAAAAAACATTATTAATAAGGTAATCGCATTCATAAGGTTTTTATGTATTTTTTTTACAAAAAATTTGGGTTTTTAGTTTTTGCGGGAATTCCCGGGATCCCGGGAAATTTAAAATTGAATCCCGCTTTCCCGGAAATGAAAAAGTCCGGGAAAAGAAAAACTCTAATTGTAACATAATCGCTTCATGACCCTTTCTTTCACAACCGTGTTTCCCCTCTGCGCATACATAATTTATGATACATTGTAGTAAATTGTAGTGCAACACTTTTCTCAGTTTATAAATCAAATAATTTCCCATATTTATTTTTTGTTAATTCCCAATTTTGAATTTAACTATATTTGTACACAGAAAATAAAATCATAAAATTCAAGTCAACAAACAGCAATTGTGAATGTCTTATACTGATATCAACCAATCATTTAGTAAAAACGGCATCCCGTTAGTCAATAATACAAAAAATAGATTTTGTTTTCAACAAACTACGTCAAATAATTTTATTTCAAAATGAAAGGAAAATTTCAACAAATCATTAGTGGCAGTTTGTCAATAAGACAAAGAAAAATATTTGTTTAACTTTCAAATAACCCGTTTGTTATTAATGTTCAATAATTTGTAAATAAAACAGATTTTTTTCAACTATTTATGTCAATAAACGACTTTGTCAAATAAAAGTCTTATTTTCAACAATTTAAATCAATAAATATAAAGAACTTTGTCAATCTAACAAAATCGTAATTTTTTTTTTTAACAATTGCTGTCTATAAAGAATTTGGTAGCTTTTGTAAAGTATAAAACAAAAACACAAACATACTATTACGACAACATGCTCTCTCTCGTCGTGTAGTTTGTTTTTTATTTGTGCCTGTACTTCTTTTAAAAAAAGCAGACAATGAAAAAAGAAGACAATTAAAACAAAAAAAAAAAGAAAAATTATGAATTTAGTTTTATCTGAGCTAGCAAGTGGTACGGCAGCAATTGAAATTATGTCTTAGAAAATATTATTAAAAAATGTATTTCGAAAACAAATTAATCTTTTTAAATAAACATTTTGTTTTGTTAACTATTGTTTTGTTTTTGCCTTTATATTTTTGGAATTATTTTTTTACAGAATTTGCTTTTCAAGTTTTTACCGATTGCTATGTTTGTCTAAAACGAAACTAAAATATGTGTATATAAAAAAGAAAGAAATAAAAAACAAACAAAAAAAAAAAAAGAATTTTCAACATAAGACAAAAACGGTAAAACGATAAAAGTAAAATACATTCTTAAGTGTTATAAAAAAGAATATTGACTAACAAAATACTTTTGTTTAATTTCAATATTAATATTCTCTTACATTTATCTCGATTTTTAATCAATTTAATTTTAATTTTTTTCCTATAAAAAAAAAGTTTTAATTTGTCAATACAACTAATACTGTTGGTTGATATCACAAATTCGTTTGTTGAATTCCTTTACCATATCAACAAATGACGTTTGTGTTGGTTGAATTTCTTTGTTGAAAACAAAATTTATTTTTTTTTTCTTTTGTTAGATCAACAAATTACGTTTTGTGTTTGTTGAATTTCTTTGTTGAAAACAAAATTTATTTTTTTCTCTTTTGTTAGATCAACAAATTACGTTTTGTGTTTGTTGAATTTCTTTGTTGAAAAAAAATTTAAGATTTTGTACGTTTGTCAATACAAATAATAATTTACGAGAACTATTACAAACTCATTTATCAATTGTTTTTTCAACAATTAATATTTACAAACGTTAGTTGATGTTACAAATTTCCGTATAGGAGCACTTTCAGTGAAAAATTTAATTGTATTCACAAATATGGGGGTCAATATAACAATTCGTTTTTTTCTGTGTACCTTTATCAACAACAGTAGTCATTTTTTAATCCTTGTCTTCTTTATCCAATGTTTTTTTATTGATTTTAAAAATTTTATCACAATATTTTCATATTTTCTAAAAATTTATTTTGTTTATCTCCGATAAAATTCCAAAAAAAAAACGTCTACAACACGCGACTAAACTAATTTAATTAAAAACATATTAAATTTTTACGTTAGTAAGAAGGTAATTTTGAACTTATATTCCGGACAAGGTACGGTGTAATCTCTAAAACAAAAGCGATTAAAAAGAAAGCGATAAATACTAAACGAGTATAGTACAATAATTTTATTAACAGACATTTTTAATGATTTTATTATAAACCAAGTGAGTAGATGAGTTTAATATGTGTACTCTGGGCTCATATTTAGTAACTGAAAAAAAAAAATAAAAAAAAACAAATTGACGTTCATATTTTAGCATTAAACAGTTAAAGTAAAAATAAATAATTTTACAATGTTTATATTATTATAATAAAAAAATAAGCAAAAAATCAAATATAAAACGTTTTTTTTTTTTATAAAAAGTGATAAGAATGCTTGATATTTGGATAGTAGAATGGCAAATAATCAGCATTTTAATTGTTTTGTATTAATAAAAATTAGTACAAATAAAACCAGTGATAAAATATTGATTTTTAAAAAAATTAAATATAACAGTTTTCGAACAGTTCATGTCTCTTTTCATGTTTAGTTTAGCCACAAACCTTGCTGTAGAAACAGAGTAGCCAGATAACATTTTTTAAATATATACACAAAGAGTGCAATCAAAAAATATATTAAACAAGTGAAAGTGTTGAATTGGGCTGAGTCGAATCTTTCATACCCTCCAATATGTAAAAAATAAAATAAAAACACTTTATTGGTGGGAGGGCTTAGCGGAAGTCGATGCGGATACCTTCCGTCTCTTGAAAAAGGTTTACAAATTCAATTATTATGCTTTTTGCACTAAATTTATAAATTTTTAATCATTATTTAGATTATTTTATAATATTGAAAACCTCAAAAGAGGCGGACCGAAATTACGCCATTTTCAAATCCAAAGTACATTTCTTTGAACTTCTTAAGACACAAAAACGTTTCATTTGTTTGACAAAAGTTAACAAAAAATGCCTCCGAATTTTGTACTCTTGCCCAAAACATTAAATCACGATAATGTTTTGCGGAAGATTTGGGTGTACTTGCCAAAGCAAAGTTTTTTTTAGAAAAAATAATGTAATATTACTTTGCTATTCCATGCACAAAAAATGGAAATATCAGTCGACGACCCCATTAAAAAACCAAAAGAGCTATACATTTCGTAAGTGAGTGCAAAAATAAGAGCAAAAAAGTGTTTTTACATTTTGGAGAGTATAAAAGCTTCGGCACCAAAGATTATAACACTCTCACTTGTTTTATGTACATTTGATAAATAAATGGAAAATTTTTATGCGAAAAGCTTGGACTTGGTGAAAAAGTAGTTTTGGTTAAAAAAAATATTTTTTTCCATGAACAACAAAATTATGTTAAAAAATATTTAATAAACCCAAAACTTTTGGTGAAAAAAAATTTTGATGAAAAATGTTTTTTATGAATTTTTTTGATGAAAAGAAAAATTTTTTGATGTAAAAAAAAATTTTTTTTGGTGAGAAAAAAATTGATAATAAAAAACTTGATGAAAAAAATTGATGAAAAAAATATGATAAAAAATTTATGAAAAAAATGTGTTGAAAAAAAGTTTGATGAAAAAAAAAAATTATGACAAAAAATTGATGAAAAAAAAAATTTGATGAAAAAAAATTTAATGAAAAAAAATTGATGAAAAAAAAAATTGATAAAAAACAAGCAGAAAAGTTAAATTCGACTTGGCCGAATCTATGAATACCCTCCACAATGCCCTTTTTAAGTTATAGTAAATTTTCTAGAAAGAAAAAATAACATTTTTGATTAGAAATATTTTATTTTGAGTAAACATTTTTTTTTAACATGATAATGTTTTTAGGCTGGGGTCTAATTTTAAAAAAGTTGCAGGACGCCACCTCAGTTTGACTATATAAGCAAACGATCAAACAAAAAAGAAAATAAGAATTATAGTTTTCATTTTATTACAACCGTAAACTTCGACAATAATTTAAAATTAATAAATAAAATAAAAAAAAAAACACATAGTTTTGGTAGCGGCGCTAGGTGTCACTCGACTAACGCAGTATTGCCATACCAAATATCGCATTTCCAATTAGATTTGTTACCACATCGCAAATTTTTTCCAATAAAATATTACCACATGGCAATACAAACCAGTATATTTGAAAATCGAATATGTATCTACAAGCAAGAGAAATATATCAAAATTTAAATCAATATTAAAATAAGCTACGGTGGCCTTGCTGAAGTGAGCCAGACTGGAAAACGGAAGGTTCGCTGATCGAATCCATGATCTGTCAACTTTTTTTTTTTTTAGTTTTATTTAGCTTGTACTTTTCTTTTTGTTAGGGATAAATAAATTTTGTTAATTATAAATAAAAAAAAATTTATGTATTCAGATTTTTCTAAATTTTCTAGTTGATTTGTTCTTACACTGAAAATAATAACTCTGTATACATTGTAAAATGACTGTAATCTCAATTCATCTAATGTTTGACAGAGTTTTATGTCAAAATACAGATTTAAAGAAAATACTTTGAATTTTTTGTGACAAAAAACAAAGTTTTATCTGTTATATTACTTTTAACCTTGTTATCTTTATTTTACAGACAATTAACAGATATTTCTGCAAAAATACAGATTTTAGCAAAATACTTTGTATTTTTTGTAACCAAAAACTAAGTTTTGTCTGTATTTTAAACATTAATTTCACAGAAAACTTAAAAAAGAAAATTCCAAAATAAACAGCATTTAACTGCAGAGTTTTTTCTATAAAATTTTGGTTGCATCAAATACATTTTACAAATATATGTAAATTAACAGAGTTTTTCTTTGCTAAATGGTGCTTTATTTAACCAATATTTTACTAGAGACTCTGTAAATTAACAGTTTTTTGTCCAAAACATTTTACAGAGTTTTTTAGTAAAAAAACAGAGTTTTTTCGGTCAAAAGACGCTAATATTTAACCAATATTTTACTATAAAGTCTGTAAATGAACAGTTTTTTTTTTTTTGTAAAAATTATTTTACAGAGTTTTTTAGTAAAATTACCAAGTAATGTTGTTAGCTGGAAAAGTACGGTGAACTCTGTTAAATTAGCAGAGTTTTTCTGTAATTTACCAGAGTTATTATTTTGAGTGTAGTTTTCCAAATTTTTTGTAAATATTGATAAATTTGAGAAATTTCTTGGAGTTCTTTTTTTCTGAATATTTTTTTAACCCTTACATATTTTTTTGCAAATATGTGAGGGTTATTCGTAAAAAGTTTTTATTAAATAAAACATTATCATGATTTAATATTTTGGGCAAGAGTACAAAACTCTGCGGCATTTTTCTAACTAATTTTTGAAAAAAAAAATAATTTACTAAATTTTTTTTGAGTGTAAAATTTTTTTTGACAAAAATGCGTTGTAAAATATTTTTGTGACTTACCAATGTTTTTAAAACATGTTCAACGGGTTTTTAACACGTGAATTTAAGGTGAGGCGAATCTGAAATTTACGGTTTTGCTAATAACTTTTGAACCACTGTACCGATTTGACTACAATTCAATACGGAACAGCCAAGAGGAACGACAAATATATATGCTAATCTTCAGCATCCTCAGAAGTGCCTTTAGAAAGTTATCGTGTTTTTTATCTCGTAAATTCGTGAGAAACCCTTGACGAAATTCACTCTTTTGCTCATAACTTTTGAACCACTGGACCGATTTCGCTGGATTGCAATACCAACCTGACCATGTAAATGCCCAACATATATGCCAAACTTCAGGAGCCTCCGTAAAGTCTTTCAAAAGTTAGCGTGTTTTCAGACGGACGGACGGACATTGCTAGATCGTCTTAGAATCGAACGAGGGTCATGAATATATATACTTTATGGGTCTTAGACCAATATTTCGAGGTGTTACACACGGAATGACAAACTTATATATACCCTCTATCACTAGAGTGGAGGGTATAAAAATGATCAAAAAAATTTTATGAAAAGAAAAAGTTTGATGAAAAAAAAGATTTTATGAAAAAAAAAAAATTTGATGAAAAAAAGTTAATGAAAAAAAAAACTTGATGAAAAAAAATTTGACGAAAAAAAATTGATAAAAAAAAATTTGATAAAACAAAAAATGATGAAAAAAAAAATCTGATGTAAAAAAAAAATTTTATAAAAAAAAAATTTGATGCAAAAAAAAAAAATTGATGACAAAAAAAAAAATTTATGAAAAAAAAAAAATTTTATGAAAAAAAAAAAAAAATTGACGAAAAAACAAAAAAAATTATGGAAAAAAAATTTATTAAAAAAAAAAAATTGATGAAAAAATTTGATAAAATAAAGTACAAGTTTAAACTCAAAACAAGTAGAAAGGTTAAATTCGAATATTTGAGTACCCGTGGAGGGTAAAATTTTCTTGCGTAAAAAAATTAACAATTTTGATTAGAAATATTTTATTTTGAGTAAAAAAACTTTTTTTAGTCATTTTTATAAAAAAAACAAGTAGAAAAATTAAATTCGACTTGGTCGAATCTATGAATACCCTCCACAATGTTGTCTGATAGTAATTTTCTAAAAAAAAATTGCATTCAAAATTTTTTACTAGAAATATATTAATTTGAGTAAAACTTTTTTTTAATCTATCAAATTTTTTTGAGTGTAACATTTTTTTGACTGTCAACATTTTTTGAGTGTGACATTTCATTAAAAAAAAAAAATATGTGTACATTTTTTTTGAGTGTAACATTTTTTTTGAGTGTAAAAATTTTTTGCAGTGTACAATTTCTTTGAGTAACAAGATTACTTTGTAAAATATTTTTGTTGTTTTATGCCTACATACATATACATACATATGTAATGCAAAAAAACTATTTCACATTTTCCTGTTTTTATTTTACCAACCCTTCCTTCAAAACCAAAAACAACCTAACATTCAATCATATAAGTCCCACTTTTTTTGATTTTTTTCCAAAAATACTTACTATACACCGTTACATACAGTTACAAAAACAATAACAACACAATAACAAATATTTACTTGTCTAACAACTAAACTGCACGCCACGGCAAGAAAACTAACAACAACAAGTTTTAAGAAAACTGGTATTTCACCATGCTGTTAAAACTTGTTTAACGAGTTTTCAACAGTTTAAGGTGAAACCAATATGAAATTTAGGGCTTTGCTTATAACTTTTGAACCACTGGACCGATTTTGCTGAAATTCAAAACCAAGCAGGCTTGGGGAACGACAAATATATATGCTAAGCTTCAGCACCCTCAGAATTGTCTTTCGAAAGTAAGAGTGGTTTTAATCTCGTAAATTCGTAAAATACCCTTGCCGAAATTTACTCTTTTGCTCATAACTTTTGAACCACTGGACCGATTTCGCTGGATTGCAATACCAACCTGACCCGGTAAATGGAGAACATATATGTCAAACTTCAGGAGCCTCCGTAAAGTCTTTCAAAAGTTAGCGTGTTTTCAACGGACAGACAGACAGACGGACGGACGGACGGACGGACGGACATCGCTAGATCGACTTAAAATCGATCAAGGATCATGAATATATATACTTTATGGGGTCCTAGACCAATATTTCGATGTGTTACAAACGGAATGACAAACTTATATATACCCTCTATCACTAGAGTGGAGGGTATAAAAATCAAGTAAGAGTTTTAAATTCGGCTGTGCCGAATCTTTTATACCCTCCAACACGTTTAAAATTAAAAAAAAATCGCAGGGGCGTCTTTTTTTGGTGGGGGAGAGGGGGGTCGGCGGAGTTGGTGGGGGACACCTGTACCCCCGCTATATATGTTAACAAATTATTTGTTTATGATATTTACGCTTAAATAATAAATTTTTATCGTTATTTTTAATTAATTCTATAACCACGCCCCAAAGAAAAAATTCGAATTTTCTAACTCCCTTGGTCCAAGCTCAGGTCTATGAACATAATATGGCATACAAATGTTACATTTGTTGAACAAAAATTAAAAAAAACTCGTAAAAATATCGCATTTTTCAGGGGTCGTTTTAGTTCTTCAAGGGGGAACTTTTTTCTCCCTGGTCCGATTTTTCCCATCGTCGAACTTAACCTTACCAGTAACATAAGAGATATTCTTGCCCAATTTCAGGAGTCTAGCTTTTTTGGTTTGGACTGCATCGTTATTTCTACGGACGGACATCGCTAGAATGTCTTAGATTCTATCATGGATCAATATTATATATGGGGCATTCCAAGCCAAAGCACTCACTTTTAGACACGACCCCTTTCGATTTATTTTATTTTTGGATATGTTTTAGTACTTATCAAATGCAACTTGGACACCAATTTTCAGCCTTTTATTTCAAGATGGTGTTGAGTAATCAATTTTTCAAAATGGCGATTTTCCCAAAAAAAATAAAAAATTTAAATTTTTAATTAATTTTGACCATTAAAAAATATAGATATTTTAAAAAAAGTTGGACAAAGTTTTGTTGGTATTTAAATGTAGTTTTAGAAAAAAAATATGAAAAAATTATTCGAAGTAATTATCACTTATTTTTTGACGTTTAAAAATTAAAATCGACTTTTTGAAAAAGTCCGAAACCTTCGATTTTTTTGTAAAAAACTATAAAAATACTACTCTAAATTACGCAACTTTTAAGCCATAATTCGAGATGTGATCACAATTCTTTCTATTTTTTTTTTAATTTTTAAAAATGCACCTTTTATTTTTTGGCTCTGATTTATTTCATATGGTGCTCCAAAAAAAAAATAAATTGGTAGATACTGACCGTAACTTACCCTAGATATATTCATTTCGGGGTAAAAATATGCCTCACAAAAATTAAGAACGATCGGACATGGGTAAGGCGTTTAGCATGGTCCTTGAAATTTAAAAAACGGATTGCAAGGAAAAATATGAATTTTCTTCTGTTTTCGCAATTTTTTGGTATTTCAAGTTAAGTTTTAATTCAAGTGATTACAGAATTATGATGTGAAGTAAAATGCCTTTGAAATAAAGTACTAAAAACTAAAATCGGTTGAAAATCAGCCAAGTTATTATAACTTCCCCAGGCATCTAGCGTGTGTCATACCACTTGATTAAAGAATACGAGTCCCTTTTTTTTAATTTATTGAAATTTTCTACTGTAATAACATTTTTTTCATAATTCAGGTTTCAGTGTAATATTTGTTTGGTTTTTCCAAATTTTAAAACAAAAAATGTCTGCTAAGTTTGTACTCTTGCCCAAACCATTAAATCATGATAATGTTTTGCTTTCTAAAGCAAAATTTTTATAGAAAAAATAACGTGATATTAATTTGTCATTCCATGCAAAACATCGAAATATCGTTCGAGGACCCCATTAAGTTTATATATTATTGATCCGTTAAGGTTTCTATGACATTTTAGTGATATACATCTTCCGCCACTGGTAACAATCTTGACGCGATGCGGGAGCTTACGTGTACATTAGTTGAGTTTCAGTCTGGGTCGTTAAAAGAAATTCTCTTTTAACGTCAAAGGCAGAAAATCGCGAATGGCATAACCAAAGGTTACCAACCCCCCCCCCCCTATGATGAGTGCACCTATTAAATTAATATCTGCAAGTGGTACGCGGACTGAGTCCGTAAATCCACCCATAGAACCCTCTCACGAGGATTCTGTGGCCGGGGCGCAATATTTGCAGGTCCCACACTCGTCAGCCCCAACTACTGTCCAGGTGGCTACCTCAGGCCTGGACGGCGGACATGCTACTGGGGTAGAAAAACCAAAACCGTCATCGATCACCAGGCAGGCGAACATGGATGTGACTTCAGATTGTGACACCAATGACCAACTGTTGGGCTTGGATGACCTTGCTTTATATGATACCGACGAGGAGGATATCTTGCTGCTATCCCCCAGACCGGTTCAGGAAGCAAGTGTTATTTCTAAGCCCGAAAAAGGGGTCAAGGGTGATGCAGGTGAAGCCATCGCCACGGAAGCCCGTCTGGTGAAAGATGACACAAAACGTTTGGCAGGCTACAGGCGCTCTCTCAGGTACTTGAGGAAGCTGGCTCTACGCGATCCAGCTACCCTAAGTACAAGGGATAAGCGTCTAAGGCGGAAGCATGAATTTCATGTCAAAGTGTATGAGAGAATGAATACACCAGACATGGAAGACAGGCCAAACGTTCAAGCACAAGATCGGTGCCAAGCCATGGCGATCTCTGATCAATCTGGGCGCCATGACAACTCCGATGTGCGAAAACCGGATTCCGTAGTTCCTAGCGGATCCGGACTGATCACGTCCGCCAAATCAAACGCACTGGACACACGCCCCTCCACATCACGTGGGGCGGCTGTGGGCGGTACCAAGATTTGCGGGGGTCTAACCGCCAAAGCCAGAAATGGAGACGGTAAACCGAAGGGGCAAGCCGTACACACCTCGAATAAAGGTGGTACTGCAGGCTGCAAGGTTGACGCCTCCAAATCTGGTGGAAAGCGGCAAAGATCCGGTGAAACGCAGGTGTCTGAGGGAAAGAGGTTGAAACCATCAACTAGCTTGACATCAGCACCTGAGCTACAAGTAGCCATTATCGACCGAAGTCATCCAGAAGGCAGGATGGCTACGGACAGGTGGCTGCTTATAGAGGAACGGATCCTAAGGTCCCTAGTTGACGCGCTCAAGGACAGTGATGATGATTCATTCACTGAATTTGACCACGCCAAATGGAATAAGGGCATCAAGATCGTGGGCTGCAGCAATGATAAAGCGCTAAACTTTCTCAAAACCTGCATCCACGGTCTTGATGACCTTTGGCCTGGGATGAAGGTAGAGGTCGTCCCTGTTGACCAGGTTCCTTACCAGGCCACAGTGAAGGTGTGGATTCCTCCTCCAGTTATAGATGATGAATCCATACTTACGCTGCTTAAACGCCAAAATAAGGGGCTTGGTTCTGATGATTGGAGAGTCATCAGGGGACGTGGAAGGGACAAGGGAGACGGTAAGGATCTCTGGCTAAAAATCAGCTCGGAGTCCTTGCGCCTTCTGCGCCTCTCCAAAGGCGAAGTAAAATTCGGGTTGAATCATCTGAAGATGATTCTTCCCAAAGAAGAAGCGCAAAAATGAATCCCGGCTGCATCAAGGTGGTACAGATTAATCTGCATCACTGCGAAGCAGCTACGGATGAATTGCTGCGCTTCATGGAGAGGGACGGAAATGACGTGGCTTTGATCCAAGAACCCTGGTTGCTTGCAAACAGGGTTCGGGGACTGAAGTCGCAAAAATTCATGCTCATCTCTCCACCTGGTGAAGGTAGGTTGCGAAGCTGCATTTTGTATAGGAAAAGTATTAATTTATTTCTTCTGTCTCATTACAGTCATGGCGATCTAACGGTGGCTGCGCTCGAACGCAAGGGGCTGCCAACATTAATCCTTGCGTCCATGTACCTGCCATATGAGGAGGAAGACCCCCCAGGACAACATCTACGAACCCTAATCGAAGTTGGCATGATCAAGGGCCTGGATATTGTGGTAGGTGGGGATGCCAATGCTCACCATACATTATGGGGTAGCACTGACATCAACAGGCGAGGTGAGTCCATTTTTGATTACCTTTTATCCACTAATTTAGTTATATGCAATAAAGGCAATAGGCCGACTTTCTATAACAGAATTAGGGAACAGGTTATCGATATAACCTTGGTCACAAATGCGGACTCAGTTAGAATTTCAGACTGGAGAGTATCGAATGAATGCTCTTTCTCGGACCATTACTGGATACTCTTTAGCATTGACCTCTCAATCGAGAATAGGATCCCGTACAGGAACCCCAAGAGAACAAACTGGGCTAAATTCCGTAATCTTGTTAAAGCACTACCGGCCCCTGAAATGGATAAACCGGTCAGCATATTAGATGTGGAAAACTCGCTTAGTTTAGTGACGAACACCCTTAGGGAAGCATATCTTAAATCATGTCCAGAGCGCTTGCCTCCGAAAAAGATCCATCAACCATGGTGGACACCGGAACTCAAGCTTCTAAGGACGGAAAGTAGGAGACTCTTCAACAAGGCAAGGAAAGATGACACGACGGAAGACTGGGAGAACTATCGTCTCAGTTTTAATGCTTTCAAAAGGGAAACCAGGAAGGCGAAAAGAGAATCCTGGTCCATTTTCTGTGGGGAATTGGAGGGAACTACGGAAGCGGCGAGACTCCGTAAGGTTCTCTTCAAAGCTCCCAGTGTACCGGGATTTCTTTATAAGCCAGACGGATCCTTTGCAGAAAGCAGTCAGGAAACCATTGAACTTCTGATGGACACCCATTTTCCGGGTTGCAGTGACGAGGTGAAAAGAAATATTCCTTCGGGTACACTTTCACCGACTACAATTCCGGTAAATGAATTCATCAAGACAGTGGTGGACGAACGCAAGATAACGTGGGCGGTCCACTCCTTCAAGCCCTACAAATCGGCAGGGCCTGATGGTATTTTTCCGGCACTCTTGCAGGAGTCCCTCGGGATAATCATGCCATGGCTACTACGTATTTTTATGGGTAGCTTGGCATCGGGGTATATACCCTCCGAATGGAGGGAGGTAAGGGTGGTCTTTATCCCCAAAGCGGGAAAGATAAACCACAGTACCGCAAAGGACTACAGACCTATCAGTCTGTCATCGTTTTTATTGAAAACACTGGAAAGACTGGTAGATGTCTATGTGAAAAGTACCCTCACATCAGACAATTTCAGCGTGGCCCAACACGCCTATCTTAAAGGTAGGTCTGTTGAAACGGCTTTAAGCGACGTTGTCGGGCTGATTGAGGACACTCTTCACAGAAAATAGTATGTTTTGGCATCATTTTTGGACGTGGAAGGTGCGTTCAACAATGTCAAAATATCATCTATTCTTAATGCCCTACAGAATACGGGCACGGACACACAGATTACCTCATGGACGGGCAACATGCTGAAAAGCAGGGCAATTAACTCGAAGATAGGTGATGGTGAGGCGATGAAAATAGTTACAAGGGGCACTCCACAAGGAGGAGTCATCTCTCCTCTTCTGTGGAATCTTGTAATAAATGAAATCCTCGAGTCACTTAACGAAATGGGTATCAAGGCGGTTGCTTACGCTGATGACGTTGTGATCCTAATAAGAGGTAAGTTTTTACCAACGATTAGTGAACTAATGGAATCAGCGCTTAAGATACTCTCAAAGTGGGCAAGGGACAACGGTCTGGGAGTCAATCCCGCCAAAACCGAACTCGTCTTGTTCACGAAGAGGACTAAGATAGACAGGTTTGTCCTTCCCAAATTAGATGGAATCACCCTGGAGCTATCCAATGAGGCGAAATACCTGGGTGTGATCCTGGACTCAAAGCTTTCTTGGAAAAGAAACACAGAGGAAAGGATGAAAAAGTCGTTATGCGCTTTTTACACCTGCAGAAGAACTTTCGGGAGAAGGTGGGGTTTAAAACCGTATATCATACACTGGATGTATGGTGCGATAATTAGACCTATGGTGCCCTTGTGTGGTGGAAAGCAGTGGATAAGAAATCATATCTCTGCAATCTACAGAAGGTACAGCGACTGGCGTGTGTGGGTATCACTGGTGCTATTAGATCAGCACCCCAGGCGGGTTTGGAAGTGATACTAAACATTCAGCCCGTGGATATTTACGTCAAGAGCACAGCAGCAAAATCGGCTCTCAGGTTAAGAGAGTCGCAAATGCTTAAGCAACGCTCTTGGGGACACTCGACTATATTAAGTACGGTGGGCGGGACGGAACTGGAACAGAGAACCGACTATATCTCACCACAGACGAACTTTGACAGAACCTTCGAAGTCCAAATACCGACTAGAGAAGACTGGGCGGAAAACTCTGTTATTACAGAGAATGCGATCTCAATCTTTACGGACGGATCGAAAATGGAGATGGGTACGGGTTCGGGAGTCTACTCTGAATGCCTCGAAATCGGGGTCTCATTGAGGCTTCCGGATAAGTGTAGTGTGTTCCAGGCTGA
The DNA here is from genome assembly GCA_963921195.1 of Pegoplata infirma. NCBI lineage: Eukaryota > Metazoa > Arthropoda > Insecta > Diptera > Anthomyiidae > Pegoplata > Pegoplata infirma. The sequence continues at coordinate 90,415,765 of OY992538.1, read as the reverse complement.
GGTGCTTGCAATTGACAAAGCCGCGCAGTTAATTATGGCAAGGGATCTTCGTCCTTGCGTCATTAACATTTTCGTGGATAGTCTCGCAGCTCTGAAGGCCTTAGAGTCAAATACTGTAAAATCGGGAATAGTTTTGAATTGTATACAATCGCTTCGTCGAATCGGTCAGCACACAATCAAGCTAATCTGGGTCCCAGGCCACAGTGGGGTCGCTGGGAACGAATTGGCTGATGAGTGTGCGAGGAAGGGCTCTGAATCGGTGGGGGAACGTGTAGAACCTGACATCTCGGTTCCTATAGTAGAATTGATGAACGAAATTGATAGGATATCTGAGAATAGTATGAAGGATAGGTGGACATCACTGACTACGTGCAGGATATCTAGAACCCTGTGGCCATTGCCGAATCCTAAGAGGACAAAAAGTCTTCTTACTTTTAGCAAACGGATGGTTAGCCTATTAGTTGGAGTACTTACAGTACACTGTATGATTGGCCAAATGGCCGTGCGTATGGGAATTTCTGATAGGGACTATTGTAGGAGCTGTGGGGAAGTGGAGGAAGAGGAGTCAGTGAAGCACTTGCTATGCGAATGTCCGGGTCTGATGAGGAGCCGCCTTAAGCATTTAGGGCAAAGATTTTTCGATGACCTAGACTGCCTAAGCGGTGTCTCATTGACGTCTCTAGCGGAATACCTCAGGGAAACGGGGTGGTTTAAAAGGTAGAATTTTATATTAGGGAGAGAGAGGGGGAATATGATTAGGGGAATCACAATGGGCCTTATGGCCTCCGAGTGAACTCGCCAAATGGCGAGCGCCCATCCAACCTAACCTAACCTAGTGATATACATCAATCTGTTTGTCTGTGTTTGTCGATAAAAACCGTTTTTTATGAAAAAAAATTTTTAATGAAAAAAGATTATTGATAAAAAATATTTGATGAAAAAAAAAAAAATGGCTACGGTTCACTTTACGGGACACGAATATTTTGGAAAACAAATATATGCCACGATTAAAATTTAAGGTGAATGAGCCCCGGAAGACCCCCTGGAGCAAAACAACAGCCCCACTAGGGATGCCAAACGGGATTGACATTTACAAATCCCGGGATTCGGGATTTTAAAATCCTAATCCCGGGATCCCGGGATTTTTCGGGATTTTTCGGGATCCCGGGATTTTTCGGGATTTCGGGATTTTTCGGGATTTCGGGATTTATTAAAATTAAGCTTTTTTACGTTATATTTTTAATAATTTTTTTTTTTCATAAATAAATATTCAATTAATTCATAACCATTGAATAATTATCGTACACTCAAAATAATATGTTAGTAGATTTACTAATTTTTTTTGCTAATGCTAGTTAGCTAACTTTAAGCAAATTTTTAGTTGAGATTAGCATGTAAGCAAAAAATTCTTGTAAACTTCATTTAGCACATTAGCAATTTTAAACAAACGTTTAACTAATTTCTTTTGCTAAGATTTGAAATTGAGTTGACAACATTTTTACAAGATTTTTTGCTAACATTAGCAAAAATAAAAGGTAAATTTTTTTTTATTTTCAGAAAACTTAAAATGGCTCTATCTCGGAAACTAAGCCAGATAGAGCAAAATGGTAGGCATTTTTGGTTCTTAAAAGCTCCATGCTTTCGGGGGGTCCTCTTCACATTTGTGGACCCTAATGGGCCCTAACTTTGGATCCAAAAAAGTTAGCATTCCCGAAAATTTTAAAATGCCCATATCTCGGTAAATATTGCCGACACAACAAAAAGTCCAAAAGCATTTTTGTAGCCCTCAATACGTAGAACAAGACCGCAAAATAGTCAAAAGCTCTCCGAGTAATGTTTTTGAAGTTATCGAGTTTTTTAATTCTCAAGAGCCCAGTGGTCCCCTATAATCACGTATCTCAAAAACTAAGCATGGTAGAGCGAAACGGACACAAATTTTGGATCAAAAACTATAACGATTTTTAAGGAACCTAACTAGGTCTAGGCCCATCGGGGTCTGAACCTATCGGGTCCGAACCCAATGGAGTCCTCAAATGTGTCAAAAAAAAAAAATTTTTTGTTAACTAATTATTGGCAAAACATTTTTGCTAACTTTAGCAAAAAAATTTTGGGTTCGAAATCAGCAAATTTTCTTGTAGGTTTACAAGCTTTTTTTGCTAACATTACAGTTTTTTTTTTTGAGTGTATAGTTTTACATATTTAGCACAGAAAAACCGAAAATTTAGGAACAACTATGACCTCAAATCGAACAATTATGACCTCAAATCGAACAACTATGACCTCAAATTCGAGCGATGTCCGTCTGTGAAAGACGCGATGAAGTTGAATTCAAAAGTTTAGAAAATACATTTTTTTTGTCGGCCTCTTTTGTAGACGTGGATAAAAAATATTTGTTTAAATAATGATAAAATTGTATTAATAAATTTGTTACAATTTCTCGCGAGGGAATGGTGTCCCCCAATGTCCTCTGCCGATACAAAATTTGTATTAATTGGTAGGCGAATCGCACTTTAACAGTTTCCTTTCCTTTCCGATAAATGTTTACAAATGCATTTAATTAAATAGCTTAAGTAACAGAATCTTAGCGTAATTTATATTATTTTTTATATCCATGCCCACAAAAAGGGACGAGACGAGAAAAATGGCATTTTCTGGCTAGGTGCAACTTAAAAATGTGTTATTTATTAAGAAAAGTATAAATTGGTAAAGAATTAGGGTTTTCAGAGGCTGTTTTGGTTCCTAAAGTAGGAAATTTTCATCCGCTTTTACTAATTTACGAACTAAAACTGTTAAAAAGAAACTTTACAAATGGATTACTTAATGCTCCCTTATGAATTAAACTCTCGGCAAAATTTAACTGCTTCTTAAAAATGTTGGCATTTGCATAAATCGGCAGCTAACTGTATATTAGGGTGAAGCAAATTTTCCTTTGTTCGAATTTCAAAATCATCGTGGTCGGAATAGTTGCCTTTTAGGGTCAATATTTGTACAAACAAATATTAGGCCTGTAAGATTCCTTTTTAGATATGAAAATCTGAAAATTTCAAACAGAGTAAAAATATCATTCACTTTGTTCGGAATTTTCCGATTTTCAAATCAAAAATGGAACCAAAGACATTGTCCTGCAGGTCCAATATTGCACTCAAAAAATTATGTTAGTAAAATTAACTGAAAATGTCAGTTAAAATAACTACTTTGTTAGTTGTTTTGGGGTCAACTACTTTTGTCAGTTAAATCAACTAACAATGTAAGTTATTTTAACTGACAAAAAAACAACTGACTTATGTAGTAAAAACTACTAACATTTGTAGTCAAAACGACTAACATGTAGTAAAAATAAAATAACCAATTTAATATATTTTTTTTTTAATTTTCAAAAAAAAAAAATTGAAGACCAAATTTTTTCCAAGTTTTTTTTTTAGAGTTGTGAAAAATAATAAAAACGAAAATTTATTTTTATTTTTTGGAATTTTTTTTTAAATTTTTCAGAAAAAAAAATTGAGGACAAAATCCAAGTTTTTTTTTTAAAAAAAAGTTGTAAAAAATAAAAAAACGAAAATTTATTATTATTTTTTGGAAAAAAACTTTGAAAATTTTTCAGAGATAAAAAAATAAAATTAACTACTTTAAATAACTGTTACTACATCACAGTACTTTTTTGTTAGTTATTCAAAAAAACTACTTAAAATAACTAACAGAAATAGTTGTTTGATATTTTTCATACAAAAACAACTGACTTTGTAGTTGAAAATAACTAACTACTGTAAAATATACAAACAACTTACATGTAGTAACTTACATAATTTTCTGAGTGTGACCCTTAAAGTAATCAATTCTGACTCCGACGATTTTTAAATTCAAAAAAGGAAAACTTTGCTCCACCCTTCTGTATATTAAGTAATACACCCTAAAAATTAAATTGTACTCCAAAGGAGTAAGAGAATTTAAGCCCAAAATACCTCATTTGAAAGATATTTCAAACACCTTTCAAACGATATCCATTTTGTTACCATCGGACAACAAACACTGAAGAAATAGTTAATTTTTATTACAAAATTTGACAAAAAAAAATCCCGAAATCCCGGGATTTTTCGGGATTTGTCAATCCCGGAAAATCCCGAAAAATCCCGGGATTGAAAAAAATAAATCCCGGGATTCGGGATTTGCCAATCCCGAAAAATCCCGGGATTTCGGGATTCGGGATTTCCCGATTGGCATCCCTAAGCCCCACCCACCGACATGTATGTATGGGCATAAAATGAAAGTTAATTTGCTAACGATTGCAAATATGTATTTTATGTATGTATTTTAACAATATTGTACCCCCTAGATCCATTTTAGTATCTTTCAGTTCAAAAGTTAAGCCATTTTGTAATTAACCGGGTAAAGGGCTTTATACACAAAACAAACTTTATTTTGCGATGCCACTAAATTAATTTATGGGTTTTGTAACCCCTGAGCGCGGTCGAAAGACCGGCTGGACGTTCTTTTTAATAATTTAGAAAAATTTTATATTTTTTTTAAAAATCCCATCAGGACGGTTTTATAGACCTAGAAGTTCCCTGGGACCTAGCCCTCTTTATATTTATTTTTCTTTTTTAATTACCTCTTTTGGCTCCAGTTGGGTCCGGTGCCCAGCCCCTTAAATTTTAATTTCGTGTTTTCCCCAAAAAAATTTTTGTTTTCCGTAAAGTGCACTTTTGCCAAAAAATTTATAAAAAAAATATTGATGAAAAAAAATTTATGATAAAAAATATTGATGAACAAAACAATTCGATGAAAAAAAATTTTGATGAAAAAAAAATTGATGAAAAAAAAAAAAAAAAATTGATGAAAAAAAAAATATTGATGAAAAAAAAATATTGATGAAAAAAAATTTGATAAAAAACAAGAGTGTTACATTCGGCTGTGCCGAGTCTTTTATACCCTCCAAAATATAAAAAAAAACAATATAAAAAATCCAGGGGCATCTTTTTTTTAGGCTGGGGGTTGGTGGGAGACGTTAGGGAGCACCTTCCCCTTGCGATTTTGAACTTCATTTGAGATAAGAATGTTGCATTTGCTTAGCAAAATTACAAAAAACCCTGCAAAAAATGCGGTTGTTCTTAGGTTGGTTTAGTTCTCCAAGGGGGAACTTTTTTCCCCTTGGTCCGGCTTTACACATTTCCGAACTTAACCTGCCTGGGAATATAATACATATTCGTGCCAAGCTTCGGAAGTCTAGCTCTTTTATTTTGGACTGTATCGTTTTCTCTACAAACGGACAGACGGACGGACGGACATCGCTAGAATGGCTTAGAATCGATCACTGATCAATAAAATATATACTTTATGGGGTCCTAGAACGATATTTCGATGCGTTACACACGGAATGACAAAGTGAGTATACCCCCTGTGGTTGGAGGGATAAAAATGGATGAAAAAAAATTATTGATAAAAAAAAAAAAAATATTGATGAAAAAAAAATATTGATGAAAAAAAAAATATTAATGAAAAAAAAAATATTTATGAAAAAAAAAAAATATTGATGAAGAAAAAAAATATTGATGAAAAAAAAAAAAATATTGATGAAAAAAAAATATTGATGAAAAAAAAAAATATTGAGGAAAAAAAATATTGATGAAAAAAAAATATTGATGAAAAAAAAATTTATGAAAAAAAAAAAAAATATTGATAAACAAAAAATAATGATAAACAAAAAAAAAAAAAATATTGACAAAAAAAAAAATATTGATGAAAAAAAATATTGAGGAAAAAAAAATATTGATGAAAAAAAAAAATATTGATGAAAAAAAAATATTAATGAAAAAAAAAAAAAATTTATGAAAAAAAAATATTGATGAAGAAAAAAAAATATTGATGAAAAAAAAAATATTGATGAAAAAAAAATATTGATGAAAAAAATATTGATGAAAAAAAATATTGAGGAAAAAAAAATATTGATGCAAAACAAATATGTTACGTTTTATTCACCAGCTGGTGAATATTTGCTTTATTCCCCACGAGGTGAATTATTATCCAAGTTACAAACCCAAGTTACAAAAATTTTTGGTTTTAAGAAATGAAAACAGTAATTCCAATTTTCTTTTTTGTTAATTGTTAGCTTATATAGTCAAACTGAGGTGGCGTCCTGCAACTTTTTTAAAATTAGACACCAGCCTAAAAACATTATCATGTTAAAAAAAAAAAAATTGATAAAAAAAAAAAATTTAGTTGAAAAATAATTATGTTACTTTTTATTCACCAGCTGGTGAAAAACGGGTTTATTCACCACGAGGTGAATTATTATCCAAGTTACAAACCCAAGTTATTAAAATTTTTTGTTTTAAGAAAATGAAAATAGTAATTCTTGTTTTCTTTATCGTTAATTGTTGGCTTATATAGTCAAACTGAGGTGGCATCCTGCAACTTTTTCAATATTAGACACCAGCCTAAAAACATTATGATGCTAAAAATTAAAAAGGTTTTACCATGATAATGTCTTTAGGCTGGTGTCTAATTTTAAAAAGTTGCAGGATGACAAAAAAAGAAAAAAAACGAGGATTTTTTTTTTACCAAAATTTTTTTTCGCGGAATTTTTTTTAAATATTTTTTTTTTAATTGATTTCCTTTTGAATAAAGTTTCTTGCAATAATCTTTTTAAAATTGTGGAGGGTATCAATACATTCGGCAAGGCCGAATTTAACTTTTTTACTGTTTTTTTTGGATTACAACTTTGGACGATATGGGCGTTGAAAAAAGCGTTTATTTGACCATATTGACTTTTAGACAGTTTTTTAACATTTTTGTGCTCGGAAACTGTAAGTCATAGGAAAAAAAATTATAAAAACAATATTGTATATAAAATTATAAAGATTTAAAAGTTAGAAACAAAAAATTCAATTTTTCTAGTGCATTTTTTCAACTTGAACCCTTATCTATATCATTCAAAATACGAGAGATCGCCACAAAACTGGACTTAGGTACTCCGATTAACTTTATATTATGCACACGGATACTTTATGGAGCCATTTTGGCTTTTGCATTTAAAGTTTAAAAAAAAATTGAAAACTCGCGATTTTATTAGCGTTTTAAATTTTTCAAAAAATGAAAAAAATGCAAAATGTAGTCAAGTTTGAAGAGCTATATTTCCTAAAGTATATATCGGCTTTCAATTCTGTTCAGCGCATTCGAAAGGTATACTCGTCTTCTTTATAACTAATATTTTTTAAAGAAAAAATTGTGTCTAAAAATGCAGTTTTAAGACAAATGCAATTTTAAAATGCATTTTTTAAAACTTACTAAATCTTCGATTTTTAAAAAACCAACATTTTTGAAAAGATTGCAATTTTTACATTAAATATAGCTAACAAATACTTTGGGACACGCATTCGTGCTATTTTAAACGATTTTATGAAAAATATCTTACTAAATTTTTCACACAAAAAGTTCAAAAAAATTTATTTTATTTAGTATTTTAAAATTTTGTATTATTGTAGAAATTTTTTCAAAAAGAATTCCACTTCAATACTCTTCATTAATAAAAGTAAGTATCGCATTTAACTGTCTTAAAAAGTTGTTTACAGATTTAACTGTGTTTTCTAAAAGTTTTCCTTTTGGAGTTAATAACACGCAAAGTTGCAGGTTAAAATTTTGTAGAAAACATATTGCAAACATTTTTTTTTGCAGCAAAACCGATCAAATTTAAAGAAAGTAAGTAAATAAAGAAGTTTTAATCGCGGTATTAATATCTCGTAATTTTTTTACAGAAATCGCGAAGTTTTTAGCTCGGATTTTAAAAGTGTAATTTTTGGCAACAAAAACACTACAATTGCAAAAAGTGAATTTGCAATTTTATTGCATTTTTCCCGAGGAATAATTTTTGTCTTTATTCTTATATCATATTTCTGATTATTTCATTTTCTCATTTTTTCAATCATATTTCTGATTATTATATTTTCTCATTTAAAAAAAAAAAACGGCTCCGGGGAAGATTTTGATTTTCGTTGAAAAATATGCATAATAGTGGGGCACCCCAGATTCAAAATCAATAAAGAAATTTACAAAAACTTAAATGCATCATGTAAACTAAATGCACCTTAAAAATTCTAATATAAATGCATTGTATTATTTTAAAACTGATAATTTTAGAAAACACAGTTAAATCTGTAAACAACTTTTTAAAACAGTTAAATGCGATACTTACTTTTTTTAATGAAGATTATTGAAGTGGAATACATTTTGAAAAAATTTCTACAATAATACTAAATTTTAAAATACTAAAAAAAATAAATTTTTTGAACTTTTTATATGAAAAATTTAGTAAGATATTTTTCATAAAATCGTTTTAAATAGCACGAATGCGTGTCCCAAAATATTTCTTAGCTATATTTAATGTAAAAATTTCAATCTTTTCAAAAATGTTGGTTTTTTTAAAATCGAAGATGTAGTAAGTTCTGAAAAATGCATTTCTAAATTGCATTTGTCTTACAACTGCACTTTTAGACACAATTTTTTCTTTAAAAAATATTAGTTATAAAGAAGACGAGTATACCTTTCGAATGCAGTGAACAGAATTGAAATCTGATATATACTTTAGGAAATATAGCTCTTCAAAGTTGACTACATTTTGCATTTTTTCATTTTTTGAAAATTTAAAACGCTAAAAAAATCGCGAGTTTTTAATTTTTTTTAAACTCTAAATGCAATTATCCAAATTGCTCCATGGAGTATCCACACTCAAAATAATCACTCTGTTAAATTACAGAGATACTCTGCTGAGCCAGCAGAAAATACCATAGATTTCCAACCAGCAAGATTTTTTGTTATTTTACGAAGAAAACTCTGTAAAATGATTTCGATAAAAATGCCGCAGAGTTTTGTACTCTTGCCCAAAATATTAAATCATGATAATGTTTTATTTAATAAAAACTTTTTGCGAATAACCCTCACATATTTGCAAAAAAATATGTAAGGGTAAAAAAAATATTCAGAAAAAAAACTCCAAGAAATTTCTCAAATTTATTCAATATTCACAAAAATTTGGAAAACTAAGAACAAATCACGAAAATGGAATAAATAAGTCAGAAAAATGCAGATATATTCAGAAAAAATTACAAAATTCATAAAGAAAAACAACTAAAAAAATTTAGAAAAAACTGAAAAACTTTATAATTAAATAAAGAAGTATAAAGAATTAATGCAAACAAATGTTGCCCTAACAAAAGAAATGTACAAGCTAAAAAAAATTAAATAAAAAAGAAAAAAGTTGAAATATCAAGGATTCGATAACCGGACATTCTGTTTTCCAGTCTGGCTCACTTCAGCTAGGCCACCGTAGCTTATTTAAATAATGATTTACATTTAGTTATGTTTCTCTTTTCGATTTTCAAATAAACTGGTTAATGTTGCCATGTGGTAATATTTTATTGAAAAAAATTTGCGATGATGGTAACTAATCTAATTGGAAATGCAATATTTGGTATGGCAATACTGCGTTAATCGAGTGACAGCTAGCGCCGATAGTTTGTGTCTATGCTCTGTCACAATGCTCTGCCAAAAGCTGTGTGTGTGTTTGTAGAAAACAAATATTTTGTTTATTTACAAAAATGAAGCGTTATAAAACCAAGCGTTAGTTGGCGAGATTTTTCTTCTTTGGTGGCGCTGATAGCTAAGGCGTCGACAATTACCACTTCAGCCGGTGGGTCTTGGGTTCGAGCCCCTGTCAGGGCAGCAATGATATTTTTTTTTAATGTTTTTTTATTTTTTTTTTATTTTTTTAATAAATTTATTCAACTATTTTAATTATTGTAACATTATTTTAATTATTAAAAAAATTAAAAGGCATATTGATGGCATTTTCTTCTATGAATGACATTCATTAATTCTATGAATTTTTTCTATAAATTTAATAAAATCTATGAGTAAAATTCTATGAAATATTTCAGAATACTAATGAATATTCATTCAGCCAATGAATTGTTTCATAGATTCTATGAATTTGGTTTTATGAAATTTGTTCATAGATATAATGAACAATAATTCTTTCAGTGTGAACAGATGGACCAAACCACTAATAAAGTGATTCTGAGTTGATCGTCATACTTGAAGGTTGGACCAATAGAACCAATATTTCGGGTAGTTACAATCATCAGTTATGTAGGGTTTAATTTATAATAATTTTTAAATAATTAATTTAATTATTATAATTTAATTATTCACAAAATTAATTGTTTTTTATTTTTTCAATAAAGACTAAATTCAAAGAACCGATTTGGACACAAATTAATTCATTTATTAAAATTTTTATAATAATGCGTTGAATGGTGAAATCAATTTTCGAAGGTCTGGTTAATGCTAAGCCATCTAAGTACGACACCCATATATAGTCAAACTGAGGTGGCGTCCTGCAACTTTTTTAAAATTAGACCCCAGCCTAAAAACATTATCATGTTAAAAAAAAACCCTAAATCTGGGGGGAAAACCCCCTAAACTGGCAGTTGGGCTTTCCTGTGATTTACAAGGAAATTCCGCAAAGTGAACCCACCTAATTTCCTTGTGAATTTGACAAAGTTACAACATTTTTTAATTTTATTTCTGTATGTAAGGTTCAAGTCTGATTTATTACGTAGAAAATAAGAGTATTTTAAATAAAATCCGTAAAAAATTGCAGAAGTTACATGCATTTGAACAAAAACGCGTTATTTCAGTTTTATACAAAAACAGTTGTGTTTATGTTGTAAATTAATGCGTTTTTGTTCAAATGCAAGTAACTTCTGCAATTTTTGATGGATTTTATGAAAAACCTCTTATTTTCTTCGTAATAAATCAGACTGGAACATTACATACCGAAATAAAATTTTCAAAAATGTTAACTTAATGTTGGTCAAATTTACAAGGAAATCAGGTCGGTTCACTTTTGCGGACTTTGTTTTATTTTGTATTATTTTGTTAAAAGTTTATAATAGCACTTTACATAAACTTTAATTTGCTATTTATTTCAAAATATTGTGTTTTTTAATTTCACAGATACAGTAAAAATTGTGAATTTAGTTTTTTCCCGAAATAAATCATAACTACGCGCCTAATATGTTAATTTTTTTCAAAAATGGTGGTATTTTACTTATTAATGATTAGACGCCAATAAAAAAAATTAATAGTTCCAAATTACAACTTTTCTGACTTTTTTATGGAAAATTTAAAAAAATTTAAAATTTGGTGAAACACAAAAATCTGACTTTAAACAAATTTTATGCAAGTATTAACACATATTTATTTTTTATTGTTTTAAATTTTTATTATCGCGTTAAAAACACTTTAATTTGCAACTGTATTCATTAAACAGCTGTGAAACATGGGCAATGACTTCAACAGATGAAGAAAAGTTGAGAATATTCAAACGAAAAATGATAAGGAAAATCTATGGGCCCAAAAGAGGGGAGGACGGCAGTTACATAATGCGAAGTAACCATGAAATTGACATCATACTAGAAGGGACAAATGTAGTTAAGCTTATTAAGGCCCAGAGGTTGCAGTGGGCAGGCCATGTAGCAAGAATGCCAGATGATAGAGCCCAAAAAAGAATCCTTAACGCTATGCCACACGGGACTAGAGCAAGAGGTAAACCAAGGTCAAGATGGCTAAATGGTGTTGAAGATGACGCAGAAAAATCGGCATTAATAACTGGAAGAACTCGGCTAATAATAAATCCGAATGGAAATGAAATGTGAATAAGGTTAAGGCCCACCCCGGGCTGTAACATCAAAAGATGATGATGATGATTCATTAAATTATCGCTTTTGGTTTAAAAGTTACAGCTTAAATTGTGAATCAAGTTCAATTTTCAAGAAACACTAAAAAAATTCTGAAAAAAAAAAAAAAATTGACAAATCACGGATTCGATCACCCACCTTCTGTTTTCCAGTCTGGCTCACTTCAGCAAGGCCACTGTAGCTTTTTTCAAATATACTGACTAGTTTTGCGATGTGGTAATATTTTATTGGAAAAAATTTGCGATGATGGTAACTAATCTAATTGGAAATGCGATATTTGGTATGGCAATACTGCGTTAATAGATATTTTTTTTTATTTTATTTATTAATTTTAAATTATTGTCGAAGTTTAAGGTTGTAATAAAATGAAAAATGTAATTCTCATTTTCTTTTTTGTTGAATCGTTAGCTTATATAGTCAAACTGAGGTGGCGTCCTGCAACTTTTTTAAAATTAGACCCCAGCCTAAAAACATTATCATGTTAAAAAAAAACCTGTAAATTTACAGAATCATCTGTAAAATATTGATAAAAGCGACCAGAATTTTACTATTTTATTTACTATTTGTTTCTGATCAATTTCTCTTTCCTTAATGTGTAAGTAGTGTTGACAATTGGAAAATGCCACCGAGTAAATTTGCCCGCTTTAATGCTTCCAAATTGTAAATTTACTTTTTTTATTTTTGTGAAAATTACGATGTATTTTACGAGTACCTCCAATTTTACCCGACATCCTCATAAAATTTACCAGGTTTTATTGTAATTTAAGACGCTTTTTAAAGAGCGGTTGAAATTTTTGGGAGTTTTTTGAAGAGCTTTTATTTAAAAACTGTATTACAGAGCACTAAGTTAAATTACAATTGAAATTTAGTATTTTGGTTACGAGAAAATGTATAAAATCTGTATTTTACCAAAAAACTCTGTTTATTATCTATAAAATAGAGATTACAAAGTAAAAACTAAAATTACAGATAAAATTTTGTTTTTCGGTTACAAGAAAATACAAAGTATATTCTTAAAATCTGTATTTCGACAGATAACTTTGTCAAATGTCTGTCGAATTAAGATTACAGTCATTTTACAGAGTTTTTAACAGAGTAATTATTTTGAGTGCATGTGCACAATATAAAGTTAATCGGGGAACCTAAGTCCAGATTTATTGCGTTTTCTATTGATTTCTCGTGTTTTCAATCTATATATATAAAAATGGATGTGTGTATGTATGTATGTATGTATGCATGTATGTATGTGTGTATGTATGTTCCGTATGGACTCGAAAACGGCTGGACCGATCCTAATGAAATTTTCAGGGAATATTCAGAATAGCCTAGGGAGTAACATTGTGTGGTCAGATTTTTGATTTTTTGCGTGTGGGCGGAGGGGCGTGGCAAAATCAAATATTTCCATTCTACTACTAATGACATATTTATATAAAAAATGGATGGACCGATTTGATGAAATTTAAACCAAGAATAGTACTGATCGAGTACTACCTATTTAGGTTAGGTTAGGTTAGGTTGTAAGTGGCTGCTGACGTTTTACGTCAACACACGTAGACTCTGAGGTCCATTGTGATACCACGGGATCGTAATAGGTTTCCCTACTAGTCCCTGTCGTTAAACCAGTTTGAGCTTCTTATGAAACTCCTTAGATGTTGAATTTTGACATCCGACAAATCAGAAAGATCGTACAGCTCCCTAGATCCCAGTGAAGCAAGTCGCTGACCAGAAAGTGCCGGGCAATGGCAAATAAAGTGTTCGATAGTTTCCAACTCCTCTTCATCCATGCAACTTCGGCAAAAGTCATTCGACGGCACATTTAACCGCTCTGCGTGCTTCCCTATAAGACAGTGTCCGGTAATTATAGAAACCACCGTCGAAATCTCTCCTCTTGGAAGCGATATCAGCTCACTTGTGCGCCCCTGATTAAGAGAAGGCCAAATCAGTCGTGTTGTCTCACACGTCCATCCATTTGCCCATCTTTGATTAGTCTCCGTCGCTGAACAAAGCCGTAGGTTTTGCTTGCAAGTTTCTAGAGGCATACCAACACATTCCAATTCTGTTGGAACCTGTAAGGTAGTTCCTAGTCTTGCAAGCTCATCGGCTTTGCAATTCCCTGGAATGTCTCTGTGCCCTGGGACTCATATGAGTCGTATGTTAAACTGCTTGGCCATCTCATTTAAAGACGCGCGGCAGTTAAGGGCAGATCTTGTTTTCAGAAACATTGAATCCAGGGACTTGACCGCGGCTTGACTGTCAGTATAGATGTTGACTGCGGTTGTAGACAAGACATTGCAGCTCAACCAGTCAGCCACTTCCTTTATTGCCAGCATCTCTGCCTGGTAAACACTGCAATGATCTGGTAATCTACGAGCCAGGCTCAACCCAAGCTCTTCCGAATAGACTCCAAAGCCCACTTGTTCGTGCAGCCTCGATCCATCTGTGTAAAAATTTATGGTAGCTCCACTACCCGGAGTATCCCCCATCCAAGACTCCCTGGATGGTATCATAGTGGTAAAGTGGTGCTCAAAGAGGCTCAAAGAGGGAGCACAATCCACATTTTGTGGTATTGTTATCTTTTTCAAGATCGCGCTATGGCCACAATCGCTGCTCCTCCATTGCAGCGTGCTATTAAGTCGAATTGCCGACGCAGCTGCATACTGCCTACCCAATATGTCCAAGGGTATCAGGTGAAGGAGGATTTCTAATGCAGCCGTAGGTGTAGTACGAAGAGCACCAGTGATGCACATTGACGCCATTCTCTGTACCTTCGTGATAAAGACACAGTTCGCTTTTGTTTCTAAAGCAGGCCACCAGACAATGATTCCATACAGCAAAATTGGACGCACCACTGCTGTATAGATCCAATGAACGACTTGAGGGCTAAAACCCCATCGTTTTCCAATGGCCCTTTTACAGGAATACAAAGCAATCGTTGCTTTTCTCACCCGTTCCTCAATATTACGCCTGAAATTCAGCTTCCTATCTAGAAATACTCCAAGATACTTGGCTCCATCTGAGAAGGTGATTTCAGTACCGTCCAGAGAAATAGGATCAAAAGCAGGAATCTTATTTTTCCTTGTAAATAAAACAAGCTCTGTTTTACTAGGATTAACTCCTAGACCACAGTCTCTTGCCCATTTAGACAGATCTTTCAGAGAACCCTGAAGAATGTCCCGCAATGTTGGCAGATGCTTCCCCTTTACCGCTATCGCGACATCGTCAGCATATGCGACAACATGACAACCACGTGCTTCTAGAGATAGTAGCATTGAATTCAGTGCCAGGTTCCAAAGAAGCGGCGAAAGAACACCTCCTTGTGGTGTGCCCCTATTGACAAATCGAGATATGACGGACGCTCCCAATTCAGACGTTATATGTCTACTGGCAAGTAGGCTTTCCACCATTAAAACGATTTCACGCTTTACTCCCAGACCAGACAATGCCAATATTATCGATTCTGGGATGACATTATTAAAAGCCCCCTCAATATCAAGAAAGGCCACCATAGTGTACTCCTTTACCGAAAGCGATCTCTCGATGGTACCAACGAGCTCATGAAGAGCTGTTTCCGTTGATCGTCCCTTGCTGTATGCATGTTGCTTTGTCGAAAGCAACCTCGGGTCAATCACTCTACGCAAATATGAGTCTATCATTCGTTCCATTGTCTTTAACAAAAAAGAAGACAGACTAATTGGTCTGAAATCCTTCGGAGCTGTGTGGGAACTTTTCCCAGCCTTCGGGATAAATACGACTCTGGTATCCCTCCATTTTAAAGGAATATACGACCAGTTGATGCATGCTGTGTATAGATTATACAGCAACGGGGCTATATAGTCCGACACTTGCTGCAACTCAGCCGGGATTATACCATCAGGTCCCGGGGATTTATAGGGCCTGAAGCTTTTTATCGCCCATATTAATGTTGGCATATTTATTATTTCCGAAGCAATTTCAGATGCTTGGGCGTCAGAACGTTCCAAAGCTTGAAACGGCGTCATGGAATTGCCCGGAAAATGCGTGTTTAAAAGGAGATCCAGCGACTCTCCACTTGAGTTTTGCGGATTTCAAGGAGTCAAATGACTCCAAAAAAAAATTGAGTCGATGGATATCCCCAATTTTCTAAATATTTAAACCTTAGGATGTATTTAATAATCCATTGCTATAGAATAGTAAGATTTAATTTTTTTGTTTAATAAAATTTTCAAAAAATCGAAAACACTCATATCAGGTACCCCCCAAAATGCATGGTAATTTTTGTATTTCATGTTTGAAAGTGTTACTGCCGTCATAAAAAGTAAAGATAATTTTTTCTGAGTATTATTGCAAGAAAGTTAAATAAAAAATATTTTCAAATTCTGATTAATTTTTATTAAAAAATAAAAATTGTTTTATTCGACCTTTAAAATATTATATTTTGAGGATGTTTATTCTGGCTCGAGGTCATTATTTTCTTTACTAATTAAAACCATGATATTCTCATAGCATAATTTTCAAGAAAAATTATTTTTTTTTGTTTTAAATTTATTTATGTTGGTCATTTTTGCAAGACTTAATCGACACGTGTTTCGGAATTTGTCAAGATTCCATTGTCAAGATTATTTAGCAAAAATAGAAACGATTTACTACAAAGTAGCAAACGAGTCTAATGACAAATCGTTTAGTGCACAAACTAGCAAATTAATACATATTCGCCTCTATTCGCAATGAGAATTAGAAAGACGAAGAAATTGTACCATACTAATAAGGCAACGATTATCAATAACCAACAAAAATATTTAAAACAATTTTACATACGATAGTCCATTGGACTACAACAATATGTTTTTTGTGTTTTTGTTGTAACAAATACTCCATATTAGGGTTATTCATCACATGGCGTGCCAACCATTATGTTCAAATTCTGATTAATTTTTATTAAAAAATAAAAATTGTTTTATTCGACCTTTAAAATATTATATTTTGAGGATGTTTATTCTGGCTCGAGGTCATTATTTTCTTTACTAATTAAAACCATGATATTCTCATAGCATAATTTTCAAGAAAAATTATTTTTTTTTTTGTTTTAAATTTATTTATGTTGGTCATTTTTGCAAGACTTTGTTACAACAAAAACACAAAAAACATATTGTTGTAGTCCAATGGACTATCGTATGTAAAATTGTTTTAAATATTTTTGTTGGTTATTGATAATCGTTGCCTTATTAGTATGGTACAATTTCTTCGTCTTTCTAATTCTCATTGCGAATAGAGGCGAATATGTATTAATTTGCTAGTTTGTGCACTAAACGATTTGTCATTAGACTCGTTTGCTACTTTGTAGTAAATCGTTTCTATTTTTGCTAAATAATCTTGACAATGGAATCTTGACAAATTCCGAAACACGTGTCGATTAAGTCTTGCAAAAATGACCAACATAAATAAATTTAAAACAAAAAAAAAAATAATTTTTCTTGAAAATTATGCTATGAGAATATCATGGTTTTAATTAGTAAAGAAAATAATGACCTCGAGCCAGAATAAACATCCTCAAAATATAATATTTTAAAGGTCGAATAAAACAATTTTTATTTTTTAATAAAAATTAATCAGAATTTGAACATAATGGTTGGCACGCCATGTGATGAATAACCCTAATATGGAGTATTTGTTACAACAAAAACACAAAAAACATATTGTTGTAGTCCAATGGACTATCGTATGTAAAATTGTTTTAAATATTTTTGTTGGTTATTGATAATCGTTGCCTTATTAGTATGGTACAATTTCTTCGTCTTTCTAATTCTCATTGCGAATAGAGGCGAATATGTATTAATTTGCTAGTTTGTGCACTAAACGATTTGTCATTAGACTCGTTTGCTACTTTGTAGTAAATCGTTTCTATTTTTGCTAAATAATCTTGACAATGGAATCTTGACAAATTCCGAAACACGTGTCGATTAAGTCTTGCAAAAATGACCAACATAAATAAATTTAAAACAAAAAAAAAATAATTTTTCTTGAAAATTATGCTATGAGAATATCATGGTTTTAATTAGTAAAGAAAATAATGACCTCGAGCCAGAATAAACATCCTCAAAATATAAAAAATATTTTATTTTTTTATTTCTACAAAATTTACATTTTTTAAAGTTTTTTCAAAATTTGGCCATTTTGGCTTTTTCTCGAAACTTTGACCTCCTTGCGCCTCGGGTTAATTTTATCCGATTTAGCTCAAATTTTTACACAATTATTTTAACATCAAATGAAACAAAAATCCGCTGCGCGCTCCTCGAAATTCCAAAAAAAATAAAATAAAAAACCACCCTACTACCTATGTGCCAAATTAGAGGGTTATTGGACAAGGGGGCGTTAAATGCCACACCACTTTGTATTGAATTGAAAATATTTCTGCATGCTTTGCAATAATGCAAAAACAACTGTATGTATGTTTCTTATGGACGCAAAAAACGACTGCAACGATCTTGATGAAATCTTCAGGGAATATTTAGAATCCCAGCAGAAATTTTGCTGAACGTTCAGCAGCTTTTGGAAGGGGAACTTGAGTAAAGGAGCGCATCCAATTGCGCTGAATTCATGCATGATTCTCTAAGGCGATGTCCCACTTTAGAGCGCTAGTTGGATACACAGAAACAGCGCTCTTTAGATGCACTGAAATCACGTGTCTTTAGAGCGCTGATTTAAGCAGAATAAAGATGCTGTAAATTCATGTATCTTTTTAGCGCTGATTTAAGCAGATTAAAGATGCAGTGAATTCATGTATCTTTGTAGAGCTGATTTAAGCAGAATAAAGATGCTGTAAATTCATGTATCTTTTTAGCGCTGATTTTGTAATAAAATTTGTATTTTCTAAAATTAAAGTTCTAAAATTAAAATGTAAAAATGAGATAAAAAACATAAAATTTACCAATAAATGAAAAAATATTCAAAAGAAGTTATAACAAATGTATCTTAGTTTTTCTGTTTTTTCGTGATTAGAGTTTGTGTTTAATCCAAATCGGTTTATTCATCGAAATAACAAATAAGCATTGGCTGTTTTTTTGGTTGGCCTATTTATCATCATTTAAAATGTGTTAAAGGCCTCTGTTATGTCTTTCAAAACTTTTCAAATCACATGATATTTTCCGAATCACATGAAATCGAGTTTGGTGTTTGTTTACGGGTTCATTCAAAGTCAGACAAGGAAAAACAATAAAATTTAAAATTCGTTATTGATAAAATTCAATTTTGAATTTTTCAAAAAATTCAAGAAAGAATTTTAAATATAATTCTTAAAAATTTTATTTTAAATTCTTAGAAGAAATAAAATTCAAAAAAATTTTATTTAAAATTCTTTAAAGAATTTTATTAATAAAAAAAAAGAATTTTATTTCCATAATAACAAATATATTTTGAACAAATAAATATTCAAACCAAAAGTAAAATAAAATTAAACCAAAAATAAAATTCAAAAATAAAATTCAAACCAAAAATAAAATTCTTTTTTTTTTGAGAATTTTATTTTTGGAAATAATAAAATTCAAATGTTTTTGAGAATTTTATTTAAACAAAAATTTTATTTCAAATACCTTATGAATTTTAAATAAAATTCGAATTTTTTCCTTGTCTGTTTAAAGTTTAAATCAAATAACTAAAATTTAAAAAAATATAACAAAAAAATTCATTCGTTTTATATTACAAAACTTTATTTATGTGAAACAAAATAAAAAAAAACAAGTGAGAGTGTTAAATTCGGCTATGCCGAATCTATGATACCCTCCAACATGTAAAAACATATAAAAAATCCAGGGTCGTTTTTTTTGTGGGGGGGGGGTAGGCTTGGTGGGGGTGATGAGGGATACTTTCCCCATCACGATAAATGTTAACTAATTTATTTATTATGCTTTTACCAATTTAGTTAAACCATTTTCTCATTATTTTAATGGTTTTTTTAAATCCACGCCCACAAAAGGGGGCAGGTAGAAAAAAAATAAATTTTTCGGCCGCCTGGGTCTAAGTTCAGGAGTTTAAACCCCTTCTGACATAAAAAGATTTCATTTGTTTAACAATAATGGCAAAAAAAGATGTAAAAATGGCGTTTTTTAAGTGGTTTTTTTAGTTTGTTAAGGGGGTACTTTTTTCCCCCTGGCCCGATTTTGCCCATTTCTAAACTTAACCGGCCTATGAACATTATACATATTCTGACCAATTTTCAGGGGTCTAGCTCTTTTATTTTGGACTGAATCGTGTTTTATACAGACGGACGGACGGACGGACGGACGGACATTCATAGAACGACTTAGAATCGATCATAGATCAATAATATATATACTTTATAGGGTCCCCGACCGATATTTTTATGCGTTACAAACGGAATGACAAAGTGAGTATACCCCCATACTGTGGTTGGAGGGTATAAAAATCGGAAGTGAACATCAAAAAAATATCGGAAATTTTCATTTTCACATTTTTTATGTGATTTTTTTTGGGAACAGCGGTCAAAGATGCTATGATTGAAGCGCTCTTTGCAGCGCTGATTAATGCGCAATAATGATGCAGTCAAATCATGTGTCTTTGTCTAAAACTCATGTTTTTTTATTCAAAAAGTGTTAAAAATATTAAAAAGGAAAGCAAGTGTGAAATTTTATCAAAAAATAATTACACATTATAAGTTTTATATAAAAAATCTTAAAAAAAAATTAAAATTTTTTCCCCTTCCTTTTACTGCATCCCTAAGAGCGCTCTTTGGATGCGCTACGGTATGCTATAAATAGATGCTGTGTCGCCAAAATCTCGATTTATTTCTGCTGGGATAGCCTTGGGAGAAACACTGTACGGTCAGATTTTTGATTATCTGTCTGTAAGCGGAGGGGCGTGGTAAAATCGAATTTTTACTTTGCATCACTTTTGATATCTTTATATAAAAAAGGAATAAACCGCTTTTGATGAAATTTAAACCAAAGATAGTACTAATCGAGTACTAATTATGTGCCATTAGAGTGTTATTAGACAACGGGGCGTAAAATGTCACGACCCTTTGTATTGAATTGAAAATATTTCTGCATGATTTTAATTAAATTTTTAGCACTAATAGTATCAGCGGAGTGCAAAACTACAGGCCATGTTACACTTCGATCGCAATTACGCAAAAACAGTTTAACCGATTCTCTTGGCGTTTCTAATCAAAATAGTTCTAATCAATTGCATATTTAGGCCATTTAAGATTATAATTATAAAAATGCGCGAAAACACTATGAATTTTATAGGGGACATCCCCTGAGCGTGGGTCAAACAAACAAAAAAGAAATATATTCCTGCAACTTTCGCAATCAAGCAAAAACGACTAAGTCGATCCTAATGAAATTTTTTGCACATATAGTGTTAAAAGAGGGTGGAACTACAGGACATATAAGAACACGGTTCGACAAAGAGGCGTAAGGTTTCTTAGCTCCTTTATGCTGTAGTCAACGTTATTTTATCTTTTACTACTGATACTTAGTACTAACCGAGCTGGAACTATAGTTCATGTTAGAGCGCGATTCGGCAAAGGGGTAAAAAATGCCACACCCAATTTTTTTATTCAATAAAGATTATTTCTTCCTCTTCTACAATCACACAAAAACTGCTAAACCAATTTCATTGAAATTTGCAACATAGATAGTATTTACCGAGGACGCAACTTGGAACTTTATCAATATTAAAAGCCACGATTCAATAAGAATGCCTCTTTTTACTATAATTAACGTTACGTCTGTCTGTTTCTCTATAGATTTCTCAATAGATTGTGCTAACCGAAGGTGGAACTAAAGTCTACTTCTGGACTCGGTCCCGCGCTTTAGTTTTGTCCGACACTGTATATTAAGATTGAGATGCAATAGAAAACAGAATCGATTTTTTTTTAGGGCCAGCAACGCGGACCAGGACAGCTAGTAACAAATATAATTAGAGCCCGTGCTCGATCTGTACTTACAGAAAAAATCAAAAATTTTTTTTTTTTTTTTTTTAAATTTTAACAAAAAATTTTGAAAACCATATTTGAATGTCCTTTTTTCCTCGGAAGGACACCATGCATTTCCAAAATCAAAATTGTGTATTAAAGTTTAGAATGTCCTTTTGACGCTGTTTTTTTCATGTTTTTTCGTATTGTTGAGCAATTAATTTTAAAACTTTGTTTGATCAAATATTTGATTTGTTTCAAAATTTTGGCAAAAAATCAAAAATTTAGCATTATCACCAAGTTTAAAAATTTATTGCAACTTTAACAGCGTTAAAAAAACATTCTAAACTTTGATAAAAAATTGTAGTTTTAGAAATTTAAAAAAAAAATGTATGTCTTCAAAATTTTATAAACAATGTTGTTTTTATACGCCTTACGATTTCGGAGAACAAAAATGTTAAAAAACGGCCCATACACTCAAAAAAAAAAACTGTAATAATAGCAAAAAAAGCTTGTAAATTTACTAGCAAATTTGCTGATTTTGAACCCACAAATTTTCTGGTAAAATTTACAAAAATGATTTGCTAATAATTAGTTTTCTTGTTAATTAGAACTTAGCAAGTAGCTTTTACCACAAAATCTAATAAAATTTTAGTAGAAAATTTATACATTCATAGAAAAAAATAAATCAACCCGCACAATAGTGTGTTGATGATCAATATATACACAACTAGCTTACCATCCCGGCACTTCGTTACCGGTTGTATTGAATACCGAAAAAAGAAGGATCAGGATTACTCTATCGATTTCAAAAAAATTCCCATACGTAGTCTTTGTTTTATTTACTTATGGACGTTTAAGTCTTTCATAAAATAATATTTCAATGAATAATTTAAACAATAAAATTTTAATAACTTCGCTTGTACGTCATCATGCTCGTTCCGGTGATAAAAATATTGAAAATTTTCGATCCCTTATATCGGGTTTTGGGATTTTGAGTGAATAAATATTTCAGTGAAAAAAAAATTGGAATAAAAATAAGTTTGAGTGGAAAACATATAGAATATGGAGTAAAAAAAGTTAAATAAGAAAAATTTGAGTAAAAAGTATCATTCCATATTGTTCCCTGCTCTATTCCGTTTCATTCCCCGTTCTACTCCATTTCATTTCCAATTCCATATTCTTTCGTTCCATGTAAGTTTCATTCTTCACCGTATAATATGCGTTAAAGAAATAAAAAGTTATATTGTCTTTATCTAATAGATAGGAAAAGTACCATTTTACACCACTGTTATCCTTTTTACACTAAAATTTAAAATTTTAAAATATGTCCTTCTCTTGGGTGTTATTTCTGGGGCTTTTAGTTAAATAGTTAGATAGCTTAAAATAACCATTTGCTACCTTTTCCCCTAAAAATTAAATTTTCAAAAAACTGTTTTTTTTTGGGTGATCCTATATTTAAAATATCAAGTTTCTGAACCATTATTTCAAGATATATAAAAATAACTTTATGTTATTATGCACTTTTTTATCCCCTTTATGATCGGTCGCGACCCTTAGAACCAGAATTTCCAAAAATAACTTTTTCCAGAATTAAAAATTTCAGTGCCTAGGATAATTACTTCATAAAATATAAAAAGTATCAAAAACACTTTTTACACCTATAGAAACGGGATTTTTTAAAAATTGTTTAGCAGAATGTATTTTTCACCGAAGGCACCTACATTCCAAAATTCAAGCTTCTAAGGTCATTATTATAGGAACAGAAAAAAGTACCCAAAGTACACTTTCTTACCCCCGTTAGAAACGGAACTAACTTTAAGTTTCTAAAAGCATTACGTCAGAAAATATAAAAATAAACCGAAAATACACTTTTATAGGCACTTTACCACGTATTTTCCCACAATACATTACAAATTTTAAGATTCTAGGACCATTTTTAAAGGAAATATAAAAAGTTTCTATGATTATTATTTCAGGAAATAAAAATGTACTTTTTATAAAAGGTACTTTTTATAATAGGTACTTTTAATAAAAGGTACTTTTTATAAAATGTACTTTTTATAAAAGGTACTTTTTATAAAAGGTACTTTTTATTAAAGGTACTTTTTATAAAAGGTACTTTTTATAAAAGGTACTGCTATTCTGTACAATTTAACATCAAATTATATATAGTTTATTCGGTTCCATATAAAACTTTATATGTTTCCAATTAACCAAAAACTTTCTAAGTTTTTTAGGTATATCACCTATCTGGTTCGAAGCGTACCCAAACATTTTTTTGTTTTACCCGACTAAAAATAAATATACAGGTCCATATATAATTTGAAATTGAGCCATATATAATTTAATATGGCCCAACACGTATTTGAATAAAATAAGATGATGAAATTGGTGGATCAAAATAGCTCAAAATTTGTTATATTAGATTAACAGGCCTATTCACAGAACAAATTATGACTCAAAAGTAGTCATAACTCATAAATTATGACTAAAGTCTCAAATTTCGTATTCACAGAAGCAAATAGTCTCAATTTATAATGTCAAAATAAAGACCTGGTCGGTAGACCGTCTTAAGCAGTCACTGATTAATAAAAAACAAAAATGAAATAAAAAGAAATCAGTTTGAAAAGAAATAAAATATGTTTGAAGCAAAAGTCAGAAAAAAAAACAAATAATAAAATAAACAAAATAAAACAATTATATTTTTTAAAAACATTTAAAAAAGGAAATCGAAATTTAAAAAAAAAAATATTATGGAATATGTTTGTCCGTTTGGAACCTTTTTTGACTCATTTGTCCCTCATGGAAACTATCTGCTTTCGATTTTACAGGCTACATTGTCATTGGTCAGGGCTTTAATCGATAAGACACATAAACACAAAACCACCATAAGAATGTGGAAATGGCATTGGAGGTACATTTTTACCAATGGACCATCGCTGTCTAGCAGTCTTTTGGTGTTTTGATTGAACTTGCCGTAAAATTTTAACTATTTAACGGGTTAATTTCCAATAAAGTATTTAAAATGCCGGAGATTTTGGATGAAATGTTCAAACTAGCGTATCAGAAATTTCCTCGCATTAATCCAAAATAATAATCAATTTGTTTATTGTTGTACGGCATCTTTTTTCTGCAATAAACAAATTTGCTTGCGTTTCACATTTAAAGAAAATATGATTTTTATAGTTTTTTGTTTTATTTTTTATTTTGCTTCAAAATTGTAAATTCCATAAGTTGTCAAAAAGGCACTTTACAGAAATAAAAGTCAGTTAACATAGAATGTTAATAAAAACAAATTGTTATTTTATGACTATGTTAACAGAATACGAAATTATGATTGAGTCTTAAAAATATTATATCTTTTCAGTCACAAACATTTTTATGATGTTTTCCTGTGAATAGACCTGTAAATATGATCGTTTTTGATCCGAATATTGGGTTTATCTAATTTGATATAATTGTATATAATTTTATATCATAAGATAAAATATGTAGAATTTTATCCCAAATTTTTTTCGGGAAATGCAAAAAAAATAATGCAAAAAAAAGAAATTGTGTCCGGGACTTAAATTTTAAAAAAAAATTTCTTAAAACTTTGTTAATAAATTTTTACTTCAAAACGCAAAAAATGTACCAAAAATGTTTTTTATCCACGACTTAGAAAATTCTGCAAAAAATTTTTCAGGACTTTTTTTGTTTAAATCATTTTTAATGAAATTCTTAACTCCAAAAAGCAAAAATTATTTGTGTCTGGAAATTTTAAAAAATTTTCTCAGGACTTAGAAAACTTTTTGCCCCCGATTCGGCACCATATATATATGTATATTAGATAGAGTTTTTCTTTTCCCGGACTTTTTCATTTCCCGGGAAAGCGGGATTCATTTTTAAATTTCCCGGGATCCCGGGAATTCCCGCAAAAAGTAAAAACACAAATTTTTTGTCAAAAAAATGTATAAAAACCTTTTGAATGCGATTACAGTATTTATAATGTTTATTACCACCATAAAAATCTTATTTAGGATCAGGTTCCGATAATTATATCCTATCGAAGATTTAGATCTAATTTAGAAGGGATCTCTTGGAATACTTTTTAAGCCCTCCTGGTCCCTGCGTACACCCAAAAAAAAAAAACGTGGGTATTCAATACTAAAAATTTTACTAATGAACTAATTTTTTAGTTCAAAATGATCTAGTGCAGGCGTTGGTAATCAATACTAAACTTTTTTACTAATATTATTCAAAACCAGTAAAAATTACTAATTTTAGTACTTTGAAGATACTAAAAAACTACCGTACTACTGGTAATTAGTAACTTATTAGTAGAATTTGGTACCAAATCACTGACTAATTTTTTTACTGCAGAATTATTTTGAGTGTACGTTTCTGCCATCAATTATCAACAATTTTAATAAAATCTCTAAAAAATCACATATAAAATAATCAATAGAAGTCGAAAAAACAACAATTTCAAAGAAATTAAAATTCCCGGGAATTCCCGCTCTATTTCCCGGGATTTCGGGATCGAAAATTTACGGGAATTCCCGGGAATTCCCGTCCCGGGAATCCCCGTGAAAAACTCTAATATTAGACCACCCAAATTTGAAAAAGTATTTTTTTGTTAGCTCCACCGGCAGTTTCTGATAGATTGGCCATAAAAATAATATCTGTGCAAGAACTGGATCTCTCGGTTGCATACAGGCCAGTCGATTTGAACTTTTGACCATAAAAGTGACCTAAAAGCACTACAAAGCTTTTAAGTGTCATAACTCTTAAAATATGCATTTTTCTAAAAAATGCTATATAAGTTTTATTTTGCAGAATAAGAAAGGAAACATTTCCTTCATACAAAGTTTTAGCCTAAGTCTAACACATCGTGGTGTTTTTGGCTGTTAAAGTAAAAATTTATGTAAAGACTTAATTTAAAACGACCCTCGTTTAAATTTGGACGGAGACTCAAATATTCGGTGTCCATTATTTTGTAGAGTAAGACATGTAGTTTTCATAAACCAATTACATTTGGAATTTATATGGGTGATTTCATTACAGAAGAGCCCAAAGCTGACGTTGAAGTTTCGATTTTCCAAGTGTTGTCTTCAAATTTGTGAAATTATTTAATTTTAAACGACCCTCGTTAAAATTTTAATGGAGACAATCGGTTTCCACGATTTGAAGAGTTAGATGTGTACTTTTTGGAAAATATTTGGGGAAAATATACCAGGCCAAATCACTAACTTTTAGACCCGATCCCCTTCGATTATTTTTTTTAACATGATAATGTTTTTAGGCTGGGGTCTAATTTTAAAAAAGTTGCAGGACGCCACCTCAGTTTGACTATATAAGCTAACGATTCAACAAAAAAGAAAATGAGAATTACATTTTTCATTTTATTACAACCTTAAACTTCGACAATAATTTAAAATTAATAAATAAAATAAAAAAAATAGTTCTTGTAGCGACACCTAGCGCCGTTACTCTATTAACGCAGTATTGCCATACCAAAAATCGCATTTCCAATTAGTTACCATCATCGCAAATTTTTTCCAATAAAATATTACCACGTCGCAAAACTAGCCAGTATATTTGAAAAAAGCTACAGTGGCCTTGCTGAAGTGAGCCAGACTGGAAAACAGAAGGTGGGTGATCGAATCCGTGATTTGTGATTTTTTTTTTTTAACATGGTAATGTTTTTAGGCTGGGGTATAACTTTTGACTATATAAGGGTGTCGTACTTAGATGACTTAGCATTAACCAGACCTTCGAAAATAGAATTCAATGCATTATTATCAAAAATTTTAAGAAATGAATTAATTTGTGTCCAAATCGGTTCTTGAAATTTAATCTTTATTAAAAAAAAAAAAAAACAATTAATTTTGTGAATAAATAAATTATAATAATTAAATTAATTATTTAAAAATTATTATAAATTAAACCCTACACCACTGATGATGATCATCAGCATAATTACCCGAAATATTGGTTCTAGACCAACCTTCAAGTATGACGATCAACTCAGAATCACTTTATTAGTGGTTTAGTCCATCTGTTCACACTGAAAGAATTATTGTTCATTATATCTATGAACAAACAAACCAAATTCATAGAATCTATGAAACAATTCATTGGCTGAATGAATATTCATTAGTATTCTGAAATATTTCATAGAATTTTACTCATAGATTTTATTAAATTCATAGAATTAATGAATGTCATTCATAGAAGAAAATGCCATCAATATGCCATTTAATTTTTTTAATAATTAAAATAATGTAACAATAATTAAAATAGTTGAATAAATTTATTAAAAAAATATAAAAAAAAATAAAAAAACATTAAAAAAAAAAAATATCATGCTGCCCTGACCGGGGCTCGAACCCAAGACCTACCGGCTGAAGTGGTAATTGTCGACGCCTAAGCTATCAGCGCCACCAAAGAAGAAAAATCTCACCAACTAACGCATGGTTTTATAACGCTTCATTTTTGTAAATAAACAAAATATTTGTTTTCTACAAACACACACACAGCTTTTGGCAGAGCATTGTGACAGAGCATAGACACAAACTATCGGCGCTAGGTGTCACTCGATTAACGCAGTATTGCCATACCAAATATCGCATTTCCAATTAGATTAGTTACCATCATCGCAAATTTTTTTCAATAAAATATTACCACATGGCAACATTAACCAGTATATTTGAAAATCGAAAAGAGAAACATAACAAAATGTAAATCATTATTTAAATAAGCTACGGTGGCCTAGCTGAAGTGAGCCAGACTGGAAAACAGAAGGTCCGGTGATGGAATCCCTGATCTTTCAACTTTTTTTTTATTAAGTTTTTTTTAGCTTGTACATTTCTTTTTGTTAGGGCAAAATTTGTTTGCATTAATTCTTTATACTTTTTTATTTAAGTATAAAGTTTTTCAGTTTTTTCTAAATTTTTTTAGTTGTTTTTCTTTCTGAATTTTGTAATTTTTTCTGAATATATCTGCATTTTTCTGACTTATTTTTTCCATTTTCTTGATTTGTTCTTAGTTTTCCAAATTTTTTGTGAATATTGAATAAATTTGAGAAATTTCTTGGAGTTTTTTTTCTGAATATTTTTTTAACCCTTTCATATTTTTTTGCAAATATGTGAGGGTTATTCGTAAAAAGTTTTTATTAAATAAAACATTATCATGATTTAATATTTTGGGCAAGAGTACAAAACTCTGCGACATTTTTTGGATATGTTTTAGTACGTATTAAATGCAACTTGCACTCAAATTTTCAGCTTTTTATACCAAGTTGGTGTTGAGTAATCAATTTAAATGGCGTTTTTTTTACAAAAAAAGTTAAAAAATGCAAATTTTCAATTAATTTTTACCAGTAAAATATATAAATACCTTAAAATAAGTTGGAAAACGTTTTGTTTGTATTTATAAGTAGTTTTAGAAAAAAATATGAAAAAATTATTCGAAGTAATTATCACATATTTTTTAACGTTTAAAAATTGAAATTAAATTTTTGAAAAAGTCCGAAACCTTAATTTTTTTTTTTTTTAAGTCTAAAAAATCTACTATAAATTACACAATTTTGAAGCCATAATTCGAGATGTGAGCACAAATCGTTCTATTTTTATCAAATTTTGAGAATTGCAGTTTTTTTAGACTCTGGTATGCTATATTTTATATGGTGCTCCAAAATAATTAAATTGGTAAATATTGACCCTAACTTCCCCTAGGTACATTCATTTGCGGGTAAAAATATGACAAGTACTTTTCATATAGTATTTTGCTAACAGGTATTAAATTAATGATAAAAATGCCTGTAGTTATCAACACTTGTTTGAAATCTCCATTTTTAACTCTTCAAAATCATGGAAACCGATTGTATCCATTAAAATTTTAACGAGGGTCGTTTAAAATAAAGTAATTTCACAAATTTGTATACAGCATTTGGAAAATCGAAACTTCAAAGTCAGCTTTGGGCTCTTCTGTAATGAAATCACCCATATAAATTCCAAATGTAATTGGTTTATGAAAACTACATGTCTTACTCTACAAAATAATGGACACCGACTATTTGAGTCTCCGTCCAAATTTAAACGAGGGTCGTTTTAAATTAAGTCTTTGCATAAATTTTTACTTTAACCGCCAAAAACACCACGATGTGTTAGACTTAGGCTAAAAATTTGTATGAAGGAAATGTTTCCGTTCTTGTTCTGCAAAATAAAACTTATATAGCATTTTTTAGAAAAACGCATATTTTAAGAGTTATGACACTTAAAAGCTTTGTAGTGCTTTTAGGTCACTTTTAGGGTCAAAAGTTCAAATCGACTGGCCTGTATGCAACCGAGAGATCCAGTTCTTGCACAGATATTATTTTTTATGGCCAATCTCTCAGAAACTGCCGGTGGAGCGAACAAAAAACTACTTTTGCAAATCCCATACATTTTTTGGGTGGTCTAATGTATATCTCATCTTGTATGAGGTCAGACATGGAGTTGTATGTCATATACTTATTTATCTAATCTTGTATGAGGTCATTCATGGGGTCATATAAAATATTATATACAATATCTAATTTAATAAAGCTTTATATATTGTATGTGGAGCAACACATGATTCGATATCCTTTTATATGGCACCATATTAAATTTTGGGTGTAAAACTTAATACAAGATACATTTACATATAATTATGTAAGGTACTGTGTATGGCCATATATAAATATATTAAATAATATGTTGCCATATCTAAACTTTTTTAGTCGGGTAGAAAATTATATGTTTGGTGAATGTATCGTTGACCTGTGGTGTATCTCAAACTTAACCAAAAAACACCAGGATTTTATATGTTTTTATGCAATTAGATCTAATTAGATCCACCAATATATAGCAATGTCTGGTCAAAACTCGGATGAAATCAAATCATATTTTACAAGTTGATCTTTTTTAATACAAAACTCGGATGAAATCAAATCATATTTTATACAAGTTGATCTTTTTTAATGCAAAAACATCCACCATTATTTGGATCAAATTGCGTATAAATATATATTGTGTTACATATCATTATATATTGCATCATATAAAAGTTTTTACTCGGGTTTATAAAAGGTACTTTTTATAAAAGGTACTTTTTATAAAAGGTACTTTTTATAAAAAGTACTTTTTATAAAAGGTAATTTTTATAAAAGGTACTTTTTATAAAAGGTACTTTTTATAAAAGGTACTTTTTATAAAAGGTACTTTTTATAAAAGGTACTTTTTATAAAAGGTACTTTTTATAAAAGGTACTTTTTATAAAAGGTACTTTTTATAAAAGGTACTTTTTATAAAAGGTACTTTTTATAAAAGGTACTTTTTATAAAAGGTACTTTTTATAAAAGGTACTTTTTATAAAAGGTACTTTTTATAAAAGGTACTTTTTATAAAAGGTACTTTTTATAAAAGGTACTTTTTATAAAAGGTACTTTTTATAAAAGGTACTTTTTATAAAAGGTACTTTTTATAAAAGGTACTTTTTATAAAAGGTACTTTTTATAAAAGGTACTTTTTATAAAAGGTACTTTTTATAAAAGGTACTTTTTATAAAAGGTACTTTTTATAAAAGGTACTTTTTATAAAAGGTACTTTTTATAAAAGGTACTTTTTATAAAAGGTACACTCAAAAAAAAAAAGTTTGTAAAATGACATAAAATCGCCGTGATTTTACGGGGCAGGTTTTGTAAAATATGTACTAGCAAGAATCCCCGTAATGTTACGGGGATAATTTGTAAATTGGTTTAACAAAAGAAAATGTAAATTTACAATTTTTTTTGTAAAATATTAACTTCGAGGTGAACATTTTTTTTTTGTAAATTTACAAAAAATTTGGTAAGTTTACAAAACAAAATTGTAAACCAACAGAAAAAGGTTGTTATTTTACAAAGAAAAAATAGAAAATGAAAAAAAAAGTTGTAAATTTACAAAATAAAGTAGAAAATCAAAAAATTTACAAATTGTTTAGTTGAACTACTGTTTTTTATGGCAAAAAAATTGCATATTTACAATAAAAAGTGGTAAATTTACAATTTGTATTGTATACTTATATACCATTTTTTTTTTTTTTTTGCCGTAAAAACAGTAGTTTAACCAAAAAATTTGTAAATTTACAATATTGTTTTTGTATTTTCTACTTCATTTTTGTAAAATTACAACTTTTTTCGTAAGTATACAATTTTGTTTTTCAAATTTTCATATTTGTTTTGTAAATTTAAAGATTTTTTTTCCATTGGTGCATCTTATTTTTCCTTCTTCGGCAGCTGGAGTAGCACTTCAATAACCTGAAATGATTTTTTTTTTTTTTTCACTTGAACACTTTTAACTAATTTTTTAATGTATAACACTACAGTTTTTTATTTTTTTTCGACATTTCGTTTTTCTTAAGTAGATCATATGAGAATTGCGAAGGAGGCTACACAAGAAATTTCTTATATTTTCAGGAAAAATTAGTAAAAAAATAAAATTTTTTTTTTGAATTTTGAATTATTTTCACAAGTATTTTTAAAAAATCGGAAATTTTTTTTTTGGATATTGTAGATTGGATTTTTAAGTAACTGTTAAAATAAGAAAAACTCAATTTTTCATAATTGGCAGCTTTTTATTGACATTTTAGGTGCCAAATTTAAAAAAAGATACCGGAACTTAAAAAATTTCCAAAAAATTTTTTCGTAATATTTTTTATTTATAAAAAATTGAATTTTTACTCCAAAACGCAAAAAAAATCTGAACTTAGAAAATTTTTGCGTGTCCTATTGTTGAATAATTAAATTTTTTTTTTTGTAAAACAACTTAATTCTAGTAATAAAATAAGTTTTGTAAAATTACATTGGAATTTTGTACTTTTCAATACATACATTTTAAACTGAAAACCTTGTAAACGATCATAAAAAAAATGTTTGTAATAACACATTTTTTTGGTTGAAAGACTAAATAACATTAAGTAAAATTTTGTTGTACAATAACAGTTTTCTTGTGTAAAAAAACTAAACACCTTGTAATATTTTTTTAATTTGTAAAATAATTCACTTTTTTGTAAATTTACCTAAAAAAATTGTAAAATAAATTTACCTACATATAATAGTAAAATTACAAAGCAAACTGAAGTTTTCGTTTTATTAAATATACAACAATTTTTGTAAAAAGACAAAAATATTAGTAAAATAGAATTACAAGACCTTTTATTTGTAATTTTACAAACTTTTTTTTTTGAGTGTACTTTTTATAAAAGGTACTTTTTATAAAAGGTACTTTTTGATTGAGGTACTTTTTATAAAAGGTACTTTTTGATTGAGGTACTTTTTATAAAAGGTACTTTTATAATGTTTTTTTTTTTTTTTACTGCAGGATTCTACATTCCAAATTTCAAGTTTCTATGCCCAATATTTTAAGAAATAACAAAAGGTACTAATAGAACACTTTTTACCCCTTTGACCCACCAAAGAATCCAAATTTTCAAAATTTGTTTTTTTAGCAGAGGATCCTATTTTCCAAATTTCAAGTTTGTATGACCATTATTTCAGTAAATAAAAAAAAAGTACCAAAAGTACACTTTTTACAAATTTTGCCCCCGTAGAATCAACATTGGCAAAAACCCAGCCTTAGAGAATCTTTTTTCCGGGAGGTTAACCTACATTGCAAATTTCAAGTTTTTAGTACCATAATTTAAGGAAATGTAAAAGGTACCAAAAGTACAGTTTTTTACCCTTTTTACCCCCTTAGAATCATCGTTGGAAAAAACCCGGCTTTAGTGGTTCTATATTCCGGGAGGTGAACATGCATTCCAAATTTCAAGTTTGTATGACCATTATTTCAGTAAATAAAAAAAAAGTACCAAAAGTACACTACAAATTTTACCCCCGTAGAATCAACATTGGCAAAAACCCAGCCTTAGAGTCCCCGCACAACAATGTCGGAGCGGTTGACGTTTTCGGTCATGAGAGAGTATAGGCGCAAAACAAAGATGGTAGCGGAAAATTCTGTCATATGTTGATTTTCACACTATTTTTTCACTTTTTCGTCACTTTTTTATTTAAATTAATTGTATTTTTAATTATCAATATGATTTTTTCATATTGATTCGGTTTTTGCTGTTTTTTTTTTAATTTTAATATTTTTTGTTTTTAGAGATCATATTTTTTTGTTTACTTTATCGAAAATAATCGAAATATTTGAAAAAAAGTGGCAACATTTTCATATCAAAAATTAAGGGAGAGAGAGAAACCGACACAAAAATAAAATTGATTTTATTCTATCGGTTTTCGGTCGAGCGTTTTTTCATGCCAAATTTGTATGAAAAAAACGTCACCGATATTGTTCTGCGGGGACTCTTAGAGAACCTTTTTTCCGGGAGGTTAAATTACATTGCAAATTTCAAGTTTCTAGTACCATAATTTAAGGAAATGTAAAAGGTACCAAAAGTACAGTTTTTTACCCTTTTTAACCCCTTAGAATCATCGTTGGAAAAAACCCGGCCTTAGTGGTTCTATATTCCGGGAGGTGATCATGCAGTCCAAGTTCCAAATCTCTATGACCATTATTTCAGAAGATATAAAAAGTACCAAAAGTTCAGTTTTTTACCCTTTTTACCCCCTTAGAATCAACATTGGCAAAAGTCCAGCCTTACAGAATCTATATTCCGGGAGGTGAACATACAGTCCAAATTTCAAGTCTCTATGACCATTATTTCAGGAGATATAAAAAGAACCAAAAGTTCAGTTTTTTACCCATTTTACCCCGTTAGAATCAACATTGGCAAAAGTCAAGCCTTACAGAATCTATATTCCTGGAGGTGAACATACAGTCCAAATTTCAAGTCTCTATGACCACTATTTAAGTAGATATAAAAAGTACCAAAAGCACAATTTTTTACCCTTTTTACCTACTTACAATCAACATTGGCAATAAAAACAGCCTTAGTGGATCTATATTCCGGGAGGTGAACCTGCAGTTAAAATTTCTAGCTTCAGCGGTTTGGGCTGGGCGATGATGAGTCAGTCAGTCAGTCACATTACTCTTTTATATAAGTATATACATTAGAGTTCGTTTGGTACCTATGTCACTTTATCTGTTTATCGTATATCATCATTTTTTTAAAGGATTTAGGGGAGCTAAAAAGAATGCCGGTATTTTTTGGAAAAATTTTCACTCCTTGGGGTGGTTCAAAGTATTTGAAATCGCGGATTTTGAGCTGATTTTTCTGCAGAGAAAAAACGGCTGAATATATTGCAAATCTGATTTCACCAGTCGATTCTTCAGCAAAAATTAATACAATAGCAGTTTTTTGAACTCTTAAAAAAAGTTCCAATAACCCACAGCAGGGGGCGGAAAATCGATTTAAAAAAAAAAAAATTAAATATTTTTTTAATATGCACGATGAAGAGGCAGTTTTTGCTAAGAAAATTGGTACAAAAAGCACCTTTCTATCTCAACCCATTAAAAAGTTATAAGGCTTCAAAGTTTTTTTTCTAATTGTAAAATTATAAAATACTGACCGAAATTTGAAAAAAAATTTTGATTGGTCAGCGGTCTGGACACTCGTTTTCGATTTTCCTCTCAATGCTGATTCCAAATCAGGTTTTTGAAATAATTGAGGTCAAAGTTCACAAAAAAACCCATTTTTGTGCATTATTGAGAGCATTTTTTTGTGATGTTTTTGGATGATATTCTGGGATCATAAAACTTGTTTTCGATTAACATTTCGATGCTGATTCTGAATCTAGTTTTCAAATTTTTCTATCACGTCATGTTTTCGAGAAAATTGAGGTCAAAGTTCTCTAAAAACGTGTTTTTGCCCATTTTTGAAAGCTTATAACTTTTTAACGGGTTGTGATAGAACGGAAAATTTGGTACCATTTTTTTAAGCTGAAAATGCCCTCTAATTGTGCATATTTAAAAAAATTAATTTTAAAGAAAATGGAAAAACCTTATATTTCCGCAGTCTGTGGTGGGTTTTTGGAACTTTTTTTAAGAGTTTGAAAAACGACCATTGTATTATTTTTTGCTGTAGAATCGACTGGTGAAATCAGATTTGCAATATATTCAGCCGTTTTTTCTCTGCAGAAAAATCAGCTCAAAATCCGCGATTTCAAATGCTTTGAACCACCCCAAGGAGTGAAAATTTTTCCAAAAAAATACCGGCATTCTTTTTAGCTCCTCTAAATCCTTTAAAAAAATGATGATATCCGCAGATAAAATTTTCAAAATTAACTTTAATATACATAGATTGTTTTTTATTGGGTTTTTCCGCGTCCTTTTTATTTGTGTACATTGGTGTTTTGAAGCAAAAGAGTGTTGGTGATCATCAGGGAAACCAAAAATATGCAGTATCATGTTTTTCCTGCGCATTGTATTGATAAATGGAAAAGGTATTTATCCGTTTCAGAAGATTTTAAGAAATCTGGCATCGATTTGTTAGAGCATATTTTTGCATATTTTAGCCTTAAGAGCATATTTTATGTTTAAGAGCATATTTTAGCATAAGAGCATATTTTTAGAGCATATTTTCAATTTTAAGAGCATTTTTTCACTTTTTAGAGCATTTTTTAAAATTTTTAGAGCATTTTTTAAAATTTTTAGAGCATTTTTTTTTTAATTTTTAGAGCATTTTTTCCAATTTTTTTTATAACAACACTTATTTTTAAATTTTTTTAATTTTTGTGGGATTTTGCAAAATTACGTTGCTTTGACGATTGATCCCTCTTTGGCCTGTTCATGCTTCATATCGGTATGTGAAACTATGTTTTCTTTAGATCTGAGTGTAGGGTGTATTAATGCAAGTATTTTTGTAAAACATATTAACCCTCTAACTACCCCACATAACGGTATTTTTTGGGTCTATTCTCTAACAAATTGTAAAAAACACCGCAAAAAAGAATACATAATTTTTTTAAGAGCATATTTTTACTGTTTTTAGAGCATATTTTCCATTTTTAAGAGCATTTTTTAAGCGCATAAAACGTGTTTTTTAGAGCATATTTTTGGTTTCCCTGGTGATCATAAATGCACAAGTGTTTTTGTTGGGTTTTTTCCGCGTCCTTTTTTTGATTCCAATTGCGTACATTGTTGTTTTAGAAGATAATATAATTATCTACTTACCTGTTCATCGTTTGTTCTCATTTTGCGTTATATAAAAATATCTACGTGAAAAAAACTAATTAAAAAGAAACAAAAAGAGGGAAAAATGCTAAAGAAACGAACAAACTCACACTAGTGTTTCTCAAACATATTTGTTTTCTTACAACCATTTTTTTAATTATATTATACACATTTAATTTATATTATATTAAATTAAAAACCTACTGCCGCGTCTCAAAGACTGTATCGACCAACGCTTTCATTTGAACTAAAACTTCTAAAACATTCCAATGAACAACAAAAAAAAACGGAGAGTAAAAAGAGAAATAAAAATACAAAAATTTAGCAAAAAAATTAGTTCAAAGTTTGTTTAAAATTGCCAATTAGCTAAATTATGTTTACAAGATATTTTTGCTAACATGCTAATTTCAGCAAAAAATTTGCTAAGAGTTAACTAACTAGCACTAGCAAAAAAAAAAAAATAGTAAATCTACTAACGTGTATTTTTGGGTGTATCTTTCAAAGTATTGATCCAAAAAAATAAAGAAAATATAGTTTTAAATCATTTACGAAGGTCTATCAAATAACCAAAAATAAACAAAATCGATGGTTCGTCAGTTAAATTTCCCATGGATTTACTCATATATATTATTGATTAGTGATCGATTTTAAGACATTCTAGCGATGTCCGTCTGTCCGTCTGTGGAAATGGTCAAAGTATTAAACAGATATGACTACGACTTAGCATATTCAATTGCTGTTGCCCTAAACAGTTTGGTATTGCATTTGAGCGAAATCGGTTCAGCGGTTCAAAAGTTATGAAAGAAAATGTAAGGACACCTCGAACATTTTGGTACATTCAATATAACCTAAAAATACTACTTTGTAGTAAATCGTTTCTATTTTTGCTAAATAATCTTGACAATGGAATCTGACAAATTCCGAAACACGTATCGATTAAGTCTTGCAAAAATGACCAACATAAATAAATTTAAAACAAAAAAATAATTTTCTTGAAAATTATGCTATGAGAATATCATGGTTTTAATTAGTAGAGAAAATAATGACATCGAGCCAGAATAAAAATCCTCAAAAAACAAAATATTTTGATTCGGCTGCTGATTGACACATGCGAAAAGAATTATCACCGAATGGTATTTATACAAGAACAAACATATTTTTTAGCAAAAAAAAAAAAAAAAAATCGCCGAATTTTGTTTTCACCAAAAATTTTTTTTCGCGGATTTTTTTTTTCAAAATTTTTTTTTTTTTGCAAATTAACTTTTTTACTTGTTATTTATAAAAGTGGTTTTGAAATTATAATATTTTTCTTATATAATATTATGTATATTTTTGTTTTTTATCTAGTTATAAAATTTTAATGCACTAATTTAAGGAATTTATTTTTTGCATATTGGTTTGTTTATTAATTTCACTTTGATTTTTTTAAAGTGATTTCATTTCGAAAAAAATAATATTCGTTTTACGAGTAAACCACTTTTTTTCAAATCCGAACGGAATTGAGTCTGTGACACACAGTGTTGCGTCTTCATGTAAAGAGTGGCCAAAAATAGAAGGAGTTAAGTTAGAGCGTTAAAATTTGGAGCACTTGTTAAGATCGATAAGATCAAGAAAAATTTTGAATTTGAATAAAACGAAAACTAACGCTTTAATCTTCATGTTATTTATTGTAGTTATTACGTATAATGCCGTTAATTATTCTACAAAATTTTGTCCAATTCGGAGCAAGGATACGCCTAGCTCAAAAATGTCCTTTTTAAAATAACGTTCAGAAAAAGGGTAAAAATATGAGTTATTTCGTGAAATTTTGAAAATCTAACTATTATAATATGCTCAATGTATTTGCCAAAATTTGTGCAAATTGGAACAAGGATACACCCCTTCAAAAATGTCCTTTTTTAAAAAAGTTCAAAATTCAAATTCCTTCATGAATTTTTGCATCCGCAACATTTAGAATATACCTTAAATCTTAATCAAATGAAACAAGTAAGAAAATTATAGTCGGTCAAGACCGACCATATAATAACCTACACCAAGGTTTCCCGGAAAATGGGTCCCATGGATCGATTAGATCTATATGTTGTAAAACCTTTAATAAGTGAAGAAAACACTCACAAATCAAATTTGAGTGAAATAGGCTTCTATTTGTTGACAATAAACCGCTTTAACTGAATATCGGGCGAAATTTTCACAAGGGGCCTGAGTCCAAAACTGGTCCGATTATTATCAGGTTTGATAAGGTTATTTAAGTACGCGTTTAACATACACAAACAAAATTTTAATTAAATATTTTCTATTTTCATGAAATTTGAGACATTTATGTGAAAATTGGGAAGGTGGTTTGTATGGGGGCTACAAGAAGAACTGGTCCGATTTCTTTGAAATTCGGAATGGTGATATGTGAAGACAAAACATGTTTACCATCCAAATTTCAAAGCGATACCTTCTACAATACGGTTATTAGAGTCATTTGAGCCAAAACTAAAGAGGACCTTTGTATGGGGGCTAGGTCTAAATATGGACCGATTTTTTCCAATTTCAATAGGCTTCGTCCTTGGGCCAAGAGAGACTTAAGTTTCAAATTTCAAGTCAATTGATTAAAAATTGCGACCTGTATCGTGTTTACACCGTTTACATGGACAGACAGACAGACGGACGGACAGACGGACGGACGGACGGACATCGCTAAATCGACTCAAAAAGTGATTCTGAGTCGATCGGTATACTTAAAGGTGGGTCTAGGACCAATATTTCGGGTAGTTACAAACATCAGCACAAACTCATTATACCCTGTACCACAGTGTGGTGTAGGGTATAAAAATTGAAGCAAGGATGTAATACATACATTAAAAATGTCCTTAAAAAATTTAAAAAAAAGTTTAAAAAATCCTTCGTACTTCATGAAATTCTGTTCTGATAATGTTGAAAATACCTTATTTTAGTATAATTGAAGCAAGGATTATCCTTAAACTATCCTTAGGATATTCTTAGCGCATAAATATAATTGTTTAAAGACTTGAGAAAATTCAGGGAAATCCTTTGACCTTAAAACTATCAATAATTCACAACATTTTTGCACGTAGTATTTGCAATACGTTGAATATTGTTTTTAAGTTTAAGCAGGGATATGCCTATCTCAAAAAGACCGATATAAAATAAGCAAGTAAAAATATAGTACAACGTACTTCCTCAACAAAATCTTTCTAAATAAAAGTATGCATTTGTTAATGTACAACTGGTGTCTAGCCAAGCATCTAATTTGTGTCAGGCCTGGATGACAAATAATGGTTCTTGGACCAATTTAAATAAAATTTAAAATTTAACCGACCAATTCATTTTGCATTCCGATTTATTATATGTGTTCCATAACTATTTTTCGCAATACATTTCAAATTATCAAGGACAACTGCTGCATCTTGGTGTTTTCGTTAAAAAAATTTCCAAATTTATATTCGGGTTCCTACAAAAAAAATTAATTAAAAAAAAAGTGGAACAATGTGGACGAGTTCTTTTGTTATGTGTAATCTACATACTTACACCAATATTTTCTGCAAAGAACTAAGCGCGCCAATGAGGGCCACAAAAATGGCAGATTATCAAATATTAAATTTGCAAAATAAATTAGTATTTTCTTTGGAACTCACTTTATAACAGCGTTACTTGCCATATGATTAACTTATGTCGACCATAACAGCATTATCATACAAGCAACATATCTAACTTAAAACTTCATTACCAACAAAGTCGAATTTTAAGTGCAATATAATTATTTAACCGTTACAAGTACATGTGGATTTCAAAGATTTTAAAACCAAAATATGATATATTTTAAAAAGTTTAACTTTAGAGACATTTAACTTAAAAACTATTAAAGATATCTATAAACTGTTTTGGATTTGTTTTATTTATGATGTTTTCTTAAAATAAAATTCATATAACCTTAAGTTTTAAGACATTTAGTTTGACCATTTATGGCCAAGGTCACAACACTGTGTGACATACCCCTAAATCTGCACTAACCAATTTGTTAATTTGTGTATTTTTTGTTTATTTAAATAATCTTATTTGGAATTTATAGCCTGATTATTTGCAAATCCTTACGAACGTTTGTTGAACTTTCGGAATCATTGGGCATAAGAAAATCTTCAGCATCCCAGGGTTGAGTGTGAGCAGTGCCAAAAACTAAATACAATAAATTACCAAAGAAAAATATGGCAGCGGCTATTATAAAAACAATTTGCCATTCGGATCGATTTGACTGAAATACAAAAGAGAAATTCAATAAAGATATAGAGATGTTTAAAATAAAATGAAATAGACTAACCGTATCAGTTACAATCACACCGACCACCAAAGGAGAAATTATAGGCATAAAATTTCCTACGCAATTGACAATAGACATTATAAATCCAGCATGATTTGGTGATAAATCTATAGTATTCAAGAGACATCCAATTGTAGTACCACTATTAATACCCACAGTTATAGTCATTACAGCTATAGCCAGAGATTTATTATTTTCGCTTAAGAAACCGATGGCTATCAAACCGATAGCCGGTATCCACATTGCAACGGTATTAAAAGATTTACGCATTGCTGATAGTGACAATAATTTTTTACTTTGCAATACATCGGCAATCAATATATAAACATAGGACATGGCCCACATGGCTAGAAAAGGTAAAGCTGAAAACAAAGCATTACTCTTAATATTCATATTAAGAACACCATTTAAATACGAAGGTATTTGAGCTAGCCAAGTTCCGAGACCCCAACTTTCTGAACAACGTACCACCAGTAAAGCTAAAAAGGGTACTGAACGGAAAATAGTTTTCCAGGGTATTGGAATTTTATTTTTATGATGATCTTTTGAATGTTCCAAAGATGATTCAATATACACTTTTTCAGCTTCTGTAATAAATTTTGACTCTGTTGCGTTATTTGAAGAAAATATCCACCATAGTAAACACCAGCCAAAACATAGTCCCGCAGATATGTATGATATTCCTGGCCATCCTAATGGACCTTCAGCTATAATACCGGTAATAAACATGGCCATAACAGTACCACATTCAATACCCGTATAACTTAAAGCCCCCAAACGATTTCTTTCTTCCAGTGGAGACCATTTAGCTAAATGTTCGTGTATACAGGGAAATATAGTACCCTGGATTAGACCTTGTCCAACACGTATTACACAGAATGCCTGCCAACCACCCCAGCCAACACACCAAGGCGTTAGAGCACTTAATACAGCTGTGAGAAAAGTCGATAGGCCCATTGTAATTTTAGCACCAAAACGTTTACTTAAAGCTCCACCCGGAAATTGGGTAACAACATAGCCCCAATAGAAACTTGAGATTATATAATTTCTTTGTTTTTCATTCCAATCAAATTCCTGTAAAGACAACCATGTGAATAAAAGTGTTTAATAACACAGGGAAACAACCAAAATTGGAATACTCTCTAATTAAAATGATTTCAATTTCCTACTATAAATTAGGTAAATTTGCACAAATTGCGTAATTCTTCTTAAAAATATTGGAAATTTACTCAATTTATAGTAGTATAGTTTTTTGAATTTGTTGAAATTTACCCAATTTATAGTAGGAAACTGGACTCATTTTTTTAGGGTGTAGGATAAAACCAAAAGCAAATGAAAGTTTTTCCATAACAAAACCCTCAAGGCTATTTTTTAATTTTTAATTTAGCACGCATTTGAACTTAATGAAATATATACATAATTATACTTAATAATAATAGTTTTTATCACATGATCAATTACACCGCTCTACAAATCTGAGGTTTGTCACTGCGTTTTGGATGAAACCAAAAAAAGTTGATAGGGTTTGGTGCCCCGATTCCAAAACGGTCACTCAAATTTTTCTATCACGTCACAATTTTGAGAAAATCGCGGCTAAAGTGTCAAAAAATGCCCATTTTGACCATTTTTGAACGCCTATAAAATAAGATCCTGACATGCAAATGACTTGGTATCAAGCTCATTCGAAAGTGTGTAATTTTCTCTTTCAGACAAGATCAAATCTTCTTGGAATTTAATTTTCTAAAGTGGTAAAAAAATCATTAGGCACAAGTGCTTTAAATTTTAAATTTACGTATGAATTTGTATTGAAATTTGTTAAAAAACACTGTGTTAATAAACTTAATATTGAAAAAATGGAGGGTTTTTTGCTAATGATTTTTTTACCATTTTCGAAAATTAAATTTTTAGAACATTTTGTCTAATCTTTAAGAGAAAATTACAGGCTTTCGAATGAGCTTTATACCAAGTCATTTGCATGTCAGGATCTTATTTTATAAGCTTTTAAAAAGGGTCAAAAATTCCCTTTTTCGGCACTTTAACCGCGAATTACTCAAAATCCTGACGTGATAGACAAATTTGGGCTCCGGATTTGGAATCAGCGCAGCAAACACTATTCAAATCACTAACCAGAATCCAATACGCATTTTCTTGTTGAGCTGTGTTATTTTTATTTATTCTTTCTATTTGTTTACAACTTATCTATATAAATAAAAATCAATTGTCGTTCGTTGGTAACGGCATCAGTTGAGAACGGCTGGACCGATTTGGACATTTTTTTTTTGAAATGTTTGTCATAGTCCAACTTAGGTTTTTACGTAAAGAAATATTGACCCCGCCCACTTTTACGCCCACTTTTCTTGATTTATCTAAAATCGGAAAATGGCTGCACTGATGTGGGTGTTTTTTTATTTAAATGTTCGTAAAAATCCAATTTAAGTTTTTACTGAAAGAAAAATTGACCACGCCCACTTTTACGGCCACTTTTACGCCCACTTTTTTCAATTTATCTAAAATCTGACTAAAGTTTTTTAAATGAATTTTCATTATATTTTAACTTTGGTTTTAACGAAAAAAGAAATTTACTACGCCTAATTTGGCAAATTTTTGCTGAAAATTTTCTTCATAATTCAACTAAG
This sequence comes from Pegoplata infirma, assembly GCA_963921195.1. Lineage (NCBI taxonomy): Eukaryota > Metazoa > Arthropoda > Insecta > Diptera > Anthomyiidae > Pegoplata > Pegoplata infirma. Next base: position 90,372,023 of record OY992538.1, on the reverse strand, counting down.
GTTTTTACGGATAGTAAAATTTTCCACGCCCACCTTTTTCTATGTATTGAAAGAACTGTAACGGCAAGACCAATTTGGTTATAGTCCGCAGAACATTTTTAAGGAAAGACAAATTGTCCACGCCTACTTTTACGCTCACTTTTCCCGATATATTTTAAATCATGGAATGTCTGGATCAATTTGTCTAATTTTGTTTTTAATGTTCGTCATAGTCCAACTAAGGTTTTTCTGAAAGAACAATTTTCCATTTCTACGCCCACTTTTGAATGGATGGGCCGAGTTGGTTAAATTCAAATAAGGTTTTTACGGTAAGAAAAGTGAAACCCACTCTTTTTTCGATATACATAAAATTTGCTCTATAGACAAATAAAATATCGAACAATAAAATATTAATAAAAATCAAATGTAGTTCGTTGGTAATCGCTTCACTTGAGAACTGACCGATTTGGATAATGATTTTTTTTTTAAATGTTCGTCTTAAATTTTTTTAATGTTCGTCTTAGGTTTTTTCGGAAAAAAAGTTAATCACGCCCACTTTTACGCCTTCTTTTCTAAACTTCGATTTGACTAAACATTTTTTTAATGTTCGTCATAGTCTAACTTAGGTTTAAACGGAAATACAAATTTTTCACGCAAACTTTTATTTCTATACATCTCAAATAGTAGAACGGCAGGGCCGATTTGGCTATTATTAGAATTTGTTGACGTTCGCGATAGTACAACTAAGGTTTTTACGAAAATAAAAACTGTCCACTCCCACTTTTTTCAATACATCGACTGGCCTGATTTAGGAAATTTTTTTCTCAATGATCATTATAGGCCAATTAAGGATTTTACAAAAAAAAAATTATTGTCCACCCCCACTTTAAAGCCCACTTTTTTCAATATCTTTAAAATTCGCAACACTTGAGAACGCCTGGACCCATTTGGCTAATTTTTTTGGTTTTAAATGTTCGTAATAGTCCATATAATTCTTTGGAAAGAAAAATTGTCCTCGCGCACTTTTTTTCGCTATTTCTAAAACTTATTTTTACTCCCATTCGATCTAATAAAAAAAAATAATTCTTTATAGATTCCGCTAAAACTTGGTACAAATGATCTTAAATCTTTGGGGATTGTTAACATACATATGTACAAGTTTAACTTACCACACAAATTATAACGCCCACTTTTGTCAAAATATGTCGTCTACTAATGACCGGACCGATTTTTTTATGATAATTGTAGTTCTAATTAGGGTTTTAAGGAAATATAAATGAGAAAAGTGTCCCGGAAAAATTAAAAATTCGGGAAAACTATAAAGGTTTGTTTGAACTCAAGACAATAGCTCACGGTGAAAACAAAGGATATGCGTAATTTATTTTTGTGTTGTTCTTAATGGTACAAAATAAATTTTAAATTTGTACAGTTCGCGAAGTCGTAGATATGGTAATACTTTTATTAGTTTCTAAAATATAATTTGAAGATGATTATCTGCCTTATCGGGTCTTAAAAACCACGCCTACAAATTTTTCTAAGCCAAGAAATGCATTACAATTTGTGCAGGGATATATATTTGAAGCGAGACGAAATATAACACTGATCTTATCTTTGGGCCAGCAACGCGGACCGGGCCAGCTAGTTTTTAATAAATTTAACCTAACCGGGAACTGGTAACCATGACCGTCGTCTCGTTGCACTATAGGGAATTTATAAGGAATTGTTGGTAAAAATCAAAACAACTTTTTTCTGATGACATTATATAGTATACTACCCGAGTAAAAAAATTAATCTGATGCTTTATGTACACTCTAATTAAAATTATCTCAGTTTCCTACTATAAATTGGGTAAATTTACACAAATTGCGTAATTTTACGTAAAAATATTGTAAATTTACTAAATTTATAGTAGCCTGAGTAAAGTATAGTAGAGGGAGTAAAATTGGATTTTTAACGCAAAAAATATAAACTTGTTGATCCTCCTTCTTCGTCATTAAATATGCACAGTGCAATATTTAATGACGAAGAAGGAGGATCAACAACTTTAAGGAGGATCAACAACTTTTTGCGTTAAAAATCCAATTTGACTCCCTGATGATGTTCCTCGATAAGGATCGAAATATTGGAAGTTAATAAAGAAGATTTATTAAACAAAACACTGGCCTTGAGCTAGATTATTTATTTACTTAATTACAATTTGAACGGTCGAATAATTACAACTACAATTATATGTAATTATATCTTAATTAATCTGGTAGCAGCTCTTAATTGATCTAGTCTGATTTCAAAATTGGCTGTATCCGAAATTATCTACAATTGTCTAATAATATCATAGATGATAATGTTAGATTTAATTAGATCCGAATTTTGGTCTAAAGTGGATTTGTAAAATTTTATCAAATTATATTAAAAATTATATAATCTGATATTTCATATAAATTAAAAAAAAATGCCGCAGAGTTTTGTACTCTTGCCCAAAATATTAAATCATGATAATGTTTTATTTAATAAAAACTTTTTACGAATAACCCTCACATATTTGCAAAAAAATATGTAAGGGTTAAAAAATATTCAGAAAAAAAACTCCAAGAAATTTCTCAAATTTATTCAATATTCACAAAAAATTTGGAAAACTAAGAACAGATCAAGAAAATGGAAAAAATAAGTCAGAAAAATGCAGATATATTCAGAAAAAAATACAAAATTCAGAAAGAAAAACAACTAAAAAATTTAGAAAAAACTGAAAAACTTTATAATTAAATAAAGAAGTATAAAGAATTAATGCAAACAAATTTTGCCCTAACAAAAAGAAATGTACAAGCTAAAAAAAAACTAAATAAAAAAAAAAGGGTTGAAAGGTCAGGGTCAGGGATTCGATCACCGGACCTTCTGTTTTCCAGTCTGGCTCACTTCAGCTACGCCACCATAGCTTATTTAAATAATGATTTACATTTTGTTATGTTTCTCTTTTCGACTTCCAAATTAATGTTTGGTTAATGTTGCCATGTGGTAATATTTTATTGAAAAAAATTTGCGATGATGGTAACTAATCTAATTGAAAATGCGATATTTGGTATGGCAATACTGCGTTAATCGAGTGACACCTACCGCCGATAGTTTGTGTCTATGCTCTGTCACAATGCTCTGCCAAAAGCTGTGTGTGTGTTTGTAGAAAACAAATATTTTGTTTATTTACAAAAATGAAGCGTTATAAAACCAAGCGTTAGTTGGCGAGATTTTTCTTCTTTGGTGGCACTGAAAGCTAAGGCGTCGACAATTACCACTTCAGCCGGTAGGTCTTGGGTTCGAGCCCCGGTCAGGGCAGCAATGATATTTTTTTTTAATGTTTTCTTATTTTTTTTTTATTTTTTTAATAAATTTATTCAACTATTTTAATTATTGTAACATTATTTTAGTTATTAAAAAAATTAAAAGGCATATTGATGACATTTTCTTTTATGAATGACATTCATTAATTCTATGAATTTTTTCTATGAATTTAATAAAATCTATGAGTAAAATTCTATGAAATATTTCAGAATACTAATGAATATTCATTCAGCCAATGAATTGTTTCATAGGTTCTATGAATTTGGTTTTATGAAATTTGTTCATAGATATAATGAACAATAATTCTTTCAGTGTGAACAGATGGACAAAACCACTAATAAAGTGATTCTGAGTTGATCGTCATACTTGAAGGTTGGACCAATAGAACCAATATTTCGGGTAGTTACAATCATCAGTTATGTAGGGTTTAATTTATAATAATTTTTAAATAATTAATTTAATTATTATAATTTAATTATTCACAAAATTAATTGTTTTTTTTTTAAATAAAGATTAAATTCAAAGAACCGATTTGGACACAAATTAATTCATTTCTTAAAATTTTTATAATAATGCGTTAAATTCAATTTTCGAAGGTCTGGTTAATGCTAAGTCATCTAAGTACGACACCCTTATATAGTCAAAAGTTATACCCCAGCCTAAAAACATTACCATGTTAAAAAAAAAATTGACAAATCACGGATTCGATCACCCACCTTCTGTTTTCCAGTCTGGCTCACTTCAGCAAGGCCACTGTAGCTTTTTTCAAATATACTGGCTAGTTTTGCGATGTGGTAATATTTTATTGGAAACAATTTGCGATGATGGTAACTAATCTAATTGGAAATGCGATATTTGGTATGGCAATACTGCGTTAATAGAGTACCGGCGCTAGGTGTCGCTACAAGAACTATTTTTTTTATTTTATTTATTAATTTTAAATTATTGTCAAAGTTTAAGGTTGTAATAAAATGAAAATGTAATTCTCATTTTCTTTTTTGTTGAATCGTTAGCTTATATAGTCAAACTGAGGTGGCGTCCTGCAACTTTTTTAAAATTAGACCCCAGCCTAAAAACATTATCATGTTAAAAAAAAATTTGGACCATAAATTTTAAAACTTAAAACAAATATTTTTATGTAGTTATTGAATTCATTTAGGATTTACTTATTCTATTGGGTTATATTAAAATTAGAATTAGCACCTTTTCCAAATATCGTCGTAGAACACCACCTACACTTCTTAACTAATATATTTAAAGGGTTAACATGTACTACAAATTTTTCCTGCATAGAATTTCATTGTTAGTTGTAAAAGACCAACAATTCGTAAGATATAAGCAAAATGCTTAAAAAAGTAAAATTTGTAATTATCATATATTGTTAAATTGTGATTCACCAAAGTCGTGTGAAATAATTCGACAAAATATAACAATTTTAGTTCTGAGCTTAATACTGTTAATAGATGACTTTGGTAAAATTTGATGAAAACATATTAACCCTCTATCTCCCATTGTCGGGGGTAATTTCAGTTCCTTTTTAAAATATTCTTGTAAAAAACACTTAAACGTGCGTTTAAAGTGTTAAAACGTTCTACAAACATTTAATAGATATCTTTTATCATTCCAAACCCATTTAAAAAAAAAGTAAAGGTTTCAATAGACCATACAAATAACTCGAGCTAAATTTTCAAAACAATTTGTTTTCGGTTTACAAATGGTATACCTTCATTTTTTGTTATGTCCAATTTAAGATTCACTGTGTGACCTCAAATTTGTTGCACAGTGTATTCTATTGAAGCTTTACGTTATGTTAAATAGCTCTTAAATTATAAATTATATTCAAGAAACATTAAAAAAGTAATTTAGTATTACGCTTTAACCTTTAAACGCTCGTTTTATTAAATTTTATAAAAATATTTGAAATAAGGACTAAAATGACCCCTTAAAATGGGAGATGGAGGGTTAATATGTTCTAACAAAAGAACCGCCATTAAATTTCACTGAAGACGTCTTAAGACATTTTTTATCTCAGTAGTATTTTTAGTACATTTTTTCGACCTAGTTCAGTCTACTTTGGTAAAAGCTATTTAACAATATGGGTAATTCCAAAAATTTTCGCCCCACTGTTCGGAGACATGCCTTTGGACGCCACTGAGAATTTGGCTCATAGATATCCACGTTTATATGAGATAAGTTGCATTTTTGGATTTTCAAAATTTGCTGTAGTTTTCAAATTATCGCGGGTCAAAGTTCGACTTTTTTAGCAAAAGTCAGAAAAATACATGACGTTTAACGTGCTCTAACTTTTTAACTAGTAATCCGATTATCACAAGTAATAGCTCATATGAAAGCTTAATTCTTCATCTTTTAGGAAATATTTTTAAAAGCATACGGTTTTTTTCAGAAGTGTTGCAAAAATTCAAAAACATTTTTTTTTTGCGAATATTTAAAAAAACACATCTTCGATTTTTTTTAAAAAAAGGTTTGGTGATAAACAATACTGTTTTGTACAACATATCCAAAATTCAGAGTGGGATCCCAATGGGATCAAAAAATATTCTGGTTTTAGTACGAAGTTCTTAAATTTTACCTTAGAAAATTAAAATTTTATGTTTCTTAAATATAAAAATTTAAATTTTCAAAGAAAATTATACTATTAAAATTTTAAAAAACATTCAAAACATTAGAAATTTAAATTTTCTAAGGGAAAAACATGAGAACCTCGTACTTAAAACAGAATAGTTTTTGATCCCATGGAGATCCCACTCTGAATTTTGAATATGTTATACAAAACATTGTTATTTTTCACCAGAATTTTTTAAAAAAAAATCGAAGATGTGTTTTTTTAAATATTCGAAAAGAAAAAATGTTTTTGCATTTTTGCATCATTTCTGTAAAAAAAAACTGTGTTATTTTCAAAATATTTTCTAAAAGAAGAACCCCAGCTTTCACATGAGCCTAAATTTGTGAAAATCGGGTCATTGGTTAAGAAGTTACAGCTCTTTAAACGTGATGTATTTTTCTTACTTTTGCTTAAAAAGTCAATCTTTTACCCGCCATAATTCGTTAAATACACCAAATGTAAAAAAACGATATATGGTACATATATCATATTTATGAGGGCTATCTATGTGTCAAGGTTCAAATTAATCTGAGACACCATTTCCAAAAATGACTAAAATTTGAGCTAAATTTTCTGGAATGGCCCATATATGATATTTTACAATTTTACTTTTTAAAGCATTTTGATTATATCTCACGATGTTTTGTTATTTGACAACCCCTAGTGAAAAAAACGCACATTTTAGTGATGTTCTATGAGGATATGTTAAAAAAGGACAAAAATGACCCCTAAAAATGGGATATAGGGGGTTAATGTATTCTAAAAAAAGAACCGCCATCAAATTTTACTGTAAATGTATAAACATTATGTAGCTCAGAAGTTGATTTTATACATCTCTTTGACCTTTTTTAGACGACTTTAAAAATAACAAGTAAGAAAATTATAGTCGGTCAAGACCGACCATATAATACCCTACACCAAGGTTTCCCGGAAAATGGGTCCCATGGATCGATTAGATCTATATGTTGTAAAACCTTTAATAAGTGAAGAAAACACTCACAAATCAAATTTGAGTGAAATAGGCTTCTATTTGTTGACAATAAACCGCTTTAACTGAATATCGGGCGAAATTTTCACAAGGGGGCCTGAGTCCAAAACTGGTCCGATGATTATCAGGTTTGATAAGGTTATTTAAGTACGCGTTTAACATACACAAACAAAATTTTAATTAAATATTTTCTATTTTCATGAAATTTGAGACATTTATGTGAAAATCGGGAAGGTGGTTTATATGGGGGCTACAAGAAGAACTGGTCCGATTTCTTTGAAATTCGGAATGATGATATTTGAAGACAAAACATGTTTACCATCCAAATTTCAAAGCGATACCTTCTATAATACGGTTATTAGAGTCATTTGAGCCAAAACTAAAGAGGACCTTTGTATGGGGGCTAGGTCTAAATATGGACCGATTTTTTCCAATTTCAATAGGCTTCGTCCTTGGGCCAAGAGAGACTTAAGTTTCAAATTTCAAGTCAATTGATTAAAAATTGCGACCTGCATCGTGTTTACACCGTTTACATGGACAGACAGACAGACAGACAGACGGACGGACGGACAGACGGACGGACGGACATCGCTAAATCGACTCAAAAAGTGATTCTGAGTCGATCGGTATACTTAAGGGTGGGTCTAGTACCAATATTTCGGGTAGTTACAAACATCAGCACAAACTCATTATACCCTGTACCACAGTGTGGTGTAGGGTATAAAAATAACTTATTTTTCAAAAAAGGATTTTTTTATATTTTCCATACTACTAATCCGATTTTGCCCAAATTTGGCATTAATATATATCTAAGGAATATTAATTTGCTTACAAAGTTTTTTTACGATCGAACAATTTTCGTAGGTGTTATAGCGTTTTAAAGAAAAAGGACATATGGCAGGACCTTGAGTCCTTGCTCCGATTTAAGTGAATATTTATACATACGTTGCAAGTTGAATGTGTATCAGCATGACCACTTTTTGTAATTTTTTGTGCATTATTGAAGCTAAAATTACATTTTTCAGTTTCAGGACGCATGGGAGGTAGGCGTGTCCTTACACCGATTTTTTTTAAAAATTCATACGTTTCTTAACAAATATATTTTATGGTAGTGTACCAAATCTCAAAAATATATGACAACTCCTTCTAATTTTGTCCCTTCGTTACATGGGAACGAAGCACTGTGCGTTGGGGTCCTACGGTAAAAAATTTTTAATTTTTTTTTTTTTTTTATTTTTGACAGGCATCGGTTTTTGTTGTTATGTTGCTTTTAATGATATATATTCAAAAAAAAATATTTTCATATCTGTGACATCTTTATCGTGTATCGAAAAATATAAATACATTTTTTACCCTTTTTTAGAAAACGATAAAGATGTCACAGGTAAAAATAATATTTTTTTATGTATATATATTAGGGTATTCAATTAATCGAGGTTTTGGTTTAATCGGTTAATCGAGCAAATAATTAATCGGGGTTGAGATTTAATCGGTTAATAATCGGTTAAATTTGAATTATTCGGTTAACCGAATAATATCAATTTAAAATTTAAATTGAATATAAAACCACGAATTGTATATACTTTTAAGAACTTTATTAATAAGAATCCTACACTCAAAAAAAAACCATTAACTTAAACTTTGGAAAAATTTTCTTCAAAATAGTTTATAAATTTTCCCACAATTTAGTTAAATTTAACTAAAATTTTGGAAATTTTCCCAACTTTTTGGAAAAAATTTTAGTTAATGGACTGTTAAATAGGCAATAATTTTCCTTAAATGAGATTCTCAAATACATGGAAGAAATTTTTACCGACAAAGAAATTTTCCCTAAATAATTGAAAAAAAATCTTTATTTTTAAGCCATATATCTAAAAACAAAATTTAGTTCAAAAAATTCAGTTTTAGGACGTAATTTCCTACCAATTAGTTTATCATATTTATCTTCTTTAATTTGAGGAAGTTTTTTCCACAAGTTTAGTAAATTTTTCATACTGAAAATTGTTTTGTTGATTCATGTTTTTTTTTCATGCTTGCTTGTAGTTCACATTTTGTTTATTATTTGTAGCATATGAAAAGGAGAGTTTGGTATTGTATAACAAGTAATAAATTTAATTTATTGTATAACAAGTAAATAATTTAATCTGGGAACAAACGTTAAAGACAAAGTCTTTGTTGTAATTTAACTTTAAAAACTAATGAAATTTATTACTTGACCATAAGAAACAAACGTTTTTTTATATTTTAAATAAAAAATGTACATAATGAGAATTCTGTGTGTATTCATATGCTATTCTATAAATAAACCAATAAAAATATGAAATTAACTAATTTTTAGGAAAAATGTCCTCATCAGAAATGTTTTTTTAACTAAAAAATGGGAAATTTTTTTCCACTTTTTAGTTCAAATTGGTCCTAATTTTTAAGAAAAATATGGACTAAAAAGTAGGAATACATGGCAATGGAGCTAAATCATTATCAATTTTCCTTGGATTTAGTTAATTTTCCCATTTTTTAGTTAGTTTTTTTTCTGAGTGTATACACGCTATGGCGAAGCTTTTAATACCCTCTACAATGTTAGCTCAAACAAAGAATTTTTGTATGGCACCCTGAAAATTTTGTCCAATTTAAATTGGGTTCAATTCAATGGAAAAAAGTTTCCAAAAAAAAACATGCAATTTTTATAAAAAGGAAAAACTGAACCAAATTGCTGCCGGACTTTGATGTAAAAGAGTTTCGGTACTAAAAACATCCACAAAAAAAATTTTTTGGTTTCCAAATTTGTTTTCTTTTATTTTATTGCAATAGTTTTATCGGTCGATAAGTGTTTACAAAAGTATTTTTCAGAAAAATAGTAGTATTTTCAGATGTGCTGAACTATTTATACATCATAAAATAATTCGCGGTTTGATAGGGTCACGAACATTGCGAAAATCTATGTTTATTCAGTATTGTCAATCATAAATCTGAATATCTCAAGATGAGATAGATCAGTTCTAAGGCCAGATTCGGATCTACTGTTTGGCAATGTATAAAAAATTGGCTAGGGTTACTAAGTTTGTTTTTTTTAACCGAAATATCTTTTTAGGACCTCGATAAAATATTTTCTCGACGACGTTTTTACAAATTGTTAAAAGAGAGTTTGATAATTTTTTTTAGACTTTTTTTTTAAACCAGAACCGTAATTTAAATTAAAAATAAAACATCAAAACACAAAATAAAGCAAAAAAATTGGTAAAAGTAACTTCGGTTAATCGGTTAATCGAGACAAATTAATCGGTTTATTTGTTATTTGAAAATTGACAATTTTAAATTATTCGAACAGTTAATCGACCAAAATTAATCGGTTAACCGATTAACGGTTAATCGATTGAATACCCTAATATATATCATGTAAAGCAACATAGCAACTAAAACCGTTGCTTGTCAAAACTAAAAAAAAAATATTTTTTAAAAATTTTTTACCGTAGGACTCTTGCGGCTCTAAATTTTTTTCTTCTTTTTAGAGCTGAAAGCCTTATCCCACCAAAATCAAATTTTTTGTCGCGAATAAGCTAACCAAGTAATATAATAATTAATAACAAAAAAATTTAAAATCAAAAAAAACATTTTTTTGTTTGAATGGAAACATTATGTTTTAGGCTCCGCTCTTTAACGCCCCGTCGCGTAGGGAAGGCGTGGTCGTAAGATTTTTGTCAGATTCCATTGTCAAGATTATTTAGCAAAAATAGAAACGATTTACTACAAATTAGCAAACGAGACTTATGACAAATCGTTTGTGCACAAACTAAAATATTAATACATATTCGAGTCTATCCATAATGGGAATTAGAAAGACGAAGAAATTGTGCTATACTAGTAAGGCAGCAATTGTCAATAACCAACAAAAATATTTAAAACATTTTTATTTTTGTTGGTTATTGACACGGATATGACTGAAACTCAACACATTTATTTGTTGTTGCCCCGTGAAGTTTGGTATTGCATTTGAGCAATATCGGTTCAGCGGTTCAAAAGTTATATAAGAAAATGTAAGGACACCTCGAAAATTTTAGTACATTCAACATAACCTAACAAAACAAGTAAAAATGTTAAATTCGGCTTTGCCAAATGTACTGATACCCTCCACAATGTAATAAAAGATTATTTGCAAAAAAAAAAATTTTGAAAAAAAAAAATACGCGGAATAAAATTTTTGGTGAAATAAAATTCCGGCAAAACTTTTTTTTTTGTAACAAAATTGGTTTGTACTTTTAAAATTTCCATTCTGTGTCCAATTCTGTTCACATATGCCAGCCAGCAGCCAATTTTAAGCATTTTGTATTTTAAGGTGATGTAGAATATACCAAAATGTTCGAGGTGTTCTTACATTTTAGTTCATAACTTTTGAACCGCTAAACCGATTTCGCTTTGAAATCACCAACTTCAAATAGGTGTAAAAAAATATTAAGCACAAATATTAAAAAATAGCCTTGAGTATTTTGCTATGGAAAATGCCAACCGATTCGGAAAGTTCGATTTTGTATCACTGTGTAATTATTGTATTTATAACTGTAGTTTTGAGATTTTTGTTTATTAATTTAAAATATTAAACCGCAATAACTTTTTCGCAAATAGCGGAAATTTCGTCACGGATTTGAAATTATTAAATATATGTCAACACCAGTACAAAACGATGTTAGTGCGCCTTCAAAAAAAATATTATTAATTAAATCTCAAAATCAAAACTAACAAGTAAAAAAGTTAAATTCGGCCTTGGCGAATGTAGTGATATCCTCCACAATTTCAAAAAGATTATTGCAAACAACTTTATTTAAAAGGAAATTACTTTTGAAAAAAAAAAAAATTTGAAAAAAAATTTCCGCGAAAAAAAATTTTGTTAAAAAAAAATCCGCGATTTTTTTCTTTTTTTTTGTCAAAAAATATGTTCGTACTTGTTTAAATACCATTTGGTGTTCAATTATGTTAACATATGTCAACCACAAGCCGAATTAAAGCATTTTGTATTTTTAGGTTATGTTGAATGTACTGAAATTTTTGAGGTGTGCTTACATTTTCGTTCATAACTTTTGAACCGCTGAACCGATATCGCTCAAATGCAATACCAAACTTTTCAGGAGAACTTCCAAAATATATGTGAAGTTTCAGTCATCTCTGTGCAATATTTTGTCCGCGAGAGCATTTTCCACAGACAGACGGACAGACGGACATCGCTAGAATGTCTTAAAATCGATCGGGCATCATGAATATATATGGGGCATTCCAAGCCAAATCACTCACTTTTAGACCCGACCCCTTTCGATTTATTTTATTTTTGGATATGTTTTAGTCCTTATTAAATGCAACTTGGACACCAATTTTCAGCCTTTTATTCCAAGATGGTATTAAGTAATCAATTTTTCAAAATGGCGATTTTCTCCAAAAAATTAAAAAATTGAAATTCTTTATTAATTTTGACCATTAAAAATATAGATATTTTAAAAACAGTTGGACAATGTTTTGTTGGTATTTAAATGTTGTGTTAGAAAAAAAATATTAAAAAATTATTCGAAGTAATTATCACTTATTTTTTGACGTTTAAAAATTAAAATCGACTTTTTGAAAAAGTCCGAAACCTTAGATTTTTTTGTAAAAAACTATAAAATTTCTACTCTAAATTACGCAACTTTTAAGCCATAACTCGAGATGTGATCACAATTCTTTCTATTTTTTTTTTTAATTTTTAAAATTGCACCTTTTATGTTTTGACTCTGATTTATTTTATATGGAGCTCAAAAAAAAAAAAAAAAAATGGTAGATACTGACCCTAACTTACCCTAAATGTATTCATTTGGAGGTAAATATACGTCTCACAAAAATTAAGGACGATCGGACATGTGAAAGGCGTTTAGCATGGTCCTTGAAGTTTAAAAAACGGATTACAAGGAAAAATATGATTTTTTTTCTGTTTTCGCAATTTTTTTTGGTATTTTAAGTTAAGTTTTAATTCAAGTGATTACAGAATTATGATGTGGAGTAAAATGCCTTTCTAAAAAGGTACTAAAAACTAAAATCGGTTGAAAATCAGCCAAGTTATTACAACTTCCCCAAGCATCTAGCGTGTGCCACACCACTTGATTAAAAAATACGAGTCCCTTTTTTAAATTTATTGAAATTTTCTACTGTAATAACATTTTTTCATTATTCATGTTTCAGTGCAATATTTTTTTGGTTTTTCCAAATTTTAAAACAAAAAAAAGAAATTTTTTTTTAAAATAGAGATTTCAAAAAGGTGTTGAAAATGCAGGCATTTTTAGCACTAATTTAAAAAATGTTAGCAAAACACAATATGAAAAATACTTGTCATCTAATTACATTTGAACTTGAAGAATAAAAAAATGTTATTACAGTAGAAAATTTCAATGATTTTCCAAAATCGTATTATATTGCTTAATCAAGTGTTCTGCCATACGTTAGATGCCTGGGGAAGTTGTAATAACTTGGCTGATTTTCAACCGATTTCAGTCTTTCGTACCTTATTAGAGAGGCATTTTACTCCGTATTATAATTCTGTAACCACTTGAATTAAAAATTAACTTAAAATACAAAAAAAATTGAGAAAACAGAAAAAAATTCATATTTTTCCTTGTAATCCGTTTTCTAAACTTCAAGGCCCATGCGGAACACCTTATCCATGTCCGATCGTTCTTAATTTTTGTGAGGCGTATTTTTGCCTCAAACTGAATATATCTAGGGTAAGTTAGGGTCAGTATCTACCAATTTAATTTTTTTGGAGCACCATATAAAATAAATCAGAGTCAAAAAATTAAAGGTGCAATTTTCAAAATTTGAAAAAAATAGAACAAATTGCGATCACATCTCAAATTATGGCTTAAAAGTTGCGTAACTAAGAGAAGAACTTTTAGACGTTTGTAAAAAAAAAAATCGAAGGTTTCGGACTTTTTCAAAAAGTCGATTTTAATTTTTAAACGTTAAAAAATAAGTGATAATTACTTCGAATAATTTTTTTAATATTTTTTTCTAAAACTACATTTAAATACCAACAAAACGTTGTCCAACTTTTTTAAGATATCTATATTTTTAACTGGTCAAAATTAATTGAAAATTTTAATTTTTCCATTTTTTGGAAAAAATCGCCATTTTGAAAAATTGATTACTCAACACCATCTTGGAATAAAAGGCTGAAAATTGGTGTCCAAGTTACATTTAATAAGTACTAAAACATATCCAAAAATAAAATAAATCGAAAGGGGTCGGGTCTAAAAGTGAGTGATTTGGCATGGAATGCCCCATATACTTTATGGGGTCCCAGACCGATATTTCGATGTGTTACAAACGGAATGACAAACTTATATATACCCTCTATCACTAAGTGGAGGGTATAAAAAAATGCTCGCAAATAATATTACCAACCGGAAAATCTGGATTTGTAGTCTCAGCATTGGTCATTGCCACCACAGCTACACCAATATTTACACGGCTTACATAGACCACAATAATATTTAAGAATATTAATAGGGCCTGCACGTGTCGCATGCCCAATGTGGGTCCTGAAAAAAGAAAGCAGAAAAAATGTATTGTATTAAAAGAGGGTTTGCTTTTTTGAACTCGGTTTAAATAAAAATCTTTAAATACGCTCTAAAAAATGCATGTAAACTTATTGTTATAAATTGGGAAAATTTTTGTTGAATAGCACGCATTTTGTGTTAATATAAGCACAAAGTACGTAAAATACTTTTAAAACAATTAAACACAGCAAATTATAAATATTATCCTTTAATTCAAATATTTTACACACAAATGTGTAAATTAAATAACTAAAACGCCAGATAAAAGTATAAGCTTCCGTAGTGTTGTGGTTACGAAGTGTGCTTTCAAATCGGAAGGTGGCGAGTTTGATGCTGGCTGGCGCCTAATGTTTTTTTTTTGTTTTTTTGTTGTATTTATTCACCTCTTTTTTTATTTAAATTGACCACTAGTGGTCAATTTATTCAATTTACACATTCAGAGTAAAATTTCCCAATTTATACACCGAAAAAATCCATGCAAAATTTTACGAAATAAAATTTCGTACTTACTTGTTTCGTAAAATATACGAAAATTTACTTTATATTACGAAAAAGAAATTTGTCCGGTCTTTCGTAAATTTACGGAACATACGAAAATATTGCGTAATTTTGAACATTTTTAATTTCCCTGCACGAAAAGTGACCGGTTCATGATAGGTCACGTGGCATGTCACAAGGAACGCAATGACCTATCACAATCTTTCAAAGCTTGCATATAAAAAGGCCTAGGACCAACGACGTATTCAGGGGGGGGGCCCAACAACAACAACAAAATTTTTTTTTTTTTATATGTATTGGAAAACACAAATCTCACGAAAATAACAACAAATTTTTTTTTGTTGTTGTTGTTGGGCCCTGAAAAAACATTCCTGCATACGCCTATGCCTAGGACTTACAATTAGAAAATTTTCAAAGTTTTTTTGAACTTCGAAATTTTTTTTAAGATTTCTTTTTCCTTAATGCATTTTTAATGAATTTTTGTCCGTTTGTTTTTGTCCGAAAAAAAAAATTTCGTTAGAAAATTTGTAAAAAATATTGTGTTTTTTGTAAGAAAAATTTTAAATAAAATTTTTTAAAATTGAACAACGTTTACAAAAATTTACAAATTTACAAAAATATATATTTTACTTACTTTTTTATGCTACTTGTAGTATAGGTCTTTTATGTTTGCTATATAGTATTGACAAGATCTTGAAGAGATCGAAACACGTGCTTTTTTTAAAAATATATCTAATATGTACGAATTTATTTTGTGTAATATAGAGAATTGTTTCATACTTTTTCGTAAAAATTTATAATTTTTACGAAAATGTATGGTAATTTTTTTTCTCTCGGATTTCAAAGTCCGCGCATTTTTTTATTCTACCAGGCCTAAACCTTATATGGTACCAATTTGAGGCCAATCGGATTAAATTACCCCGTGGCGACCGGCGCACAGTGGTCAATTTCACGAGATAGCGGTCAAAACTCTATAACTTTTGACCGGATTGGTATTTTTTTACGCAATTTTTTTTGTTCAATAGGGGGGACTTTAAGCTTCAATTTGCGTGTTCAAACGTAAAAATCGACTGATAGGAACGTAAGTAATGTGGAGTTAAAAATGCATTTTAATTTTTTGTTGAATTTCCATGTAAAAGTTGAATATTTTGACATTTTAAATAGGTATTTTTTTTATAATTTCTAATTTTTTTCAATCGTATTTTACAACCAATACTTATTTATTATTCCTAAACTTAATTTTGGTCAGAAAATGCCAACATTTGGCCCCTGACATTTATTTAGTCTCAATATTCACAGGGGCCAAAGGTTGGTTTTTTTGGAAGAAAGCTAATTCTTGTGAGGATTAAACTGAAAAATAACACTAAATTCCCAACAATATCAATACCATTTGGATATATTATATACAGAACACAACATCGATAAAATTTTAAGTAAACTTTTACTATTGATTTAAAGTGCACATATATTTTATTTAAATGTATTAATAAAAATTTATACTAAAATTAGAAACAAATTATAATCTTTAAACTACTTATGTAGCATTAATTAAACAATATTAGTAAAAATGTTTTCCAAATAACTTTGATTTTCATTTTGCAGTAGTTGTTTAGCTTCTTCATCTAAGTCTAATGAGGTTGATTTCCATTTTTGTCGAATACTGGGCATATATGGGTCTGATGTGCACAACAAAATATTAATAAGATCTTCATTAGTACAATATCTGGAAATTTTTCTTGTATTGTGCTCGCGAAAGAATCTGTAGTCTTTGTTCCTTTTTTCTTGCGCTTCTTCTGAGAGATCTCCAATTGGAAGCATATTGTGCTGAATTATTTGTTCCCCATGGAACAAAATTTTATGAACTGTGGTTGGCATATGTCTCCAAGAATATTTTTGGTTATAAAGGGTTGATGTCTCATTAGCATACTGACCAAATTTTTTTGCATCTATCTTTTTGCTACATGCTATAACTTCTAATATGATTTGGAATCGTCGTATTAAACCATAATCTACTCCAGTTATAGAAGCTGCAGTTTCTGGATCGGAAAAAAATCTCCTTGCTGTGTTTCCATCATTAGAATTTCCTTCTCCTTGCTTTGGCTGGTCAATTATAAGGCCTATCTCACGGTATTTTTCTTGAATATCTTTTTTTTTTTGCTTTCTTTTTTCCAAATTTTCTTTGTTGTTTCTCACTGTTTCGCCTAACGGGCCAAATTCCAAATCGTATCCCAATTTAAGAATATGCTCCATAAAACGAATTCTAGCATGAAGAGGTGACATTCCAAATTCATATGCTTCATTAAAACTATCGTCTTGTGTTGGTGGTTGGCTCAATTGACTTGATGTTTTTTGGCATATGGTGCAGCTTGACGAAGACTTTGTTTCGGTTAAAGCTTGTGCAACTTTTCCATCGATCATTGTAAGTGACATTTTAAAGTTAACTTCGATGCATTGGTTATTAAATTCAAATATCACTGGTTGAAGTTCTTTAATTTCATCTCTTATTTTGCCAACTTCTTCAGTTATAACATCTTTAGTTTCTTTTTTGTAAGCAAACTTTATTGGTCTACAAAATTTTGTTGACGAGGGAATTTCATTCTTCCATACATCTATCTCTGCAGCTCTACTAGTTGACGGCTCTGAACCAATATAAGTTTTTGTTAAACGTAATGGAACGAAAGAAATCATGAATAAATTGGCATCTGATGAATTTTCCGCATTACATTGTTTGTATTGTTTCTGGCCAGAGGACCCATCACATCCCCATTTAGAAATTAAAGTCATGCTGCAATTTTTAAACTTCTTTAAATAGTCAGCATCAAATGTCTTTAATAATCGTTCTGCAGTGTGTTCAAGAAGATCCTGCAATTTTATTTCTGCTGAACTTGAAGTTACACTAATAGCAGTTGGTGACGGTAAGCAATCTTTTTTGGCAGAAACTATATCTCGATATGATGGAAAAATTCCACAATTTTTTTCATTGGTTCGCTTCCGCAATTCTGTATATTGGTTTTTAGTCATTTTCAAATCCAAAAATAGTGCAAATGCTTCTTCTGGAGTAAATTTATTTTCTTCAGTTGGTGGCATACTTTCTAAAATCCTCTTTGTGCGTCTGGGGCTTGCTTCCACTATTTTTTCAATGATAACAATTTTACTCTTTTTAGTTTTCAATGGTTGAATTTGATGCAGAAATGAATCCTTTATGATGCTACAAGAAACTTCTTCATTGACATGTTTAAGCTTGCGTCTTCGTGATCTTTCACTACAATTATCAAGTGGCTTTGCTGGTCGCCCACCTTTTCCAGTTTCCGTGGTAGTTACTGATGGCTTTTTAAAAATAAGTTTATTTCTTAGCCATTCTTGGTTGCGCGAGTAAAACAATTTCTTGTTTCTGGAACATTGATTGTACCGTTTTCTTAAAGTATTTAAAAAGTTTTTTATTTTTAAGTTATGAATTTTCATTTCTTGTTTGTCGCATATTTTGATGAATGGATTATTCATTATATGTAAAATAATGTCGTTTTCATCTTTCCGTTCAAAATATATATCAGATAGAACACTATAACTGAATTTAGCCATTGTTTAAACAATAATGAAGAAAAAAATGAATGCATGAATTAATATACTATTGCTCGAAGTTTCAACATGATCTTTTTTACCTCTTTGAAACATAATATAACAGGTACTTGGTTTTACCAGTTATTTCCATTGGTTTTAAATTTATTTGCAATTTTCAGGTATTTAAGTTGTGTAATATTAGATGGCAATAAAATAATTTTTTACCTTTTCCAAATGAATTGCTAGATACCACATAATTTGAAAGTTAACAGGTACTAGCAATAATAAAACAGGTACTTGGTTTTACCAGTTATTTCCATTGGTTTTAAATTTATTTGCAATTTTCAGGTATTTAAGTTGTGTAATATTAGATGGCAATAAAATCTTTTTTACCTTTTCCAAATGAATTGCTAGATACCACATAATTTGAGAGTTAACAGGTACTGGTAATAATATAACAGGTACTTGGTTTTACCAGTTATTTCCATTGGTTTTAAATTTATTTGCAATTTTCAGGTATTTAAGTTATGTAATATTAGATGGCAATAAAATCATTTTTTACCTTTTCCAAATGAATTGCCAGATACCACATAATTTTAGAGTTCTATTGTCATTTTTGTCAAAATTTTGATACACCCTTCTATGTGGACTATGTCCAAATATGGGCCAACTTCTCCTAATTTCAACAGAATTATTTTTTGGGTCAATAAGAACTCTTGTACAAAATTTCATCAAAATATATGCATAATAGCCACTTTCACATACAAATAACTTGGGTCAGAAAAATTGCTGTAGCTCAAAAAGTGCAGTCCCGATGCATGGACATATATATATAGGAATGTAGGGGAGAGTTAGGACTACAAAATAGTAAATTTGTGTTTTGACTCCGCTTGACTCACAGGAGTTGTGCTCTATGAAGTAGGAAATTTCCGAGAAATTTGACCTTTTTTAAAAAAAATATTTAAATTGTTCTGAAAACAGTAGAGCTTCAATTTTTTTACCAGTAATAGGAAATAAGTTAAGTTACAAAACAAAATTTATTTCGTCCAAAAATCTTGAAAAACAAAAAAGTTATGATCATTTAAACTTTAAAAATTAACTAAAAATATCATAAATTTACTAAATTCTGAAAAAGCCCATTTTGGACCACCCTGTTCTCAGTGAAATAGTTGAAATAGAGTTCTAATTTTTTGGCTCCCGAGGTTTACTACTGTCTACTTTCATATGAGTCTAATAACTTTAAAATCGGAGAACAAAAACCAAAAGGAGTTTTGGCCGCTATCTCAAAATATTGACCACAGTGCGGCGGTCAAAGTTTTTGATTTTTGAAAAATTACAAAAAAATAAATAAGAAATAAATATATCTTTCGACACATCATCCTTGTTAATTTTGATGCGCTGAGCACGAATATC
The DNA here is from genome assembly GCA_963921195.1 of Pegoplata infirma. Classification (NCBI taxonomy): domain Eukaryota; kingdom Metazoa; phylum Arthropoda; class Insecta; order Diptera; family Anthomyiidae; genus Pegoplata; species Pegoplata infirma. The sequence continues at coordinate 90,352,066 of OY992538.1, read as the reverse complement.
AAAAAAAAATTAAAATCGGTCTAACAGTTTTCGAGATATAGCTATTTGAAATTTGCAAAAAATGGCGGTTTTTTCCTACGTTCAAGAATTTTTTTAAAAAAAGTCTCAAAATTTCATTCCCCCGATCTTTTTTTAGAGCTTGAGACAATCTTTCATTTAAAACAAATTTGTGCCACATTCGAACTTTTTAACCCGTGGCGCCCTTCGATCAAAGTTTTGAACTTTTGGAAAAATTTCCACCAAAATTTTGGATTTTTGAAAATGAAAAAATTAAATAAAAAATATCTTGCGATACATAATTTTTTATTAATTTTAGCATGCTGAATACGAATATCAAAAAATTTATTAAATCGGTAGAGCTGTTTTCGAGATATCGCCATTTAAAATTTGTCACAAAAAAATTCAAAAGGGCGGTTTTTTCCTACGTTTAAGAAATTTTTTAAAAAAAAATCTCAAATTTTCTTTTCCTTAACCCATTTATAGATATTGATACAATATTTCATTTAAGCCTTATTTGAGCCAAATCCGATCATTTTAACCCGTGGCGCATCTCGATCAAAGTTTAGAGTTTTTGGTAAAAAGTTTCTAAAAAGCGAAAACTTTGATCGATGGGCGAAACAGAAATGAAAGATTGTCTTAAGTTTTATGAAAGGGTCAACGTAAAGAAATTTTGGGAGTTTTTTAAAAAATTTCTTGAACGTTGGAAAAAACGCCATTTTTTACAAATTTGAACTGGCAATATCTCGAAAACCGATTGAGCGAATTTAAAATTTTTTTGATATTCGTGCTCAGCGCATCGAAATTAACTAATATGATGTGCCGAAAGATATATTTTTTTTAAATTTTATTTTATTAAATTTTTCAAAAATCCAAATCTTTGACCGCCGGGCGCCACGGCGGTCCTCAAATTTGTACCACATAAGTTTTAGACCTTGGACAATAAAAATTTGCCCGGACACTTGGGAAAATCAAAAGTTGACAAAAAAAATGCCAGTCTTATTAAGACATACATTTTTTTTGTAATTTTTTATATCTAATATGTACGAATTTATTTGTGTAATTTACGAAATAATTTTGTATAATATAGAAAATTGTTTCGTAAAAACAAAAAAAAATATTTCGTTGAATGTAGTAAACTTTTTCGTAAAAACTTATGATTTTTACGAAATAATTTCGTAAGCTAAAACTACGAAACTTTTCGTACAATGTACGAAAAATTTCGTCCATATAAGGCATGCATTTTTTCGGTGTAGTAGTAGTTTCCTACTATAAATTGGGTAAATTTCAACAAATTTTGATTAGAGTGTAGATAAAAACAAACACGTAAGAAAATTAAAGTCGGTCAAGATCGCACATATAATACCCGACACCAGTGATTCCCGAAAAATTTTACCCAAGTCCAAATATGAACCGATTGGATCAATAATATACTTACTCTAATCTAATACAGAGCAACCTCGCTTAACGCAACTAATAGAAATTTTGGCAGTTGTGATAACTGAAGTTGTTGCGAAACCGAGTCACAAATTTTCAGGGTGAAACCCTTCTTTTACTGTTTAAATTGAAAAATAAAAACTTTATTACACATATCGTGAACCTATATTCAAAATATGCCAAATCAAATTTGGCCGAAATGAGTTTCCGTCAAATAGCTCCCCTATGCAATACCCATCTGTGGTTAAAATTTAAGAGCAAAGAAATAATTTGTTGTCGTTTTACATCCATTTTTGTTATTCTGCTAACTCAAAGTACATATTTTTTTTGGTGAAAATAAATGCCAACTCCCATTGTAAATTTCCAAAAAATTTTCAAAATTTTTTTTAAAAAAAATTAGACCACATGTCTTATTGCATTTGCAATGCTGAAAATGAATCTGGTAAAGATTTTCATATCTAATGGCTAGTTTTCGAGATATTGCCATTTTGAAAATATCGGTAGTTAGTGTTTGCAAAAAAAAAATGCTTATATTTATGTAACTTTTAAACTATTTATCAGATTGAAACATTATGAGTGGGGCAAATAAAGTCAATGATATAAGCTTTCAAAATAGCTAGTTTGGAGTGACCCTAATACAATACAGCGTGAGTTACAGAGTGCCAAAGTTGACCACCCTGAGATTAAAAGGCTTTCGGAGCAAGTAACTTTTAAAAATATGCAAAGATTTTTATTTTTTTTTTTATTTTTTGTAATTACCGTACTAAGGATAACGAAATTAAAAAAAAAATTAAAAAAAAAAACAAGTAGAAAAATTAAATTCGACTTGGTCGAATCTACCCAGTCTGCACAGTTTCGAGGCGACAATTTTTTCGAAGTTTTATCGACGGGTTTCCGCAAAAATGATTCGAAGTCGATATTATATACAGTCGATATTTTAACGTTTGTCGAACTCATATTTTTATTGAAAAATTAATCGACTTCGAAATGATTTCCGATCTACATTTTAGGAATTCTCGTATTTGTTGTTCCATCGAAAAAATACTTTTTTTCAATATAACATCGAGTTTTAGTTTTATTTAGTTTAACAAAAATTCCACAAATTTAAATTGTTATTATAAAACAAGTAGAAAAGTTAAATTCGACTTGGCCGAATCTATGAATACCCTCCACAATGCCCAATTTAAGTGATAATAAATTTTCTAACGTAAAAAAAAATAACATTTTTGATTAGAAATATTTTATTTTGTTTAAAAAAAATTTTTTTTAGTAATTTAAAAAAAAAAAAAAATAATTTACAAATTTTTTTTTTGAGTGAAAAAATTTTTTTGAGTGTAAAATTTTTTTCGAGTGTATTTTTTTTGTTTTGGTATAAAAATATTTTTGAGTGGCAAAAATACGTTGTAAAATATTTTTGTGACTTAGCAATGTTTTTAAAACAGGTTTAATGGGTTTTCAACACGTGAATTTTAAGTGAAGCTAATGTGAAATTCACGGTTTTGCTAATAACTTTTGAACCACTGGACCGATTTGGCTGAAATTCAACTTGAACGAGGCTGGAGGAACGAAAAATATATATGCCAAGCTTCAGCATCCTCAGAATTGCTTTTCGAAAGTTATAGTGCTTTTTATCTCAAAAATTCACGAAAAACCCTTGCCGAAATTCAGTCTTTTGCTCATAACTTTTGAACCAATAGACCGATTTCGCTGGATTGCAATACCAACCTGACCAGGTAAATGCCCAACATATATGCCAAACTTCAGGAGCCTCCGTTAAGTCTTTTAAAAGTTAGCGTGTTTTCAACAGACAGACAGACAGACAGACGGACGGACGGACGGACGGACGGACATCGCTAGATCGTCTTAAAATCGATCGAGGATCATGAATATATATATTTTATGGGGTCCTAGACCAATATTTCGAGGTGTTACAAACGGAATGACAAACTTATATATACCCTCTATCACTAGAGTGGAGGGTATAAAAATTATATCTAACATCAGAACAATAAAAAAAAATAAAAAAAAAATCTGCGACCGGGGTTTAAACCACGACCATAAAACTACAAATCATAAGCTGCAGAACCTGCTAACCAACTAGGCCATACACTATTTGAAATTTGTTTGTACTAATATACTATATTTTGAAATAAAAATATTTTCAAATTATGAGAAGTATGTCAAAACAAAATAAAATGAATATAAAAACAGAGTAATTCAAAAAATAATAATTTAAGGGCAATTCAAATAATAATAAAAAATTCAAATTTTAGTAAAAGTAATTTTAAAAAAGTACTTTTATGAGTAAAACTGGGAGTTCTGAGTTCAAATCTCGAGTGAGGCAGATAAAAATAGTAATTAGTAAAAATTAAATTTAAAGAATAAATAAATTAAATTGGTAAAAATTAGTTAATTGTAAGTAAGTAGTAGTAAGAAATAAAATATTTTTTTGTAATTCTTACCGTTTTTAAAACAATTAACTAAATTATTAACAAGTAGAAAAGTTAAATTCGACTTGGCCGAATCTATGAATATCCTCCACAATGCCCTTTTTAAGTGATAGTAAATTTTCTAACGTGAAAAAAATAAAATTTTTGGTTAGAAATATTTTATTTTGTGTAAAAAAACTTTTTTTTTATTAATTTTTGATAAAAAAAAGAAATTACTAATTTTTTTTTGAGTGTAAAATTTTTTTTTGAGTGTAAAATTTTTTTTGAGTATAAAATTTTTTTGAGTGTATTTTTTTTTTGTTTTAGTGTAAAAATATTTTTGTGTGACAAAAATACCTTATAATATTTTTTTGACTTACAAATGTTTTTAAAACATGTTTAACGGGTTTTCAACACGTGAATTTATGGTGAAAATAATCTTAAATTTACGGTTTTGCTAATAACTTTTGAACCGCTGGACCGATTTGGCTGAAATTTAAATCGAACTGGACCAGAGGAACGACAAATATATATGCTACACTTCAGCACTCTCAGAATTGCCGTTCGAAAGTTACCGTGTGTTTTATCTCGTAAATTCCAGAAAAACCCTTGCCGAAATTCACTCATTTGCTTATAACTTTTGAACCACTGGACCGATTTCGCTGGATTGCAATACCAACCTGACCAGGTAAATGCCCAACATATATGCCAAACTTCAGGAGCCTCCGTAAAGTCTTTCAAAAGTTAGCGTGTTTTCAACAGACAGACAGACGGACAGACGGACGGACGGACGGACGGACATCGCTAGATCGTCTTAGAATCGATCGAGGATCATGAATATATATACTTTATGGGGTCCTAGACCAATATTTCGAGGTGTTACAAACGGAATGACAAACTTATATATACCCTCTATCACTAGAGTGGAGGGTATAAAAAACAAATGTATCGAAATTCATGAAATTTTCGATTAAAAATCGAATCGAATCCTGTACCAAAACTCGATTCTATATCACCTTGCATGCCACATAGGAAAACACACTTTATGTCGACATTATATCGAACTCGATATCGATGAAATTCTTAGAAAAAACGATTCTTTTTCGAATCGATATCGACTCATTTTGCATACTGGGTATGAATACCCTCCACAATGTTATCTGATAGTAATTTTCTAAAAAAAATTTAAAAAAATTTCATTACAAATTTTATATTAGAAATATGTATATTATTTTGAGTCAAACTTTCTTCTAATCAATCAAATTTTTTTGAGTGTAAAATTTTTTTGACTGTCAACATTTTTTTGAGTCTGCCATTTCATTCAAAAAAAAAAAAAAAATAATAATGTGTACATTTTTTTTTGAGTGTAACATTTTTTTTGAGTGTAAATATTTTTATACCCTCCACTTAGTGATAGAGGGTATATATAAGTTTGTCATTCCGTTTGTAACTCATCGAAATATCGATCTGGGACCCCATAAAGTATATATATTCATGATGCCCGATCGATTTTAAGATATTCTAGGGATGTCCGTCTGTCCGTCTGTCTGTCTGTGGAAAATGCTGTCGCGGACAAAATATTGCACAGAGATGACTGAAACTTAACATATTTGTTAGAAGTTCTCCCGAGAAGTTTGGTATTGCATTTGAGCGATATCGGTTCAGCGGTTCAAAAGTTATGAACGAAAATGTAAGCACACCTCAAAAATGTCAGTACATTCAACATAACCTAAAAATACAAAATGGTTTAATTCGGCTTCTGGTTGGCATATGTGAACATAATTGAACACCAAATGGTATTTAAACAAGTACGAACATACTTTTTGACAAAAAAAGAAAAAAATCGCGGATTTTTCTTACAAAATTTTTTTTTGAAAATTTTTTTTCTTTTCAAAAGTAATTTCCTTTTAAATAAAGTTTTTTGCAATAATCTTTTTGAAATTGTGGAGGGTATCACTACATTCGGCAAGGCCGAATTTAACTTTTTTACTTGTTTTAGTGTACGATTTCTTTGAGTAACAAAATTTTTTTGTAAAATATTTTTGTTGTTTTATACCTATATGTAATACAAAAAAAAACTATTTCACATACTTTCCTCTTTTTATATTACCATCCTCTTCTTTAAAAACCAAAAACAAATTAATATTCAATCATACACATACTTTATTTGATTTTTTCCCGTTACATACAGTTACACTAACAATAACAAAACAATAACAAATATTTACTTGTCTAACAACTAAACTGCACCCCACGACAAGAAAACAAACAACAACAAGTTTTACAAAACTGGTATTTCACCATGCTTTTAAAACTTGTTTAACGAGTTTTCAACAGTTTAAGGTAAAACAAATCTGAAATTCAGTGCTTTGCTTATAACTTTTGAACCACTGAACCGATTTTGCTGAAATTCAAAACCAAACAGCCTTGGGGAACGAAAAATATATGTGCTAAGCTTCTGGCCCCTCAGAATTGTCTTTCGAAAGTTATAGTGGTTTTAATCTTGTAAATTCGAAAAATACCCTTGCCGAAATTTACTCTTTTGCTCATAACTTTTGAACCACTGGACCGACTTCGCTCGATTGCAATACCAACCTGACCCGGTAAATGGAGAACATATATGTCAAACTTCAGGAGCCTCCGTAAAGTCTTTCAAAAGTTAGCGTGTTTTCAACGGACAGACAGACAGACAGACGGACGGACGGACGGACGGACGGACGGACATCGCTAGATCGACTTAAAATCGATCAAGGATCATGAATATATATACTTTATGGGGTCCTAGACCAATATTTCGATGTGTTACAAACGGAATGACAAACTTATATATACCCTCTATCACTAGAGTGGAGGGTATAAAAATGAATTTTTATTTTCCGACAAAATATGCCAACTCTAAAAAAATATTTGTTTTTCGACACAGTAATAAATGCCATCTCTGAAAAATACGGAAACAAGTGCAAAATATGAAATTTTTGGCATAGATAAAAATTATTTAGAATATTTCAACCATATTATGGAAGGTACATCCCAGCAAAAACTTGGTAATGACACATCATTACCATTCTAATTACTTAGTAATGACAGAAAATTACCTTTAGCATTATTTTGAAATGTAAAATAAGGACTTATTAATAATGACTAACATAAGTCATTATAATAAAATAAAAAATTTCAGAACTAGATTTTCACTTTTTGACTCACTGTACATTATTTTGAATAAAAACAAAATAAAATTAAATATTTTTTTATTTTTTAAAATTTTTTTTTAAAATAATTTTTTCATTACCTATAAGTATATATGTAATTAGTTATTAATATTGGTTTGATAATTATTACATTTGGCACATTTGCTTGTAAATGTAATGGGAAAGGTAATTCGAATCAGAAGTAGTTATAACTTTTGAATTTCCCATTACACATTTCATTACTTGGTAATGCAAGTTTTTGCTGGGATTGTTTATTTTTGCAATAATATGCGAAATAACTAGTTTTTTAGCTCTCCTGAACAGTAAGCTTTTTAGAGTTGGCATTGAGAGTTGTCATTTAAATCATTTATCTTAAAAATAAATTTATTAGTTTTATTAAAAATAACGTAAAACCACTTTTATAAATAAGAAGTTCACAAAAAACAAGTGCAACACAAATATTTCAGTATTCTTGGAGTAGCGGTTTATCCAAAAATAATTTCAAACGCAACATTTTTAGGCAGCAGTAACATTTAAAGCAATTTCAATAAAAAGTTGCAATAATTGATGTTTTTCCTTGAAAAGTTGCGTTAACTTAATCAGCAATGCAAACAATTTACGAGTTGCAATAATCGAGGAGTTACGTTTATCTAGGGCTGCATTAAGCAAGGTGGCATTGTATATAAGATTAGATAATTCCTTTTTTGTTGTGCGAACTTCCGTCATGTAACAGAATTGTTACAGGTAGCGATATGTTGCAAAAAATGTCATTTACATGGCAAGTATTTGAGCCAAACTCTAATATAAAAACGACATTCAATAAATTTTCATTACCGTTTTTAAATTTATTTATATATGTACCTTTGTTTACAACAGTCGTCATTTTAAATCCTTGTCTCCTTTATCCAATTTGTTAATGCATTTAAAATGTTTTATTACAATTTTTGCATATTTTCCAATAATTCAAATTTAATTAATAAAAATAATGTCTTTAACAGTTGACTTAAACTTTTTATTTAAACATTAATAAGAAGTTAATTTCTATCTATTTTTTTTTACAACGTTCGGTATTATCTCTACAACAAAGCGATCAAAATGCGAGCGATAAATACTTAAGGGGGGCTTAAAGGAAAAAAACAGTCTTAATGTGAGTAATTTTTAAACAGCTATAGAAGTATAAATACGCAATATTTTGTAATTCTCTTTTTTTTTGTTTGAAAAATGAGTTATTGGAATATTTTTATAATTTTATAACACAAAATTTGTTCAACAAGAATTGTTAGGGTTGCCACTCAATTGTAGATTTTTTTTTAAGACAAAATCGGCTGCAGTTGTACAGCAAAAACTACTGAACCGATTTTGATGTTTTTTTTTCTGATTTGTAGATTATGAAATTCTCTAGTACCTACCGTGGCCATTTTTTGAAAAATATTGAGTTTTGTTGAAATTATGCTAGTATAAATATAAAAATTAAAAAATTTACGCTTCTTCTTTCATAAAAATATAATTAGGTAAAAATTTAAAAAAAAATGGCCACGATATGTACTAGAGAATTTAATAACCTGCAAATCAAAAAATATTTCATCAAAATCGGTACAGTTTAAAGTACAGTACTTTAAACTGTACAACGTCAGCCTATTTTGTCCTTTAAAAAAACATTCTACAATTGAGTGGAAATTTCAGGTTTGTGTTATAAATTTTAAAAATATTACAATAATTTATCTTTCAAATAAAAATCAGAATTAAAAATAATGCGTATTTATTTTTTATAGCTGTTTAAAAAAATCACTTGAAATATGATTTTTGTTTTCTTTACACCCCCCTTAATGTACTTTACGGAATTTGTTGTAGTGCAATCATTTTATTAACAGATATTTTAAGTGGTACACTCAAAGAATTATGTATTTAAATTCCAGTGAATATTCACTTAAAACAAGCATCAAAAAACTGACATAAACATCTTGTTATCTCAAGTCTGTAGTTAGATTTTTAAAATGTTTTAATGCAGAATCTAAGAATTCCTAAATATCTATTATATTTGGTCATTCATTAGACAAAAAAAAATTACTGAATGTTTTATTCATGAAAAATACCATTTTTGGACCCTTTTTTGACGCGGTTTAGCTCACGGGAGATTATCGGTAGAGCCCTAATATTTTGGGAATCTTCATAAAACAAAGTTAATTTTGAGGGGGGTACATCATCAACTTTTTTTTTTGAGTCACTCTAATGCACATACATTAGCGCGTCCCGAATTAAAATTTTTTTAGCTTGCCCCCTCAAATGGACGTATACAGGGGTTGGGCACAGGGGGCACGTGCCCCCCCCCTTTTCGATTTGAAAATTTTTATATTTTTATATTTTGGGAGATTTTTTTTTATTGAAAAATTGTTAGATGAAACATTTTCTCCATAGAAAATTTTGAAAGTCTTAGTATTTTTTTTATAGACAAACTATCAGATTCCAAACTATATTTTCCATAGTAAAATTTTCATATTCCCAAATATATTTATATAAAATATATCAGATTTTGAAACAATTAATATATAAAAACTTTTTAGATGCTGATAATTTTTCTACCAAAAAAATCTTGAATTTTGAATCTTTTTATAGAAAAATCATGACATGGTACCACGGAACAAGCTAACCAGGTTAGGTTAGAGGTGGCGGAGTCAAAGACTCCTCACATAGACCGGATGGTCCATAGCGAAACCACATTAATTCCTCAGTGACGCGATCACCAGACTTTTTAATTAATATGAATTTGGAATATCTAACAACAATTTTTGGATATAAATCTAAAATTTTCAATCTAGCACTTTTTCTGGGTTAAAATTGCACAAATGAACAAAGTTTTGTAACTATACTGAAAAATACTTTAACCTCAAAAATCTGCCAAAAATACACCCATTTTGATCCATATAAGGACCTGCTGATTTCAGCAGAAGCGGTTTGCAAAATTTCTGTCTGGATAATCTAGGTCGAGTCAGCAGAAAAATCTGTCAAAACAGACACTTTTATGGTTCTCACTTATGACTCTTATGTGAAGCAATAAATACGGGGGGGGGTAGGTAAATAGAGGTTAAATAGGGGGTGTAGTCATAGTTAAATCGGCGATGACTAAAAAAAAATTGAAAGTTGTGATCCCCCGTTTTCAAATTCCTGGATACGTCGCTGCCTCAAACGATGGGGATTTAGGACCGTTTTACGGGAAAAATAACAAAAAAATGTTTGGACAAAAAACCAGTGGGCTACCAGCAGCTAAATAATTTTCTTTAGAAGGTTTTTTCTTTGAGTCAAAAAATATTTCTGGAATAAAATTAATAAGTAAACTACTTGAAAGTTAAAAATCGACTTAACGTTAATAAAATGTTTAAAAATTTTTACTAAAAATATTTAATTTTAAGTCAAATACTTCTTTAGCTATTTTTTTTTTAAATCAAGATATATTTTTGGGGTGTAATTTTTTTTTGAGTTTAAAAACTATTTGAGTCACAAAAATACTTTGTAAAATATATTTTTTTGGCTACCAATCTCTATTAAATTGTTTTAAATGTTTTGCCCAACATGTGAATTTTGAATAAAACCAATCTTAATATCACGGTTTAGTTCATAACTTCGTAACTATTGAGCCAATTTCGCTTAAATTCAATACCAACCAGACCAGGAGACTGACATTTCTAAGTCATTTCGTTTTTGGATTATGTTAAGTTTTTAAAAATGATTTTTTGAAAAAATGGTGAGGAAATGAAAAAAAACAGCAATTTATATGAAAATATGCAAAAATATGCATTTATACCAAAATATGCAAAAATATGCAACTACAAATCGATGCCATTTTATTGCAAATTTATTGATTCGGATAGATATTTAATTTATGTCATGTTTAGAGTGCCGAGTAAAAACATTCATTTTCATGAAAGTACTTGCCCTAGTGATCACATATGAAAAATATTTGAACATACAGTGCCAGTAAAAATTATTCGTCGATTTTTTTTTTTTATAAATGGTATGTTTTTGCCATGAAACTGCAATTTTTTTTTTATTTTTTTTTTTACATACATAATGTTTATTACGTCTTCTATTCAAATCCCAACAAAAATAACAAAGAATACATAAAATGGAACTGCAATTATCACTCTGCGATTTGGACTTTGAAACGTTTTTTAGACCAACACTACTCTTTATTACAGCCGTCAAACATGTAGGAATGGAATTGACGTAATTGAGCATTAATTTCCGGTATAACTTTATCAAATTTTTGTTTTAATGCATTTCTTAAGTTCTTCTTATAAGAAATCTGTTTTTTTTTTCAATGACTTGGTCGAGATCCCCCATATATCCTCGATTTGGTTAATATCTGGACTTCGGAAAGCGTATTATTCATTTTGAAATATTATATAATAACTATAACTCCGTATAAGAGCCACATGCTTTTGGTTGTTATCTTTAGTAAATATATAATTGCTTGGTAAGCGCGTTGTTTTTAAACTATCTTGGAGGTAAGCATTGATGATGTAAATGTAGACCTTTTAGTCCATAATACATTCAACAATTTTTATTTTGCCACACCCCGTTTGTCTTTATACACCCCCTAACTAGTTTGGAACTTCAGTATGTTTAACAGAGCATGTTAGGGTATTCTCTTGCGATTCCGTTTACGACTTTCGCCACACTTTAACCTTTCCATCAGATTTGAATAGGTTAAATAGACTGTCGTTGGTAAAAATAATTCGGTTCCAGTGCTTAAGGTCATGATTAAGGTAAGTTTTGGGGTTTCAAACTCTTCGGCATGTTTTTCTCTTGATATAAAGGGTTTTCTACGGGAAGTACGTGGCTTTATGCAGTATATTGCGAATAGTTTCAAACGAAGCGTGTTTACCATAGTCGTAAAATACTTGCACAGCTATACAGACGCAGTTTTTCATGGACCCTTTGTGATATTTTTGACGGCTATTGCTCTTTTTTTGATCAGTCAACAAGTTGAAGATCCGATTTTTTATTATTTACATACCGCACAGTGGGGAAAAATGGACTTTTTTTTCCGATTTTGCCTACAGGTTACAATTCTTAACCGATTTTAGTTTTTCTTTTTGTGAAATTTAGCTAATAAAATTCCTCATCGCTCTGTCATGGTGGATTTCTAAAACTTGTTTTTGTTTTATTTGAATATTTTTCAGTGTTGGATACCGTTACCCTTTCAATACCGTTACCGATTAAAAACCCTTTAATATTGACTACCGTTACCGTTACCAATACCGAAATAAAATTTTTTAAATACCGTTACCGATAAAAAACCGTTACCTTTATTCGGATTTTTACCGGTATTATAACGGGTTTGTTTCGGTTGCATTAATATTACTTATTTTAATCTTTTTGTGGATTAAAAACATATTAAAATATTTTTAATATACTTAAAATAAAAAAAAACAAATTTTTGTTCATTGCCAATCCAAACAATGATTACATTTGCAATTAACCAAATTCGAATATACATATTTAGGTCTTGGACCTCATAAAGATTTTATATTATTGATCAGTGATAGATTGTATGCGATGTTCGTCTCTCCGTATGTATAAGACACGATACGATTCACAATAAACGTGCTACTCTTCTGGTACGAATACGTCTTATGGTCATAGGCTGGTTAAGTTCCGAAATGGGAAAATTGGAACAGATGAAAAAAAGTTCCCCCCTGAAGAACTTACAAAGTCCCAGAAAGACATATTTTATTTAATTTTTTTGTCTATTTGTTTAGAAAATGAAAAATTTTTATGCCGTGTGAAGTTCATTGACCAAGATTAGAAAATGCGTTTTTTTTCGGTCCGAACCTTTTGCTTGCATATAGCAAATTAAATATTGATAAAATTGTATTATTTATGCGTAAATATAAATAAAATTAATTTCTTAGCATCTATGGCGAGAGGAAAGGTGTCCCTCCGATAACATCTCCTGTAACATCCTTGCCAAGTTTTTTTTATCCCTGCCGTTTTTTTAACAACAGTACAAACAATTTTGATCATTTTAACAGAGAAATCTGATAATTTCAAATAAACAGTTCAGGCTTTTTATTTGAAATCAGCAGATTTTTCTATTAAAATCTGCAGATTTGTCTGGTGTCTTGACGGTTTTTTCAGCAGATTCTATCTGGATTATCCAGACAGAAATTTAGCAAACCGCGTCAGCTATAATCAGCAGATTTCTCAAATGGCTTAAAATTCAGATTTTTCATATGGCACAAAATGCGGATTTTTTGCTTATTGGACAAAGGTGTCTCTACGAACATGAGTTCGTATTTGTTGAATTTCAATATTGCGTGAATGTTTTAATTTGATTCTGAGTTAATTCATAGTATTTAATACAAGTACAAATATAATTATGTACAGAATAGGTACAAAACAGTTTTTTTAAATTTTTTTAAACATTTTTTTTACGCATTTTTAACAAATTTGTGACTTGTTAACATTTTATTTATAATACCGGTACGTACCGGTATTGATGTTTCGGTAACGGTTCACCGTTACCGAAATAATCGAAAATACCGTTACCTTTACCGTTACCGATATAAAAAATATGTAATACCAATACCGTTACCGATACCGTTATTCGTTTCGGTTGCCAACCCTGATATTTTTTTAAAGTTCAGAAAATATTAATTTTTTTTAGAATTTTTGCTCTAAAAAATGTAATAAGCATGGGACGAATGAGCTGTATGGAGAAAATTAAAGGTATTTGAAACCCTTATAAGTGACATTAATAGCATTTGTTAATTTATTATTATTTTGGTTTTTATAAACATATGAAATCTTAAAAATGTTCACTTTTAAGTACCTATATCATTTTAAATAATGTACCAATTTCAAGGAAATTTTTTTTAGATTAAAGCTTATCATTTTCATAACCATTATTGATAAATAAGGTATTTTTGCAAAATTGTTTAACTCTTTTTTTCGAATTTACAATGTAACAGCTTTCTTTTAACATGATAATGTTTTTTGGCTGGGGTCTAATTTTAAAAAAGTTGCAGGACGCCACCTCAGTTTGACTATATAAGCTAACGATTAAACAAAAAAGAAAATGAGAATTACAGTTTTCATTTTATTACAACCTAAAACTTCGACAATAATTTAAAATAAATAAACAAAATAAAAAATACATAGTTCTGGTAGCGACACCTAGCGCCGCTACTTGATTAGCGCAGTATTGCCATACCAAATATCGCATTTCCAATTAGATTAATTACCATCATCGCAAATTTTTTCCAAAAAAATATTACCACATCGCAAAACTAACCAGTACATTTGAAAATCGAATATCTACAAGCAAGAGAAACATGACAAAATTATATTAGAATTAGATTAACATTTAAAACGCCGACGGTAGGCTAGCTGAAGTGTGTCAGACTCAGGCTTGCCATGTCAGCACTTTGGGTGCTAGATCTAGCACCCGCGTTAGTGATGTAGCACCCAAATTTTATAACTGGGTGCTAGACAATAATCTAGCACCCACTTCAGAATTTTTGAATAATATAGCACCCACTTCAGAATTTTTGAATTCTTCACCATTTTTTTTAAATATTTTATTTTTTAGCACAATATTTTTTTTTATATACACACAGAAAATGTTAACCAAATTTAGAACCAACCAAATTTTTGTAGTCCAGCCAACTGTCACTTTTATCAGTTGGGATAACTAATAGTTTCATTTTGATCTACCGAATTTTGTTTGAATCAATTGGTATTAATATCAGATTCTGAATTTTATTTACATTCTGAATGTTTTCATCAGACTCTCAAACTTTTTATATAAAAATAGCCTCAGATTTTAAATGTTTTTCTATGAACAAAATGGTTTATTCTTTTTCTATAGAAAAATGTCTCAAAATCTGAGAATCCAAAAAATATCTCAAATTCTGGGATTTTTTTCTATAGAACAAATGCTGTAGAATCCGAGATTCTTCTGCAGAAAAAGCTTCTGAATCTGAGACTTTTTCTATAGAAAAAATGTATCTAAATTAAAGAATTTTTCTAAAGAAAATATCAGACTTTCTATAAAAAAATGTCTTAGAATCTTAGGATGAATTTTGCAGTCAATACTTAAGTTTAAGTAGAGACTTAAGTATAGGGGTTTTCAAGCAATTCGGACTAATTTTAAATTAAAAGTCATTTTATCTTGCTTCATAATAAAGCCTTTGACAACACCGCCTAAAAAAATCATAAAATGGTCCAAACTGCTTAAAAAAGATCAAACTTAACTCCCTACTTAAACTTAAGTATTGACTGTAAAGTCAGCCTTAGACTTTTTCTATAGAAAAAGTGTCTCAGAATCTGAGACTTTTTCTATAGAAAAACTGTCTCAGAATCTGAGACATTTTCTATAGAAAAAATGTCTCAGAATCGGAGACTTTCTTTACAGAAAAAATGTCTCAGAATCTGAGACTTTCTGAACAGAAAAAATCTCTGAGAATCTAAGACTTTTCTATAGAAAAAAAAAAGATTTTCTGTGACTTTTGTTAAAGAAAAAGTTTCTCAAAATCTAAGACTATTTATAGAAAAAATTTGAGAATCTTAAAAGTTGTTTAAAAATTTAAGACATTTTATAGATTCGCCCTCGATATTCAAAAAATTTTAAATTAACTTTTTTTAAATTTAGTGAATTTTTGGCCGAAATTGGAGACTTTAACCGATTAAACAGGTACTTATTTCAGCTCGTTTGACAAATGCAGGGTAAAGAGCAGTAAAAATCCAAAATTTTCAAAATAAGGGGCATACCAGTGTACAAGAAATATAGAAAACAATCTAGCACCCAATTTTATAGCTGTAGAGCAATCTAGCACCCATTTGTTTGTAATCTAGCACCTTCACAGTTTCAACTTATGGCAACACTGGTCAGACTACCACGCAGAGGATATTGGGATCAAATCCCTGATCAAGTCAACTTTTTTTATATTTTTTTTTTTAGCTTATATATTGTTATTTGATGGGTAATTCCAAAAATGTTCGCCCCACTGTTCGGAAACATGCCTTTGGACGCCACTGAGAATTTGGTTCATAGATATCCACGTTTATATGAGATACTAGCGTGCGCAGGGTATTTTGTTGCCCGTAAATACAGAAAAATTTCATAATGATAATAAATGACCCATTTTTGGAACTTTTCGCTATGGAATCTTCATATATATATGTCTTAATCCTTTACAAAAACTGTGCTTATGATGATCACAACACTTACCATAAATACCAAATACATCAGTTGATAAAATAACCACTTCGTCAACTTTAAGACGGTCATATGTTATTAAAAAAAAACATTGATTTATTAATTTGAGCAAAAAACAATTGAGTAAATAAAACTTTGAGTTAAAAATTTAATGAACAAATTTTGTAAAAATATGAACAAATATGTATGAATGAAAAAAAAAAAATACTGAAAAATTAATTGATAAAAAAATTTTAGTACAAACAAAATTTTAGTAAAAAAAATTAAAAAAAAATCATTTGAATTTGTTTCCAGTTTCATTCCATGTTCTATTCCCTGTTCCATTCAATTTCGTTCAATGTGGTGTTCATTCCTTTTCTATGGATCAGATCATTAAAAATAATCATTTTACCCTTATTTTGTTTCAAAAAAAATATATATAAGTGCCCCTTTAACTCCTTAGGAATCAGAATTTAAAAAAAAAAAATCTTTTGGGAATGTTTTTTTTTCGCTAAACGATCCTACGTTCCAAATTTCAAGTTTCCAGTACCATTATTTCAGATAATACGAAAAGTACCAAAGAGGTCGATTTTACTCCCTTAGAATCAAAATTTCGAAAAAAAGTACTTTTTACAGATTTTTTTCTGTTGTTGGATCCTACATTCCTAATTTTAAGATTTTATGACCTCTATTTAAGAAAATATATACAGTACCAAAAAGTAATTTTTAGGGGGATTTTTTCCCCGATAGAGGATGCTACATTCCAAATTTCAAGTTAATAGGCTCATTATTTAAGAATATATAATTCCCTTTTTTAATTAATTTCCTTAGGAATCAGAATTTCCAAAAGTTATTCTTTTGGGAATATTTTATTTCGCTAGACAATCTTACATTCCAAATTTCCATCATAATTATTTCAGAAAATAAAAAAAGGTACCATATTACTCGTTTTTATCCCCTTAGATCGGAATCGGAATTTCCAAAAAAGTATATTTTTTATAGTTTTTTTTCTGTTATTGGACCCTACATTCCTAATTTTAAGTTCTTATGACCCTTATTTAAGTATGGGATGCTACAACCAAAATTTCAAGCTAATAAAACAATTATTTAAGTATATATAAAAAGTATCAAAATACCTTTTTTACCCGTTTTACCCCCATAAATATATATATTCCAAATTTCAAGTATCTAGCTTCAGTGGATTGTGGAAATATAAAAAGTACCAAAATACCCAATTCCATAGAATCCTATTCCTATTCCCTAGAATCAGCATTTCCAAAAACTCAGCCTTAAACGAATCAATATTTCGGGAGGCGCATCTACATTCCAAATTTCAAGTCCCCATTTCGTTCCCTGTTTTATTCCATTTGATTCCCTTTTCCATTCCGATTAGTCCTAAGTGGCTTTCATTCCGTTCCGAATATGCGCTTACATGAGCTAAAAAAACAGAAAATTCTTTGCCTTCTTTAGAAATCTTTTTGTCGCTAAATGACCCTGCATTCCAAACTTAAAGTTTCCAGGACCATTATTTCAGGAATTATAATAAGTAGCAAAATACACTTTTTTACCCCCCTTAGAATCGGAATTTCGAAAAAGTACTTTTTCAGAATTGTTCCCGTTGTTGGAACTAACATTGTAATACTTTTTTGTAGTACCTTAATTTCAAAAAATTTAGAAAGTACCAAAGTACAATTTTTACCACTTTTAACCCTTAGGATTTCCACAAAGTACTTTTTTTGGGAATGTTTTTCCGTTAGAGGATCCTACATTCCAATTTTCAAATTAATAGGATTTTTTTTTCGGAATTTCGAAAAAGTATGTTTTCAGAATTATTTCCGTTGTTGGAACCACCATTGCAAATTTTAATATTTTTGTAGGACCTTAATTTAAAAAAATATAAAAAGTACCAAACTACCATTTTTACCAATATTTACCCTTAGGAGTCTGAATTTCCAGAAAGTACTTTTTTGGGGGAATGTTTTTCCGTTTGAGGATCCTACATTCCAATTTTCAAATTAATAGGATTTTTTTTTCAGAAAAAATAAAAAGTACCAAAGTGCTCGCTTTTTACCCCATTAGAATCGGTATTTCGAAGATGTACTTTTTCAGAATTTTTTCCGTTGTTGGAAACAACATTACAAATTTTAATTTTTTTGTAAGACTTTAATTTCAAAAAATATAAAAGCACCAAAGTACAATTTTTTACCCCTTTTTACCCTTAGGAATCCGAATTTCCAGAACGTACTTTTTTGGGGAATGTTTTTCCGTTAGAGGATCCTACATTCCAATTTTCGAATTAATAGGATTTTTTTTAGAAAAAATAAAAAGTACCAAAGTACTCGCTTTTTTACCCCCCTTAGAATCGGAAATTCGAAAAAGTACGTTTTCAGAATTTTTTCAGTTGTTGGAACCACCATTGCAAATTTTAATATTTTTGTAGGACCTTAATTTCAAAAAATTTAAAAAGTACCATTTTTTACCCCTTTTTACCCTTAGGAATCCGAATTTCCAGAAAGTACTTTTTTTCGTTATTTCAAAAGTATGTTTTTTCGTTATTTCAAATTTCGAATTAATTTGATTTTTTTTTTTTTCAGAAAAAATAAAAAGTACCAAAGTAGTCGCTTTTTCCCCTTTTTCAAACCTTCGTTTTTACCCCTTAAAATCAACATTTCCAATAACCCAGCCTTAGCGGATATGTATTCCAGGAGGTGAAACTACAATCCAAATTGCAAGACTCTTGCTTCAGTGGTTTGGGCTGTGGGATGATGCGTGATTAGTATGTCAGTCAGTCATCAGTCAGTCACGTAACTTCTTTATATATATAGATAAAAAGTACCAAAGTACATTTTTTTACCCCCTTAGAATCAACATTTCCAAAATCGCTGCAAAATCGGTATTTTGTAAAAGTACTTTTTCAGATTTTATTTTTGTTGTTGGAAACAACATTGCTTATTTTAATTTTTTTGTAGGACTTTAATTTCAAAAAATATAAAAAGTACCAAAGTACAATTTTTTACCCCTTTTTACCCTTAGAAATCCAAATTTCCAGAAAGTACTTTTTTTGGGAATGTTTTTCCGTTAGATGATCCTACATTCTAATTTTCGAATTAATAGGATTTTTTTTAGAAAAAATAAAAAGTACCAAAGTACTCGCTTTTTTACTTCCCTTAGAATCGGAATTTCGAAAAAGTACGTTTTCAGAATTTTTTCGTTATTGGAACCACCATTGCAAATTTTAATATTTTTTTTGTAGGACCTTAATTTCAAAAAATATAAAAAGTACCAAAGTACCATTTTTTACCCCTTTTTACCCTTAGGAATCCGAATTTCCAGAAAGTTCTTTTTTTTGGGAATGTTTTTTCGTTAGAGTATCCTACATTTCAAATTTCAAAATAATTGGATTTTTTTTTTTTTTTTCTTAGAAAAAATAAAAAGTACCAAAGTAGTCGCCTTTTCCACATTTTCAACCCTTCGTTTTTACCCCTTAAAATCAACATTTCCAAAAACCCAGCCTTAGTGGATATGTATTCCGGGAGGTAAAACTACAATCCAAATTTCAAGACTACAGCTTCAGTGGTTTGGGCTGAGGGATGATGCGTGATTAGTATGTCAGTCAGTCATCAGTCATCAGTCAGTCACGTAACTACTTTATATATATAGATGTTGCATTTTTGGATTATCAAAATTTGCTGCAGTTTTCAAATTATCGCGGGTCAAAGTTCGACTTTTTTTGCAAAAGTCAGAAAAATACATGACGTTTAACGTGCTCTAACTTTTTAACTAGTAATCCGATTATCACAAGTAATGGCTCATATGAAATCTTAATTCTTCTTCTTTTAGGAAATATTTTCAAACGCATACGGTTTTTTTCAGAAGTGTTGCAAAAATTCAAAAACATTTTTGTTTTTGCGAATATTTAAAAAAACATGCCTTTGAAGAATAAATTCTATTTGAAAATTAGTTGACATTATTTTTTTTATTAAGGGCCAAAAACACAAACGAACTAACCGGAAGATAAATCGGGTTTAGTGCTAACCGGAGGTTATATATGTCAAATTTGTATGGGACTAACCGGAGGTTACGTTAACTTTGATTTAACTGGTTATTGTGTTAACCGCACTAAATCAATTAACTCATTGTTGAATGAATATTGAATTATTTTAAAATATATATATATTACTAATATTGTCAATAATTCAATTATAATTGAAGGGCTTATTGTAAAAACTCGATAAGCAACATTTCATTTTATGGTGGTTTTTGCCTTAAAACTTTTAAAATAATGTAGAAAATAGAGCTTTTGCAGAACTTTTATTATCAATATACTTGTACGAAGGGTTAAAGCAAGACTTCTGCCAAAAATCTCTCAATGGAACATCAGCAGAAGGCGAAAAACACGAAAAAATAAAATGTTGCTTATCAAGTTCTTGCAGTAAGCCCTTCAATTTTTGAATTAATTTATTTCCAATTAATTCTTTATAAATCATTTCATTTTAAATAAATTCTTTATAATTTAAGGAATAAATAAAAGCTTATTAAAATAGTAAAAAAAAATTAATTAAAATCTAATAAATCAGTTAAAATGATATATATTCAGGTTTCTCTCAATTTTCCAGTAGTTTTTGTTTTAAATTTTGTGATTTTTTCTGAATTTATCTGCATTTTTTTGACAAATTTTTTGTATTGTCTTGATTTGTTCTTAGTTTTTAAATTTTTTTGTCTGAATATTGAATAAATCCTGAAAGTGTATTTAAGAAATTTCTTGGAGTTATTTTTTTCTTAAAAAATATCGTTTTTGGAAATATATGATGTTTATTCATAACAACTTTTTATTAAATAAAACGTTATCATGATTTAATATTTTGGGCAAGAGTACAAAACTCTGCGGCATTTTTTAAAAACATACTAAAAAATAATTTTAAAATTCCAAAAATCATAAGGTAAAATTTAAGCAAAAAAATTTTTTTTTTTTAAAAAATGTTGTGTACCAATTATGACTAAGCAAAACATAAGCTTTAAGCTAAGTACTCTGTTCGGTTTCACGGGAAAAAATCTGTCAAACTCCATATAAAAAAAAAAAAAATTGGCAACGCGAGGAATTAAGGGGAAATTGTTAAAAAAGTTTTCACTAATTTTTATTATACAAGACAATTTAAATTGCCGTGAAAAAGTGACATTTCAGTTTTGTTATGATCGTTTCTTTCTTATCATTGTCAAAAGTTCTTGATTTTTAAATGTTTTATTGCAATTTGAGGCGTTTAAAGTTTAAGTGAAATTTTCACCGTAAGAAACAGAGTACTTAGCTTTAATCTAAAAAAGATTTCATTGAAATTGGTACATTATTTTTAAAGATATAGGCTTTTAAAACAGAAAATTCTTGAATTTTGTCTGGTTATAAAAACCTAAATAATAATATATTTTCAAATTATAATCACGTCGTTGATAAGGGGTTCCAATACCTTTAATTTAGTCTATAAAGCATATTCGTCCCATGCATAATACATTTTTTATTGAAAAAATACTGAAAAAATTAAAACTTTCTGAACTTTAGGAAAATATAAAAAGTAATCCGAAATTTTTTTTCAAAAATCCATCATGACAGATCGATGCGAAATTTTATTAGCTAAAATAAAAAGAAAGAAAAAACAAAATCGGTTAAGAATTGCGACCTGTAGGCAAAATTGGACAAAAAAAGTCCATTTTTCCCCACTGTGTACCGCCCGGTTCTCGCGTACCTATAAAAAACGCTGTTGGTAGTGGTAATAAGTCTAATAACCGCTTCGGCTATATTTTTGAAAGAATTTTCTTTTTAACATGATAATGTTTTTAGGCTGGGGTCTAATTTTGAAAAAGTTGCAGGACGCCACCTCAGTTTGACTATATAAGCTAACGGTTAAACGAAAAAGAAAATAAGAATTATAGTTTTCATTTTATTACAACCGTAAACTTCGACAATAATTTAAAATTAATAAATAAAATAAAAAAAAAACACATTGTTCTGGTAGTGACACCTAGCGGCGCTAGGTGTCACTCGATTAACGCAGTATTGCCATACCAAATATCGCATTTCCAATTAGATTTGTTACCATCATCGCAAATTTTTTCAAATAAAATATTACCACATGGCAATACTAACCAGTATATTTGAAAATCGAATATGAATCTACAAGCAAGAGAAACATATCAAAATTTAAATCAATATTTAAATAAGCTACGGTGGCCTTGCTGAAGTGAGCCTGACTGGAAAACAGAAGGTCCGCTGATCGAATCCGTGATCTGTCAACTTATTTTTTTTTTCTTATTATTTAGTTTTTTTTAGCTTGTATATTTCTTTTTGTTAGGGAAAAATTTGTTTGCATTAATTCTTTATACTTTTTTATTTAATTATAAATAAAAAAAATGTTATATATTCAGATTTTTCTAAATTTTCTAGTTGTTTTTCTTTCTGAATTTTTTGATTTTTTCTGAATATATCTGCATTTTTCTGACTTATTTTTTGTATTTTCTTGATTTGTTCTTACACTTAAAATAATAACTCTGTAAAATACATTGTAAAATGACTGTAATCTCAATTCAACAGATGTTTGACAGAGTTTTTTGTCAAAATACAGATTTAAAGAAAATACTTTGAATTTTTTGTGACAAAAAACAAAGATTTATCTGTTATACTACACTCAAAAAAAAAAGTTTGTAAATTTACAAGTAAAAGGTCTTGTAATTCTATTTTACTAATATTTTTGTCTTTTTACAAAAATTGTTGTATATTTAATAAAACGAAAACTACAGTTTGCTTTGTAATTTTACTATTATATGTTGGTAAATTTATTTTACAAATTTTTTAGGTAAATTTACAAAAAAGTGAATTATTTTACAAATTAAAAAAATATTACAAGGTGTTTAGTTTTTTTACACAAGAAAACTGTAATTGTACAACATAATTTTACTTGATGTTATTTAGTCTTTTTACCAAAAAAATGTTTTATTACAAACATTTTTTTTTAAGATCGTTTACAAGGTTTTCAGTTTGAAATGTATGTATTGAAAAGTACAAAATTTCAATATAATTTTACAAAACTTATTTTATTACTAGAATTAATGTTGTTTTACAAAAAAAAAATTAATTATTCAACAATAGGACACGCAAAAATTTTCTAAATTCAGATTTTTTTTTGCGTTTTGAAATAAAAAATTTAGTTAAAAATAATTTTTTATAAATAATTTTTACACCATTTTTTTGGTAATTTGCGTTAAGTAAAATACCAAAATTTTTATGTGTTTCTACTATATAATTGTTCTAGTTTTTTTTTTTTGTATTTTAAAATTTTTTTTGGTGATTTTACCATATTTTTTTGGTAATTTTTTTTTTTAAATTTGGTACCTAAAATGTCAATAGAAAGCTGCCAATTATGAAAAATCAAATTTTTCTTATTTTAACTGGTACTTAAACATCCAATCTACAATATCCAAAATTTTTTTTCCGATTTTTTAAAAATACTTGTGAAAATAATTAAAAATTAAAAAAAAAATTGTTATTTTCTGACTAATTTTTCCTGAAAATATAAGAAATTTCTTGTGTAGCCTCCTTCGCAATTCTCATATGTTCTACTTAAGAAAAACGAAATGTCGAAAAAAAATAAAAAAGTGCAGTGTTATACATTAAAAAGTTTGTTAAAAGTGTTCAAGTGAAAAAAAAAATCATTTCAGGTTGTTGAAGTGCTACTCCAACTGCCGAAAAAGGAAAAATAAGATGCACCAATGGAAAAAAACCCTTAAATTTACAAAACAAATATGTAAATAAACCAAATTTTTTGTAAATTTACAAAACAAATATGAAAATTTAAAAAACAAAATTGTATACTTACGAAAAAAGTTGTAATTTTACAAAAATGAAATAGAAAATACAAAAACAATATTGTAAATTTAGGGGGCCCCCGTAGGCTAGTTGGTAGCGTGCTAGCCTTTCAACGTGGGGGTCGTGGGTTCGATTCCCACCAGAACCCTTGGTTTTTTTCGCTACAACGAGACGACGGTCATTGATACCAGTTCTCGGTTAGGTTGCATTTATTAAAAATGAGTTGTAAATAAAAAAGAAAGAATAAATAAAAATAATTGATCATGTGATGTGATCAAAAACTATTATTATATTATTGTAAATTTACAAATTTTATGGTTAAACTACTGTTTTTACGGCAAAAAAATAAGGAAAAATGGTACATATACAATAAAAATTGTAAATTTACCACTTTTTATTGTAAATATACAAGTTTTTTGCATAAAAAACAGTGGTTTAACCAAATAATTTGTTAATCTACAATTTATTTTTTTCATTTTCTATTTTTCCTTGTAAAATAACAACCTTTTTCTGTAAGTTTACAATTTTGTTTTGTAAATTTACCAAATTTTTTGCAAATTTACAAAAAAATGTTCACCTCGAAGATGATATTTTACAAAAAAAATTGTAAATTTACATTTTCTTTTGTTAAATCAATTTACAAATTATCACCGTAACTTTATGGGGATTCTTGCTAGTACATATTTTACAAAACCTGCCCCGTAAAATCACGGGGATTTTATGTCATTTTACAAACTTTTTTTTTGAGTGTACTTTTAACCTTGTAATCTTTATTTTACAGATAATTAACAGATATTTCTGCTAAAATACAGGTTTTAGCAAAATACTTTGTATTTTTTGTAACCAAAAACTAAGTTTTTTCTGTATTTTAAACATTAATTTCACAGAGAACTTAAAAAAAAATTATTTTACAGAGTTTTATAGTATTTTACAGAGTTTTATAGTAAAAACACAGAGATTTTTTCTGTTAAAAGACGCTTATATTTAACCAATATTTTACTATAAGGTCTGTAAATTAACAGTTTTTTTTTTGTAAAAATCATTTTACATAGTTTTTTAGTAAAATTACCAAGTAATGTTGCTAGCTGGAAAAGTACGGTGAACTCTGTTAAATTAGCAGAGTTTTTCTGTAATTTACCAGAGTTATTATTTTGAGTGTAGTTTTCCAATTTTTTTGTAAATATTGATAAAGTTGATAAATTTCTTGGAGTTCTTTTTTTCTGAATATTTTTTTAACCCTTACATATTTTTTTTTTTGCAAATATGTGAGGGTTATTCGTAAAAAGTTTTTATTAAATAAAACATTATCATGATTTAATTTTTTGGGCAAGAGTACAAAACTCTGCGGCATTTTTGACTCTATTGATGATGATTTCTACTTCTTCTTTGGTACTTTTTTTAGAATTCCACCCTATCCTTCCAATTTGCACGATTCCGATCGGGATTTCAGAAACAATTCTTAACTTACCAAAATCCTTAGACGCTGTAAGTATTTTAAATCAAATCGCTGTTTTACTAGTGGAGAATTTCACAAAACAGCAAAACGACGAATACTTTTTTGTAAAAAATATTTGAGCTTTATTTATCATTCGCTTTTTTAGCAAAGAAGATGAAAATTCAAATCACCAAAAACAACTTTTTTTTATATTGAGAGCCAAAGAATATTTGTGGAAAAAAAAATTTGCAGTTTATGCAAAAGGAATATTGATATTTAAGACTTAAAAATGCTGCAGATTTTTATACTCTTGCTCAAAAAATTAAATCATGATAATGTTTTATATAATAAAAACTTTTTACGAATAACCCTCACATAGTTGCAAAAAATATGCAAGGGTTAAAAAAATATTCAGAAAAAAAAACTACAAGAAATTTCTCAAATTTATATATATTTACAAAAAATTTGGAAAACTACACTCAAAATAATTATTATTATTATTATTATTATTATGACATGTTCTAATTTACAATTCATAAAATTCGAACTTAGTCTAATCACAAATAAATATTTTTTACAAAACTTCTCCATTCCGTTCTATGCCTAGCTATGTATCGCAACTGGTTAAATGATTTTCTAGTTTCAGCTGCAACTGTTCTCCTCCAGGTCGTTTTAGGTCTACCAACATCGCGCCGTCCTTGTGGGTTCCATTCCAAGGCAGAATGTGTTATTTCATCAATTCCTTTTCTGAGAGTGTGCCCTAGCCAACCATATTTTCGTTTCTGTATTTCGTTTTTAATTGGTAGTTGTTTGGTTCTATTAAGTAAATCCTCGTTTGACACAGTTTGCGGCCACCAAATTCTTAGGATATTGCGTAAACATCTATTGATGAACGTTTGCAACTTTCTGCTGAGTGCTTCGGTTAGGAACCAGGTTTCGCAACCGAACAACAGTGTAGATTTAACACACGAGTCAAATATACGAATTTTCGTTGAATTGGTGATTGTGTTGGATCTCCATACCTTGCTTAACATTGCAAAACTGCCCTTGGCTTTTTTTAATCTGTTTTGTACATCTAGCAACGTCCCGCCATCTGTGCTAATTATGCTCAAAATAATAACTCTGGTAAATTACAGAAAAACTCTGCTAATTTAACAGAGTTCACCGTACTTTTCCAGCTAACAACATTACTTGGTAATTTTACTAAAAAAACTCTGTAAAATGATTTTTACAAAAAAAAAAGACTGTTAATTTACAGACTTTATAGTAAAATATTGGTTAAATATTAGCGTCTTTTGACAGAAAAAACTCTGTTTTTTTACTATAAAACTCTGTAAAATGTTTTGGACAAAAAGACTGTTAATTTACAGAGTCTCTAGTAAAATATTGGATAAATAAAGCACTATTTAGCAAAGAAAAACTCTGTTAATTTACATATATTTGTAAAATGTATTTGATGCAGCCAAAATTTTATAGAAAAAACTTTGCAGTTAAATGCAGTTTATTTTGAAATTCCCTTTTTTAAGTTTTCTGTGAAATTAATGTTTAAAATACAGACAAAACTTAGTTTTTGGTTACAAAAAATACAAAGTATTTTGCTAAAATCTGTATTTTTGCAGAAACATCTGTTAATTATCTGTAAAATAAAGATTACATAAATAAAAAACTTTTTTACATCTTTCTCCCAACGTTTCGTCAATTATTTGTTGACATCTTCAGGGGGTTTTTGTCTATTTTAAATTTTTTTAAAAAATTATAATATTATTACAAAAATAGAGAACATCAAACAATTTTTAAACTTACAATTACTCAGTAATTTATCACATTGAAATATACATTAAATACATTAAATGATGATACAGCTTACAATAAACAAAAAACATTTAACATAAAATTAAATTAAACACACAACTTAAATTATTATCACAGTGGTTTCCTCATTTTGTTTTAATTTATTACAACTCTGTAGCTAGAGCTTATATTATCGGTGTCCTCCTTTAAATTCATTGTTTTGTCAATTCTTTCAATCAAAATGCCAGTGGAGAAACAACAACAACAAAATAATGTCGTTTACGAAATAGCATGTAAGGGAAATGACGAACAAAAATGTGATCTATATATATAAAAGAGTAATGTGACTGACTGACTGACTGACTGACTTATTGACTGATTCATCATCGCCCAGCCCAAACCGCTGAAGCTAGAGACTTGAAATTTGGACTGTAGGTTCACCTCCCGGAATATAGATCCACTAAGGCTGGATTTTCGCCAGTGTTGATTCTAAGGGGGTAAAAAGGGTAAAAAACTGTACTTTTGGTACTTTCTATATCTCCTGAAATAATGGTCGTAGAGACTTGAAATTTGGACTGTATGTTCACCTCCCGGAATGTAGATCCCCTAAGGCAGGATTTTTGCCAGTGTTGATAATAAGGGGGTAAAAATGGTAAAAAACTGTACTTTTGGTACTTTTTATATCTCCTGAAATAATGGTCATAGAGACTTGAAATTTGGACTGTATGTTTACATTATGGAATTTAGATCCAGTAAGGCTGGATTTTTGCCAATGTTGGTTCTAAGGGGGTAAAAAGGGTAAAAATCTGTACTTTTGGTACTTATTATATATTCTGAAATAATGGTCATAGAGACTTGAAATTTGGATTGTATGGTCACCTCCCGGAGTATAGATCCAGTAAGGCTGGATTTTTGCCAATGTTGATTCTAAGGGGGTAAAAAGGGTAAAAATCTGTACTTTTGGTACCTTTTATATTTCCTTAAAAAATTGTCACAGAGACTTGAAGTTTGGACTGTATGTTTACCTCCCGGAATATAGAGCCCCTAAGGCTGGATTTTTGCCAGTGATGATTCTAAAGGGGTAAAAAGGGTAAAAATCTGTACTTCTGGTACATTTTATATTTCCTTTAATAATGGTACTAGAAATTTGAAATTTGCAATGTCGGTTCACCTCCCGGAAAAAATATTCACTATGGCTGGGTTTTTGTCAATGTTGATTCTACGGGGGTAAAATGTGTAAAAAAGTGTACTTTTGGTACTTTTTTTATTTACTGAAATAATGGTCATTCAAACTTGAAATTTGGAGTGCAGGATCCTTTAGTGAAATTAAACATTCTGGAACAAATACTTTCCGAAAATTATGTACAGTTTATAAAAAGTACCTTTTATTTAAAGTACCTTTTATAAAAAGTACCTTTTATAAAAAGTACCTTTTATAAAAAGTACCTTTTATAAAAAGTACCTTTTATAAAAAGTACCTTTTATAAAAAGTACCTTTTATAAAAAGTACCTTTAATAAAAAGTACCTTTTATAAAAAGTACCTTTTATGAAAAGTACCTTTTATAAAAAGTACCTTTTATAAAAAGTACCTTTCATAAAAAGTACCGTTTATAAAAAGTACCTTTTATACCCAGTACCTTTTATAAAAAGTACCTTTTATAAAAAGTACCTTTTTTAAAAAGTACCTTTTATAAAAAGTACCTTTTATAAAAAGTACCTTTTATACCTTTTATAAAAAGTACCTTTTATAAAAAGTACCTTTTATAAAAAGTACCTTTTATAAAAAGTACCTTTTATAAAAAGTACCTTTTAGAAAAAGTACCTTTTATAAAAAGTACCTTTTACAAAAAGTACCTTTTATAAAAAGTACCTTTTATAAAAAGTACCTTTTATAAAAAGTACCTTTTATAAAAAGTACCTTTAATAAAAAGTACCTTTTATAAAAAGTACCTTTTATAAAAAGTACCTTTTATAAAAAGTACCTTTTATAAAAAGTACCTTTCATAAAAAGTACCTTTTATAAAAAGTACCTTTTATAAAAAGTACCTTTCATAAAAAGTACCTTTTATAAAAAGTACCTTTTATAAAAAGTACCTTTTATAAAAAGTACCTTTCATAAAAAGTACCTTTTATAAAAAGTACCTTTTATAAAAAGTACCTTTTATAAAAAGTACCTTTTATAAAAAGTACCTTTTATAAAAAGTACCTTTTTTTAAAAGTACCTTTTTTAAAAAGTACCTTTTATAAAAAGTACGTTTATAGAAAGTGCCTTTTAAAAAAAGTACCTTTTATAAAAAGTACCTTTTATAAAAAGTACCTTTTATAAAAAGTACCTTTTATTAAAAGTATCTTTTATAAAAAGTACCTTTTATAAAAAGCATCTTTTATAAAAAGTACCTTTTATAAAAAGTACCTTTTTTTAAAAAATAGGAATGTAAAATCCTTTTTGTACTTTTAATATTTGCTAAAACTATGATACTAGAAAATTGAAATTTGCAAAAAAGTATCCCTCGGCGAAGAAGAAAACATTCTAGAAGTAGATCTTTTTGGAAATTCCGTTTCTAACGGGGGTAAGAAAGTGTACTTTTTGGTACTTTTTTTTTTTTTTGTTCCTATAATAATGAAAAATGCCGCAGAGTTTTGTACTCTTGCCCAAAATATTAAAACATGATAATGTTTTATTTAATAAAAACTTTTTACGAATAACCCTCACATATTTGCAAAAAAATATATAAGGGTTAAAAAAATATTCAGAAAAAAACCTCCAAGAAATTTCTCAAATTTATTCAATATTCACAAAAAATTTGGAAAACTAAGAACAAATCAAGAAAATGGAAAAAATAAGTCAGAAAAAAAAATGCAGATATATTCAGAAAAAATTACAAAATTCAGAAAGAAAAACAACTAAAAAAATTTAGAAAAAAACTGAAAAACTTTATAATTAAATAAAGAAGTATAAAGAATTAATGCAAACAAATTTTGCCCTAACAAAAAGAAATGTACAAGCTAAAAAAAAACTAAATAAAAAAAAAAAGTTGGAAGATTAGGGATTCGATCACAGGACCTTTTGTTTTCCAGTCTGGCTCACTTCAGCTAGGCCACCGTAGCTTATTTAAATAATGATTTACATTTTGTTATGTTTCTCTTTTCGATTTTCAAATATACTGGTTAATATTGCCATGTGGTAATATTTTATTGAAAAAAATTTGCGATGATGGTAACTAAACTAATTGGAAATGCGATATTTGGTATGGCAATACTGCGTTAATCGAGTGACACCTAGCGCCGATAGTTTGTGTCTATGCTCTGTCACAATGCTCTGCCAAAAGCTGTGTGTGTGTTTGTAGAAAAGAAATATTTTGTTTATTTACAAAAATGACGCGTTATAAAACCAAGAGTTAGTTGGCGAGATTTTTCTTCTTTGGTGGCGCTGATAGCTAAGGCGTCGATAATTACCGCTTCAGCCGGTAGGTCTTGGGTTCGAGCACCGGTCAGGGCAGCAATGATATTTTTTTTAATGTTTTTTTATTTTTTTTTATTGTTTTAATAAATTTATTCAACTATTTTAATTATTGTAACATTATTTTAATTATTAACAAAATTAAAAGGCATATTGATGGCATTTTCTTCTATGAATGACATTCATTAATTCTATGAATTTTTTCTATGAATCTATGAGTAAAATTCTATGAAATATTTCAGAATACTAATGAATATTCATTCAGCCAATGAATTGTTTCATAGATTCTATGAATTTAGTTTTATGAAATTTGTTCAAAGATATAATGAACAATAATTCTTTCAGTGTGAACAGATGGACTAAACTAGAGATGGGCGCGTGAGTGAATTTTGACTCACGCACGCTCACGCTCACGAAATGAAAATATTGCTCACGCACGATCACGCACGAAATAATTTTTTCTGCTCACGTTCACGCACGCTCACGTGAGTTACTAAAATTTTTCTCACGCTCACAAAATAATCACGCTCACGAAGACTCACGAAATTCAAATTAACAAATTTTTGTTTTACTTTTTTCGAATTCGTGCAAAAAAAGTATTTAACTTCCTTAAAACAATAATAAAAATTTATTTAAACAACAATTTTGTAATAATTACCCTCTAAATTCAATAAAATGACGATTTTTTTACTTGTTTTTTGTTTTAAACAGCACAAAACCATCACGCAAACTCACGAAGCAAAAATTACTCACGCACGCTCACGCACGAAATATTTTTTTCTAATCACGTGCACTCACGATCACGTGAGTAAAAATAAATTTCACTCACGATCACGCGTGATTCACGCGTGAATCACGTGAATCACGAAAAATTCGTGTCACGCGCGCATCTCTAGACTAAACCACTAATAAAGTGATTCTGAGTTGATCGTCATACTTGAAGGTTGGACCAATAGAACCAATATTTCGGGTAGTTACAATCATCAGTTATGTAGGGTTTAATTTATAATAATTTTTAAATAATTAATTTAATTATTATATTTTTTTTTATTTAGTTATTTAGTTATTCATTATTTAGTTATTCACAAAATTAATTGTTTTTTATTTTTTAAATAAAGATTAAATTCAAAGAACCGATTTGGACACAAATTAATTCATTTCTTAAAATTTTTATAATAATGCGTTGAATTCAATTTTCGAAGGTCTGGTAAGTACGACACCCTTAATAGTCAAACTGAGGTGGCGTCCTGCAACTTTTTTAAAATTAGACCCCAGCCAGTTTAGGGGGAAAACCCCCTAAACTGGCAACACTGATAACAATTCACAATTCTATTTTTGGACGAATTCCTTATTAAGCATTTAAATTTTTATTTTATTGAAAAAACTAATTTAACTTTGCCGTTAAGTAAAAGAAAACATCATTGAATTTATTTTTTAATAATTGTTCTTTTAAATATGTTCACAGAATTCATTCATTATTTATACTGACAAAAAAATTCAAATGCTAAAAAAAATTAATAAAAAAAATGTAATGAACAACTTCAGAATTCGAACCTTAACTTAAGTGAACACCATATCTACATTCAAGCAGATTAGGGCAATTTTCACACAAAGCAGCAAATTATTATTTAAATTTTTTTTTAAATAATTAAATTATTTAAAAAAAGAATTGTTATATCAAATAATAATATGTAAGCTAAAAAAAAAAATGAAAAAAAAGTTGACTGATCAGGGATTCGAACTCGATAGCCCTTGCGTGGTAGTCTGACACACTTCAGCTAGCCTACCGTCGGCGTTTTAAATATTAATCTAAATTCTAATATGTTTATTTTGGCTATACGACCATTTTTTGTTTACATTTATATGTTGATATCAGTTGTTTTCAAATACACTGGCTAGTTTTGCGATGTGGTAATATTTTATTGGAAAAAATTTGCGATGATGGTAACTAATCTAATTGGAAATGCGATATTTGGTATGGCAATACTGCGTTAATAGAGTAACGGCGCTAGGTGTCGCTACCAGAACTATGTATTTTTTATTTTATTTATTAATTTTAAATTATTGTCGAAGTTTAAGATTGTAATAAAATGAAAAATGTAATTCTCATTTTCTTTTTTGTTGAATCGTTAGCTTATATAGTCAAACTGAGGTGGCGTCCTGCAACTTTTTTAAAATTAGACCCCAGCCTAAAAACATTATCATGTTAAAAGTGTAAGTTTTGGTTATTCTTATATTTCTTGAAATAATGGTTCAGAAATTTGATATTTTAAATAAAGGATCACCTAGCACAAAAAAAAAGAGTTTTTGGAAAATTTAATTTTAAGGGGAAAAGGGGGCAAATGGTTATTTTTACCTATCTAATTATTAAACTAAAAGCCCAAAAAATAACACCCAAGAAAAGGACATATGGGCCATTCCAGAAAATTTAGCTCAAATTTTAGTCATTTTTGGAAATGGTGTCTCAGATTAATTTGAACCTTGACACATATGGTGTTTTCTTTTCTGAACAAAAAATTGTGCATTGTTAAAATGTTTACTTTTAAAATGTTGACATGGCCCTGAAACGATGTTGCATTTTTTTCACTCAGAAAAGAACACAAAAAATGCTGTTTTGTACGCAAATTGCCCTGATTTGCTGGTTCGATGGATGTGTGTTTCGCTTATATTGCTGGCAGCTCAGGTTCGAATCCCGGCGATGGCCATCACATATTTTTTTATTTTTTTTTTTTTGCTTTAAATTATTTTTTTTTAATTATTTAAACATTAAAAAAAAAAACCCCAAAAAATTAACAGATTTAGTCGATTTTATATGAAAATTTACTTTTTTTTTTTTAAAAAAATGATTAAATTATTAAAAAAAAAAACATTATTAAATAAAAAATAATACGTAATGGAATAAAAAAAAAAATACCAGAATAAAAAAAAAAAAAAAAAATTGTCCATACCGGGATTTGAACCCCGGACCTCCGGTGTCACATGCCACGACACATCCTCTGCACCACAACAGCACCAGTTAACTTGTTCGCTTAATTTGAGTTTTGCTACAGAGAATATCAGGGCAATTTTTCACCCCGTCATTTGATTTCGGGGTGGAAAATATGCATTTTTTACCTCAAATGCAGGCAATATTTTAAGAAAAGAACATAATATTTTTTTATAAGTGTGCATTTTTTTTAGAAAAGAACACAAAAAATTCGTAGAATAAAAAAAATGTTACAAAATGCTACATTTTTTGCCAGAAAAGAAAACGCCAATAGATAGCCCTCATTAATATGATATATGTACCATATATCGTTTTTTTACATTTGGTGTATTTAACGAATTATGGCGGGTAAAAGATTGACTTTTTAAGCAAAAGTAAGAAAAATACATCACGTTTAAAGAGCTGTAACTTCTTAACCAATGACCCGATTTTCACAAATTTAGGCTCATGTGAAAGCTGGGGTTCTTCTTTTAGAAAATATTTTGAAAATAACACAGTTTTTTTTTACAGAAATGATGCAAAAATGCAAAAACATTTTTTCTTTTCGAATATTTAAAAAAACACATCTTCGATTTTTTTTTAAAAAATTCTGGTGAAAAATAACAATGTTTTGTATAACATATTCAAAATTCAGAGTGGGATCTCCATGGGATCAAAAACTATTCTGTTTTAAGTACGAGGTTCTCATGTTTTTCCCTTAGAAAATTTAAATTTCTAATGTTTTGAATGTTTTTTAAAATTTTAATAGTATAATTTTCTTTGAAAATTTAAATTTTTATATTTAAGAAACATAAAATTTTAATTTTCTAAGGTAAAATTTAAGAACTTCGTACTAAAACCAGAATATTTTTTGATCCCATTGGGATCCCACTCTGAATTTTGGATATGTTGTACAAAACAGTATTGTTTATCACCAAACCTTTTTTTAAAAAAAATCGAAGATGTGTTTTTTTAAATATTCGCAAAAAAAAATGTTTTTGAATTTTTGCAACACTTCTGAAAAAAAACCGTATGCTTTTAAAAATATTTCCTAAAAGAAGAAGAATTAAGCTTTCATATGAGCTATTACTTGTGATAATCGGATTACTAGTTAAAAAGTTAGAGCACGTTAAACGTCATGTATTTTTCTGACTTTTGCTAAAAAAGTCGAACTTTGACCCGCGATAATTTGAAAACTACAGCAAATTTTGAAAATCCAAAAATGCAACTTATCTCATATAAACGTGGATATCTATGAGCCAAATTCTCAGTGGCGTCCAAAGGCATGTCTCCGAACAGTGGGGCGAAAATTTTTGGAATTACCCATATTTTAAAATTTTAAATTTTAGAACGGGGAACGAAGTGGAATAGAGCAGGGAACAATATGGAATGATACCATTTACTCAAATTTTTCGTATTTAAGTTTTTTACTCCATATTTTTTCTTTCTATATGTTTTTTCACTCAAACTAATTTTTATTCCAATTTCTTTATTGACTGAAATATTTATTCACTCAAAATCCAAAGTCCCGATATAAGGGCTCGAAAATTATTCAAATTTTATTGTTGAATATATTCATTGAAATATTATTTTATGAAAGACTTAAACGTGCACAAGTAAATAAAACAAAGACTACGTAGGGGAATTTTCTTGAAATCGGTAGAGTAGTTCTTATCCTTCAATAATCCGGTATTCAATACAACCGGTAATGAAGTACCGGGATGGTAAGCTAGTCTTATATATATAGGCACAACGAAAAGGAATCCACAAACTAGAGTGTGTGAGCACAAAAAAGATATAGAGAAAAATAAGGAATCGACAGCTTTATCAAAACATATGATCAACGAAAAGCACAAACCAGACTTTGATAGAATAAGAATATTAGACATAGAAAAAAGGGAAAAAAAGCGTTACACAATAGAAAGCTTGCGTATACAGCAAAGAATTGACAAAACAATGAATTTAAAGGAGGACACCGATAATATAAGCTCTAGCTTCAGAGTTGTAATAAATTAAAACAAAATGAGGAAACCACTGTGATAATAATTTAAGTTGTGTGTTTAATTTAATTTTATGTTAAATGTTTTTTGTAAGCTGTATCATCATTTAATGTATTTAATGTATATTTCAATGTGATAAATTACTGAGTAATTGTAAGTTTAAAAATTGTTTGATGTTCTCTATTTTTGTAATAATATTATAATTTTTTAAAAAAATTTAAAATAGACAAAAACCCCCTGAAGATGTCAACAAATAATTGACGAAACGTTGGGAGAAAGATGTAAAAAAGTTTTTTATTTACATAAATATATTAGGCCCAATTAGCTTATGGAAATAATACAAAATATTCACAATAACTTGGCCAAAAAAATAATCAAATCAAAGATTACAAGGTTAAAAGTAATATAAGTAACAGATAAAACTTTGTTTTTTGACACAAAAAATCCAAAGTATTTTCTTTAAATCTGTATTTTGACAGAAATCTCTGTCAAACATTTGTTGAATTGAGATTACAGTCATTTTACAATGTATTTTAAAGAGTTATTATTTTGAGTGTTAGAACAAATCAAGAAAATACAAAAAATAAGTCAGAAAAATGCAGATATATTCAGAAAAAATCACAAAATTCAGAAAGAAAAACAATTAGAAAATTTAGAAAAATCTGAATATATAAACTTTTTTTTATTTATAATTAAATAAAAAAGTATAAAGAATTAATGCAAACAAATTTTTCCCTAACAAAAAGAAATGTACAAGCTAAAAAATGCCGCCGAGTTTTGTACTCTTGCCCAAAAAATTAAATCATGATAATATTTTATTTAATAAAAACTTTTTACGAATAACCCTCACATATTTGCAAAAAAAATATGTAAGGGTTAAAAAAATATTCAGAAAAAAAGAACTCCAAGAAATTTCTCACATTTATCAATATTTACAAAAAATTTGGAAAACTACACTCAAAAAATGCCTGCGAATTTTGTACTCTTGCCCAAAACTTTAAATCATAATAATGTTTTGGGGAAGATTTGGGTGAACTTGCCAAAGCAAAGTTTTTTTTAGAAAAAATAATGTTACATTACTTTGCTATTCCATGCAAAACGAATTGAAATATCAGTCGAGGACCCCATTAAAAAACCAAAGGAGCTGTACATTTCGTAAGTGAGTGCAAAAAAGTGTTTTTACATTTTTGAGAGTATAAATGATTCGGCACCAAAGAATATAACACTCTTACTTGTTTTATGTACATTTGATAAACAAATGGAAAATTTTTATGCGAAAAGCTTAGACTTTTTGGTAAAAAAAAATATTTTTTTTACACGAAAAACAAAATTATGTTAAAAAAAATTTAATGAACCCAAAATTTTTGGTGAAAAAAAAAAATTTGATGAAAAAAGTTTTTGATGAATTTTTTTTAATGAAAAGAAAAATTTTTTGATGTAAAAAAAATTGATGAAAAAAAAATATGAAAAACAAAAATTTTTGGTGAGAAAAAAATTGATAAAAAAAATTTTATGAAAAGAAAATTGATGAAAAAAAATATGATAAAAAAAAATTTATGAAAAAAAATATTTTGATGAAAAAAAAAATTTGATGAAAAAAAAATTGATAAAAAAAAAATTTGATAAAAAAAAATTGATAAAAAAAAAATTTTCATGAAAAAAAAAATTGATGAAAAAAAAATGGAGGAAAAAAATTTTGATAGAAAAAAAAATTTTTG
Source organism: Pegoplata infirma (assembly GCA_963921195.1). Lineage (NCBI taxonomy): Eukaryota > Metazoa > Arthropoda > Insecta > Diptera > Anthomyiidae > Pegoplata > Pegoplata infirma. Next base: position 90,314,594 of record OY992538.1, on the reverse strand, counting down.
ATGAAAAAAAAATTGATGAAAAAATAAAATTGATGAAAAAAAAAAATTTGATGAAAAAAAAAATTGATGAAAAAAAAATTTATGAAAAAAAAAAATTTGATGAAAAAAAAAAATTTTGAAAAAAAAATTGATGAAAAAAAAATTTTGAAAAAAAATTGAAGAAAAAAAAACAAAAATTTTATAAAAAAAAAATTATGAAAAAAAAAAAAATTGATGAAAAAAAAGATTTGATGAAAAAAAAATGTTTTTTTGTTGATAAATAATTATGTTACTTTTTATTCACCAGCTGGTGAAAAACGGTTTTATTCACCACGAGGTGAATTATTATCCAAGTTACAAACCCAAGTTATTAAAAGTTTTGGTTTTAAGAAAATGAAAATAGTAATTCTTGTTTTCTTTTTCGTTAATTGTTAGCTTATATAGTCAAACTGAGGTGGCGTCCTGCAACTTTTTTAAAATTAGACACCAGCCTAAAAACATTATCATGTTAATAATAACTCTAGTAAATTACAGAAAAACTCTGCTAATTTAACAGAGTTCACCGTACTTTTCCAGCTAGCAACATTACTTGGTAATTTTATTAAAAAACTCTTTAAAAAAAAACTGTTAATTTACAGACTTTATAGTAAAATATTGGTTAAATATTAGCCTCTTTTGACTCTGTTTTTTACTATAAAACTCTGTAAAATGTTTTGGACAAAAAACTGTTAATTTACAGAGTCTTAAGTAAAATATTGGTTAAATAAAGCACCATTTAGCAAATAAAAACTCTGTTTTTTTACATATATTTGTAAAATATATTTGATGCAACCAAAATTTTATACAAAAAACTCTGTACTTTAATGCAGTTTATTCTAGAATTTTCTTTTTTAAGTTTTCTGTGAAATTAATGTTTAAAATACTGACAAAACTTAGTTTTTGGTTACAAAAAATACGAAGAATTTTGCTAAAATCTGTATTTTTGCAGAAATATTTGTTAATTATCTGTAAAATAAAGATTACAAGGTTAAAAGTAATATAACAGATAAAACTTTGTTTTTTGTCACAAAAAATTCAAAGTATTTTCTTTAAATCTGTATTTTGACAGAAAACTCTGTCAAACATCTGTTGAATTGTGATTACAGTCATTTAACAATGTATTTTACAGAGTTATTATTTTGAGTGTAAGAACAAAAAAGAAAATACAAAAAATAAGTCAGAAAAATGCAGATATATTCCGAAAAAATCACAAAATTCAGAAAGTAAAACGACTAGAAAATTTAGAAAAATCTGAATATATAATTTTTTTTTTTTATTTATAATTAAATAAAAAAGTATAAAGAATTAATGCAAATAAATTTTTCCCTAACAAAAAGAAAAAACTAAATAAAAAAAATAAAAAAAAAGTTGAGAGATCAGGGATTCGATCAGCGAACCTTCTGTTTTCCAGTCTGGCACACTTCAGCAAGGCTACCGTAGCTTGTTTAAATAACGATTTCAATTTTGATATATTTCCCTTGCTTGTAGATACATATTCGATTTTCAAATATACTGGTTAGTATTGCCATGTGGTAATATTTGATTGGAAAAAATTTGCGATGATGGTAACAAATCTAATTGGAAATGCGATATTTGGTATGGCAATACTGCGTTAATCGGGTGACACCTAGCGCCGCTAGGTGTCACTACCAGAACTATGTTTTTTTAATTTTATTTATTAATTTTAAATTATTGTCGAAGTTTACTGTTGCAATAAAATGAAAACTATAATTCTTATTTTCTTTTTTGTTTGATCGTTAGCTTATATAGTCAAACTGAGGTGGCGTCCTGCAACTTTTTTAAAATTAGACCCCAGCCTAAAAACATTATCATGTTAAAAAACTAAAAAAAAAAAATAAGTTGACAGATCACGGATTCGATCAGCGAACCTTTTGTTTTCCAGTCTGGCTCACTTCAGCAAGGCCACCTTAGCTTATTTAAATAATGATTTAAATTTTGATATGTTTCTCTTGCTTGCAGATACCCAGCAAAAATTGGCATTACTAGTAATGGGTTTTGTAATCCGAAACAGATGTTAATAAGTAGTTACTTATTGAATGAAATACTAATTATTTTAACAAGGGCGTGAGACAAAAATAACTAGTGAAGAGTATGGAGATAAATAAGTAGTTACTGCCTCGGATTACAAATAATGAGTAAAAACCTATTACCAATAAGAAGTAAAATTATTAGTTAATTAAAACTTTTAAAATTTAAATTGTTTTTACTAAAACTTAAAAATTGCGTAATTTTAATTAAGTTTTGAAGTACTTTTTAAGTTAATTGAATTGTAAAGGTTAAAAACTGCAAGTGCAAGAAGATATTATTACTTAGAGGTGCTTTTAGAACATATTACTGAGAAGTAGTTACTTTTGTGCTTAAAATAATGTTAATGGTAATGGGTACTCATTATTAATAATGTACTTGGTAATGATTACTTTTCACAACTCATTACCATGTTTTTGCTGGGTACATATTCGATTTTCAAATATACTGGTTAGTATTGCCATGTGGTAATATTTTATTGGAAAAAATTTGCGATGATGGTAACAAATCTAATTGGAAATGCGATATTTGGTATGGCAATACTGCGTTGATCGAGTGACACCTAGCGCCGCTAGGTGTCACTACCAAAACTATGTGTTTTTTTATTTTATTTATTAATTTTAAATTATTGTCGAAGTTTACGGTTGTAATAAAATGAAAACTATAATTCTTATTTTCTTATTTGTTTAATCGTTAGCTTATATAGTGAAATTGAGGTGGCGTCCTGCAACTTTTTTAAAATTAGACCCCAGCCTAAAAACATTATCATGTTAAAAATCTCAGGTTATTTTATTTTCCTTTTCACTTTTTTTTCTCTTTCCTTTCCATTCCTCTTCTTTCTTTTCCATCCTTTTTATTTTTCTTTTTCCTTTTTTTTCTTTCGAATTCGGTTTGGGGTGGGGGGAAATTTCTTTCCACCCCCCCCCCCCCCCCGTGGATCCGCGCCTCTCTTAAGCAATGGTTCCCAACCTTTTTTTTCGCCACGCCCCACTTTTAAGGTTTAAAAATTGCCTTGTCCACATACACTCAAGAAAAATTTGTTAAAGTTTCTAATTTTTATTTCTAATGAAAAATTACTACTGGGATAGCAAGTTTTTGTAAAATAAGCATTTTAACTAAGTTTTTAGTAAAAGTTTCAAACAATTTACAAAATTTTTGTAGTTAATTTTGCTAAAAAAATTATTTTTGTAGTTAATTTGACTAAAATTTTTTTTTTTTGAAAATCCGCGTGTTGCCCCCCTGGAACCTTCAAATTGCCCCCCAGTGGGGCGAGAATCAAAGGTTGGGAACCATTGCTCTTAAGGCTAAAATATGCAAAAATATGCTTTAAAAAATCGATTCCAGATTTCTTAAAATCTTCTGAAACGGATAAATAACTTACCCATTTATCAATAGAATGCGCAGGAAAAACATGATACTGCATATTTTTTGTTTCCCTAGTGTTCATATGTTGCAAACGTGAAATTTTGGTAATCAATTTTAAGTTGTCTGTTCGTCCCTACGCATCTCAGTCTGTGGAAAGAACGATGCAGCCTAAACTAAAAGTTTTAACAGTTTCTTCAGATATTTTGTTTTTCGAGTACATTTAATAAAGATTTTATTTTTATATTTTCTTACAATCTAAGTATATGTACTTAATTACAATATTTACTTTACACGTTTATGCATTTAAATAATCTTATTTTGATTTTATAGCCAGATCGGAAGCATCAGCAGTTATTTGAGAATCCTTACGAGGGTTTGTTGAACTTTCGGAATCTTTTGGCAATAGAAAGTCGTCTGCATCCCAGGGTTGGGTTTGAGCAGTACCAAAAAATAAATAATATAAATTACCAAAGAAAAATATGGCAGACGAAATAATAAATACAATTTGCCATTCTGATCGATTTGACTGAAATAAGAAAGATAAATTCAGACTAGATTTGGAGATGTTTACAAAAAAAAAACAAAAAAAAAAACTTACCGTATCAGTTACAATGACACCGACAACCAAAGGAGCTATTAAGGGCATAAAATTCCCTACGCAATTTACAATTGACATTATAAATCCAGCATGATTTGGAGACAAATCTATAGTATTTAAGAGACTACCAATTGTAGCACCACTATTAACACCCACAGTTATAGTCATTACAACTATAGCCAGAGATTTATTATTTTCATCTAAGAAACCGATGGCTATCAAACCGACAGCCGGTATCCACAAAGCGGCAGTATTAATCGATTTACGTATAGCAGAGAGTGACAACAATTTCTTACGTTGCAGGATATCGGCAATTATTATATAGACATAAGACATGGCCCACATGGCTAGAAAAGGTAAAGCTGAGAACAAAGCATTATTCTTAATGTCCATATTTAAGACACCATTCAAATAGGAAGGTATTTGAGCTTGCAAAGTTCCAAGACCCCAACCTTCTGCACAACGTACCACCAATAAGGCTATAAAGGGAACTGAACGGAATATAGCTTTCCAGGGTATTGGAATTTTGTTTTTATGATAATCTTCTGCATGTTCCAAAGATGATTCAATATACACTTTTTCAGCTTCTGTTATAAATCTTGATTCCGTAGCGTTATTTGAGGAAAATATCCACCAGAGGAAACACCAACCAAAACAAAGTCCCGCAGATACGTATGATATGCCTGGCCATCCTAAAGGACTTTCGGCTATAATACCGGTTATGAACATGGCCATAACAGTACCGCATTCAATGCCTGTATGACTTAAAGCACCCAAACGATTTCTCTCTTCTAGTGGAGACCATTTAGCTATATGTTCATGTATACAGGGAAATATTGTACCCTGGAATAGACCCTGTCCGACACGTATTACACAGAATGCCTGCCAACCACCCCAGCCAACACACCAAGGCGTTAGGGCACTCAGAACAGCTGTGAAAAAAGTCGATAGACCAATTGTGATTTTTGCACCAAAACGTTTACTTAAAGCTCCACCCGGAAATTGGGTAACAACATAACCCCAATAGAAACTTGAGATTATATAATTTTTTTGTTTTTCATTCCAATCAAATTCCTGTAAAGATTATTAAAATGTTTGATATATATTCAGCAGGTAAAGTGCTTCCACTTTTAATTGAAACGATTTAGAACAACTACAAAAATCAACAAATACAATATTCAGAACAAGAAGATACTCATTTCTTAAGTGCTTATTTGCGCTGCACCACAGATCGTAATCATGCAATTGAGCACACCTGTATATCATTTGCATTTGGCGACTTTCGTTTGTAGTTCTTAATGCTCAACTTATAAGTGGTCAAGTAATAATACCAACCGGAAAATCGGGATTTGTAGTTTCAGCATTAGTCATTGCAACTACAGCTACACCTATATTTAAACGACTTATATAGACCACTAAAATATTAAGGAATAGTAAAAGCGCCTGCAAGTGTCGCATACCCAATGTGGGCCCTGAAAAGAGAAAACAAAAAAAGTTGTTGTATAAATTAGTTGTATGTCGTGTATTAAGGGGAAATTTGATGGTCAGCACCTTAGTCTTATCTTCCTTAAAAAATAATCTATTAATAACACTGTAAGTTCGTGAAATTGACACACCAAAACGCCGAGACACATAAATTTAATTTTGAGTCGTAGAACACATTGGCGTTCTCCTTTTTGACAGATCAGCTCAATATTAAGAGATATTTAATTTTTAAATTTGTGATTTTCAAGCAATATTTTATTGTTTTTTAAGAAAATTAAAAAATTGAAGAAAATTATTTTAATTTACTCGTCCAAATTAATCGGAAATCAATGTTAGAATGAAGTTTTGACTAAGAAATACTAAATAAAGTAATTTTAAAAGAGTTTTTGATGGATAGTCCTAGGAAAATTGAATAAAAACTCGTTGAAAATCGCACAACTTTAAAACGAAATATCTCTTGATTTTGACCTGACCTGGCAAAACGGAGAATGTCACTGGATTATCCGGCCCAAAATTAAGTTTACTTGTCTCGGCGTTTTCGTGTGTCATTTCAAAAATTAAAATTATACTTAAAGTGTAATGTTTGTTAAATTATTTAAAAATCACGTAGTTTTTTTCCTTAAAATCGTAAAAAAATGGAAATGGTGTCTCTAACATATGTTTTTTTTAAAAAATTTTAGTTGCCCGGTAAAAAATGTTTATACATGCACCATAGAGTGTCCCTTATTTTGGAAATGTTGGAAATGTTGGGACGGTACCCGCTCATTTTTTTCCTTTTTACTTAAAAATAACTGAGGAAAAATTTTACGCCCCTACGACCTCGCCATCCCTACGCGACGGGGCCTTAAAGAGCGGGGCCTAAAAAATCATTTTTCCATACAAACCAAAAATTTTTTAAATTTTTGTTTTTCTGTAAAGACAGTTGAGCTCAGGCTCTAATTATAATTATGTATTATAATTTTTTAATCACGTTATATATGGTTTGAATTATGATTACTAAAAAATTGAATTTATTCACCATAATGCTATTTCACCTTCTTCTGTACGAAAAAATACCAGCAACAACCACACAAGAATTGAAAAACCATGATTTAGTTGATACTTGCTTAACAGCCAACTTAGCGTATCGGTCTAGAGTGATCGTACCTAAGAGGCAGTTAATAGCAAAAACATTACAGATCATGGGTTCAATCCCTGGCGGCTGCGATCTGTTAATAATTTTCACATATAGAATAAAATTGACTATTAACTGAATAAATTTGACATTAAAAGTTTTTCTGATGATTATAATAACTGGATTATATGAAACTAGTAAAAAACGAAATAGGATGTCTTAAATTTTTAGAAAAATAAATTTTTCTTTCACACCTTTCTCAATTCAAACCATATATAAATTTTTTTTTTTTGATTTTTAATTTTTTTGTTATAAATTATTATTGTACTTGGTTAGCTTATTCACGACAAAAAATTTGATGTTGGTGGGATAAGGCTTTTAGAACTAAAAAATTTTTTTAAAATATTTTTTTTAGTTTTGACAACCAACGGTTTTAGTTGTTATGTTCACTCTAAAAAACGCATGTAAAATTACTATTATAAATCGGGTAAAGTTTTGTTGAATAACACGCATTATGCGTTAATATAAACACTAAATGCGTAAAATAATTGTAAACAAATTAAACACAGCAAATTATAAATATTGTCCGTTAATTCAAATATTTTACACACAAATGTGTAAATTAAATTGTCGAACAACATACATACACACATGTTTAATAACTAAAACGCCAGATAAAAAGAAATTTTTTCTTCTCCGATTTTCAAAGTCCGAGCATTTTTTTATTCTACAAGGCCTAAACCTCATGTAGTACCAATTTGAGGCCAATTGGAATAAATTAACCCGTAGCGCCCGAAGGTTAAAGTTTTAGATTTTTTAAATATTAAAAAAAATAAAAAAAAAATATATCTTTCGACACACCATATTTGTTAATTTTGACGTGCTGAGCACGAATATCAAAAAAAATTAAAATCGGTCGATCAGTTTTCGAGATATCGCTATTTGAAATTTGCAAAAAATGGCGGTGTTTTCCTACGTTCAAGAATTTTTTTTAAAAAAAAGTCTAAAAATTTTATTCCGCCGACGCTTTTGTAGAGCTTGAGACAATCTTTCATTTAAAACTAATTTGAGCCAATATTCGATAATTTTAACCCGTGTCGCCCTTCGATCAAAGCTTTGGACTTTTGGAAAATTTCCACAAAAATTTTGGATTTTTGAAAATGAAAAAATAAAAATAAAATATCTTGCCATACATTATTTTTATTAATTTTAGCATGCTGAAGACGAATATTAAAAAAATTATAAAATCGGTCGAACGCTTTTCGAGATATCGCCATTTAAAATTTGTCAAAAAAATTGCAAAAAGGGGGATTTTTTTCCTACGTTTAAGAATTTTTTTTTAAAAAAACTCAAAATTTTTTTTATTTTAACCATTTTATAGAGCTTTGTACAATCTTTCATTTAAGCTTAATTAGAGCCAAATCATTTTAACCCGTGGCCCCTTCGATCAAAGTTTGTGGTTTTTGGTAAAAATTTTCTAAAAAGACAAAATTTTGATCGATGGGCGCCACGGCTTAAAATGATCGGATTTGGCTCAAATCAGTTTTAAATGAAAGACTGTCTCAAGCTCTACTAAAGGGTCGGCGGAATGAATCTTTGAGACTTTTTTTAAAAAATTTCTTGAACGTAGGAAAAAAACCGCCATTTTTTACAAATTTGAAATGGCGATAACTCGAAAACCGATCGATTTTAATTTTTTTTTTATATTCGTGCTCAGCGCATCGAAATTAAAAAAAATATGATTTATTTTTTATTTTTTTTTTTAATTTTTCAAAAATCCAAAACTTTGACCGCCGGGCGCCATGTGTTAATTTAATCCGATTGACCTCAAATTTGTACCACATAAGTTTTAGACCTAGGACAATAAAAATTTGCCGGACACTTGGGAAAATTGAAAGATGACTAAAAAATGCCAGGCTAATGTACACATTTGCACATGTACTTCCATATGTGTCCCGATATATGATATTTGAAATTTTCTGAGGACTTGGAAAATTTTTCAAATTTTTTTTTTTTTAAAAACGTTTTTTAATGATTTTTTTACTACAAACCGACTGGTACTTCGAAAATAAAAAATCCGGAAATCACGAAAATTTTTCAATTTTCTTTTTTAAACATTTTTAAATTATTTTTTTATTACAAACCGAAAAAAGTTGCCAAAATTTTTTTTGTCTGGGACTTTAAAAATAAAAATTGAAAATTCACGGGAATAATTCAGTAACCGAGAAACCGATACCAATTCCCTGTAATACCGACAAACGGGATTATCGGTACTACGGTACTGACCGTAGGCTCTAGTTAAAACATAATGGGAGATGTTCTGCATAAATAAGCAACTTTATTTTGTAGGTACGTTTATAGTATATGCTTATCAAATAGAGCACACCCCTTTGTTATCGAATGGACAGTGGGCCTAAATAGACAGAAATGTCGCAAAAAGCAAAATACCTCAAACACATATTATTCAATAACAACTTAACACACTTTGTTCATAAGGGAATAAGCGTGAATTCATTAATAAAATTTCAATCTATATATGGGGCATTCCATGTGAAATCGGACACTTTGAAAAACTTTTTTTTTAGATTTTCCCAATTTGTTTACAGTTTTTAGTACCCTTCGAAAACTCCTTCGTGGTAAATTTTCAGATTTTTTTGATGACCCGTTCAAAAGATATCGAATTTTTAAAAATTGGCAGTTTGTTCCTTTACTCAAATTTCTTTTAATCATAGCTTCTTCAATAATGGTCCAAATTTCAAATTTTTTTTTTCAAAATTTTTGTTTTTTTACGTACTTTCTAAAAAAAAATCCCAAAAAATTCTTAAAAGCGCTCTAGTATGCGATTTTTAAGTTTTAAAGTTTAAATCTCATTTTTGAAAATGTTTGTACTCTTCGATTTTTTTGAAATTTTTTTGTGTAAAACTTCTATCAATTCTACAAATTTTTTGCCCAGGAAGATCGTGGGATAACGATTATTACTATTTTTTAAAATTTTTTGAAAAAATTTTATTGTAATTTTTCAATCTTAAAATCATTTCTACTGCTCCAATGGTGCGTCATAGAGGGGTCCTTTATAAGACCGACCCCCATTAATTTTTACGTCTTAACATTTCTTTGGAACAAACTAATACCCTATCTCCAATTTCTAAGGGGGCTCCCACACAAAACGACATTTTTTTTAATTTGTTCCAACCGCTCTAACTGCCCTAATAGTGCCCTTAGAGCAACAAAATGTATGACCGACCCACAATATTTTTTTAGTCCAAACATTTTCTCTGAACAGACCTACCCTCTATTTTTAACTGTTAAGGCGGTCCCCATACAATTTTTTTTATTTTTTGTAAATTTGTTTTATTTAATCAGCTTATACCGGTCCAATGGTGCGTCCGAGAGGGGTCATTAGTGAGACCGACCCCCATTTATTTTTACCCTACAACATTTTTTCAAAACATACCTACGCCCTATCTGCACTCCCTAAGTAGGCTCCCATACAAAATTACATTTTTATAAAATTTGCTCCAACTGTTATTTGTATGGGAGCCTACTTAGGGAGTGGAGATAGGGCGTAGGTATGTTTCGAAAAAATGTTGTAGGGTAAAAATAAATGGGGGTCGGTCTCACTAATGACCCCTCTCAGACGCACTATTGGACCGGTAGAAGCTGATTAAATTAAATAAATTTACAAAAAATAAAAAAAATTGTATGGGGACCGCCTTAACAGTTAAAGATAGAGGGTAGGTGTGTTCAGAGAAAATGTTTGGACTAAAAAAATATTGTGGGTCGGTCATACATTTTGTTGCTCTAAGTGCACTATTAATGCAGTTAGAGCGGTTGGAGCAAATTTTAAAAAATGTCGTTTTGTGTGGGAGCCCCCTTAGAACTTGGAGATAGGGTATTAGTTTGTTCCAAAGAAATGTTAAGACGTAAAAATTAATGGGGGTCGGTCTTATAAAGGACCCCTCTATGACGCACCATTGGAGCAGTAGAAATGATTTTAAGATTGAAAAATTACAATAAAATTTTTTCAAAAAATTTTAAAAAATAGTAATAATCGTTATCCCACGATCTTCCTGGGCAAAAAATTTGTAGAATTGATAGAAGTTTTACACAAAAAAATTTCAAAAAATGTCTGGGAAGTTTGTACTCGTGCCCAAACCATTGAATCATGATAATGTTTTGCTGTATAAGTAGGTGTTCTTTCCAAAGCAAAATTTTTCTAGGAAACATAACGCTTCATTAATTTGTCATTATATGCAAAATGCATTGAAATATCGGTCGAGGACCCCATTATGTTTATATATTATTGATCTGTAAAGCTTTCTTAGACATTCTAGTGATATCCATCTATCTGTTTGTCTATGTTTGTCGATAACAAAAAGTTTTTGATGAAAAAAAGGGTTTTAATGAAAAAATTTCATTGATAAAAATAAATATTTAATGAAAAAAAAAAATTTAATGAAAAAAAATTTATGAAAAAAAATATTGATTAAAAAAATATTGATGAAAAAAAAAAATATTAACTGAAGTTTTTATTTATTTCGGTTTGAGTCCATATTAATTATTTCTGAGAAATAATTATTTTTGTTGTACAATGAGAAAATCTGAAAAAATTAATTGACAACACAGGCTAAGTGGAGATGTCGACAGCTTTCGGAAGAAGCCACCCTTCCTTCGTCAGCACTCTTCGATTGTCACTGTAGGTGTGTAAGATTAAGATCAGCTATTTAAACGTACATTAAGGTGAAAAAGCGAACGGGAATTATATCACATTTCATTTCCCATATGTTACGTTTAGCACGAACTTAATGAATCTATTTTTAACTTTTTCCAACACAGTTGTAATTTCTTACACTGTAGTAGATTTTCTCAGAGTTGCAACCCTTAGTAGGACTTTTCAAGTCTTGAAAAATGTCCGTTAGGTTTGAATTTATATTTCGTATTTCTATTTCATTAAGTTCGTGCTAAACGTAACATATGGGAAATGAAATGTGATATAATTCCCGTTCGCTTTTTCACCTTAATGTACGTTTAAATAGCTGATCTTAATCTTACACACCTACAGTGACAATCGAAGAGTGCTGACGAAGGAAGGGTGGCTTCTTCCGAAAGCTGTCGACATCTCCACTTAGCCTGTGTTGTCAATTAATTTTTTCAGATTTTCTCATTGTACAACAAAAATAATTATTTCTCAGAAATAATTAATATGGACTCAAACCGAAATAAATAAAAACTTCAGTTATAAAATATAAAGTCCAACAATATATAAAACAGAATTAAAAAAAAATATTTTGATAAAAAAAAAAATATTGATGAAAAAAAATATTGATGAAAAAAAAAAATATTGATGAAAAAAAAAATATTGATGAAAAAAAAAATATTGATGAAAAAAAAAAATTGATGAAAAAAAAAAAATATTGATGAAAAAAAAAATATTGATGAAAAAAAAAAATATTGTTGAAAAAAAAAAATATTGATGAAAAAAAAATATTGATGAAAAAAAAAAATATTGATGAAAAAAAAAAATTTATTGATGAAAAAAAAAATATTGATGAAAAAAAATATTGATGAAAAAAAATATTGATGAAAAAAAAAAAATATTGATGAAAAAAAAATATTGATGAAAAAAAAAAAATATTGATGAAAAAAAAATATTGATGAAAAAAAAAAAATATTGATGAAAAAAAAAAAAAATATTAATGAAAAAAAAAAAATATTGATGAAAAAAAAAAAATATTGATGAAAAAAAAAATATTGATGAAAAAAAAAAATATTGATGAAAAAAAAAAATATTGATGAAAAAAAAAATATTGATGAAAAAAAAAAATATTGATGAAAAGAAAATATTGATGAAAAAAAATATTGATGAAAAATAATTATTTTACGTTTTATTCACCAGCTGGTGAATATTTTTGTTATTCACCACGAGGTGAATTATTATCCAAGTTACAAACCCAAGTTAGTAAAATTTTTGGTTTTAAGAAAATGAAAACAGTAATTCCAATTTTCTTTTTTGTTAGTCGTTAGCTTATATAGTCAAACTGAGGTGGCGTCCTGCAACTTTTTTAAAATTAGACCCCAGCCTAAAAACATTATCATGTTAAAAATCGAAGAGTACAAACATTTTCAAAAATGAGATTTAAACTTTAAAACTTAAAAATCGCATACTAGAGCGCTTTTAAGAATTTTTTGGGATTTTTTTTTTAGAAAGTACGTAAAAAACAAAAATTTTGAAAAAAAAAATTTGAAATTTGGACCATTACACTGCACAACAAAATCAAATTTTTTCCAAAATTACAAGGTCAGACCAAAAAATTTTGATAGAAGAGACAAAAAAAAAATACACGTGTATCGGCGTTTTGAAAGTTTACATCTGGGTTTCATTTTAGGGGGAGGTAAAGTTTCCCCCAAATGCAGATGTTGTATTGTCAATCGTCATTGAATATCGAGTGAAGCTTACGTTTAAAGTATATGGTGTGTTCTGCAAATTTATATAAAATGTTACGGAGAACATTTTTGTGGAATATATTAACCCTCTAGCTCCTCACGATAAGGGTCTTTTTTGTTCTTCTTTTCAAAAAGAGCAAAAAACACCTTTAAAAAAGGGATTTAAGGGGTTTGAATGTTCCGAAAAAATATTCGCCGTAAAATTTTACTATAAGTCCTTGAATACACAAAAACGGAAAACTCAACCAGAAGGTCAGAAATAAGACACAACAAAAGAGATCTTAGGGTTAATTTCGCATTTATTAAGAAAATCGAGTAAAGCTTACGTTTAAAGTATATGGTGTGTTCAGCAAATTTATGTAAAATGTTACGGAGAACATTTTTGTAGAATATGTTAACCCTCTAACTTCTCAAGATAAGGGTCTTTTTTGTCCTTCTTTTCAAAAAGAGAAAAAAACACCATTAAAACAGGGATTTAAGGGGTTTTAATGTTCCGCAAAAATATCCGCCGTGAAATTTTACTATAAGTCCCTGAACACACCAAAACAGAAAACTCAACAAGAAAGTCAGATTTAAGACACAACAAAAGAGAGCTTAGGGTTAATTTCGCATTTATTAAGAAAATCGGGTAAAGCTTACGTTTAAAGTATATGGTGTGTTCAGCAAATTTATGTAAAATGTTACGGAGAACATTTTTGTAGAATATGTTAACCCTCTAACTCCTCAAGATAAGGGTCTTTTTTGTCCTTCTTTTAAAAAAGAGCAAAGAACGCCACTTAAACTGGGATTTTAGGGGTTAAAATGTTCCGCAAAAATATTCGCCGTGAAATTTTACTATAACCCTTTCACGGCAAATATTTTTGCGGACCATTTTAACCCCTTAAATAGCTGTTTTAATGGTGTTTTTGCTCTTTTTCAAAAGAAGGACAAGAAAGACCCTTACCTTGAGGAGCTAGAGGGTTAACATATTCTACAAAAATGTTTTCCGTAACATTTTACATAAATTTGCTGAACACACCATATACTTTAAACGTAAGCTTTACTCGATTTTCTTAATAAATGCGAAATTAACCCTAAGATCTCTTTAGTTGTGTCTTATTTCTGACCTTCTGGTTGAGTTTTCCGTTTTGGTGTATTCAAGGACTTATAGTAAAATTGTACGGCGAATATTTTTGCGGAACATTCAAACCCCTTAAATCCCTGTTTTAATGGTGTTTTTTGCTCTTTTTGAAAAGAAGGACAAAAAAGACCCTTATCTTGAGGAGTTAGAGGGTTAACATATTCCACAAAAATGTTCTCCGTAACATTTTACATAAATTTGCTTGACACACCATATACTTTAAACGTAAGCTTCACTAGATATTCAATGACGATTTACAATACAACATTTGCATTTGGGGGAAACTTCACCTCCCCCTAAAATGAAACCCAGATGTAAACTTTCAAAACGCCGATACACGTGTATTTTTTTTTTGTCTCTTCTATCAAAATTTTTTGGTCTGACCTTGTAATTTTTTTATGTGTTGTACAGTGTTATTGAAGAAGTTATGATTAAAAGAAATTTGAGTAAAGGAACAGACTACCAATTTTTAAAAATTCGATATCTTTTGAACGGGTCATCAAAAAAATCTGAAAATTTACCACGAAGGAGTTTTCGAAGGGTACTAAAAACTGTAAACAAATTGGGAAAATCTAAAAAAAAAGTTTTTCAAAGTGTCCGATTTCACATGGAATGCCCCATATACAAAGTAGTTGCGTGACTGACTGATGACTGACTGACATACTAATCACGCATCGTCCCACAGCCCAAACCACTGAAGCTAGAGTCTTTAAATTTGGATTGTAGTTTCACCTCCCGGAATACATATCCGCTAAGGCTGGGTTTTTGGAAATGTTGATTTTTTGGTATAAACAAAGGGTTGAAAAAGGGGAAAAAGCGAGTACTTTGGTACTTTTTATATATTCTGATAAAATTTAAATTAATTTGAAATTTGAAATGTAGGATCCTCTAACGGAAAAACATTCCAAAAAAAAGGACTTTCTGGAAATTCGGATTCCTAAGAGTAAAAAGGGGTAAAAAATGGTACTTTGGTACTTTTTATATTTTTTGAAATTAAGGTCCTACAAAAATATTAAAATTTGCAACGGTGGTTCCAACAACGGAAACAATTCAGAAAACGTACTTTTTCGAAGTTCCGATTCTAAGGGGGGTAAAAAAGCGAGTACTTTGGTACTTTTTATTTTTTCTGAAAAAAAAAATCCTACTAAAATTAGAATGTAGGATCCTCTAACGGAAAAACATTCCCATAAAAAGTACTTTCTGGAAATTCGGATTCCTAAGGGTAAAGAGGGGTAAAAAATTGTACTTTGGTACCCCGTGTAAAAAAATAATTATATCAAAACATATCTCCTTTGATAAAAACATATATGGATCATATCTAAATGGATATAATCAGATCTACTCCATATATATTCATATCTGCTTCAGATATCTTTTGATCCGTAAATTGAGTCTATCTGGCATATATGGCATATATGATCAGACATTTTCAGATATGTTCATATATGAAAAATTGTCAGATAGACTCAATTTACGGATCAAAACATATCTGAAGCAGATATAAATATATATGGAGTAGATCTGATTATATCCATTTAGATATGATCCATATATGTTTTTATCAAAGTAGATATGTTTTGATATAATTATTTTTTTACACGGGACTTTATATGTTTCCTACAAAAAAATTAAAATTTGCAATGTTGTTTCCAACAACGAACAAAAATCTGAGGAAGTACTTTTTCGAAATACTGATTCTAAGGGGGATAAAAAGCGAGCACTTTGGAACTTTTTATTTTTTCTGAAGACCTATTAATTTGAAAATTGGAATGTAGGATCCTCTAACATAAAAACATTCCCAAAAATGTACTTTCTGGAAATTCGGACTCCTAAGGGTAAACAGTTGTAAAAAATGTACTTTGGTACTTTCTAATTTTTTTGAAATTAAGGTCCTACAAAAAAATATTAAAATGATGGTTCCAGCAACGGGAAAAATTCTGAAAAAGTACTTTTTCGAAATTCCGATTCTTAGGGGGGTAAGAAAGTGTATTTTGGTACTTATTATAATTCCTGAAATAATGGTCCTGGAAACTTTAAATTTGGAATGCATGGTCATTTAGCGAAATAAGATTTCTGAAAAAGGCAAAGAATTTTTAGTTTAATGGAAATGTTGATTCTAGGGAATAGGAGTAGAATAATAGGGGCAAAAAAGGTATTGTAGTACTTTTTATATTTCCACAAACCACTGAAGCTAGAGACTTGAAATTTGGAATATAGATTCACTTCCCGGAAAATAGGTTCACTAAGGCTTGGGTTTTGGAAATGTTGATTCTAAGGGGGTAAAATTTGCAAAAACAGGTACTGTAGTACTTTTTATAGTTCCACAAACCAATGAAGCTAGAGATTTGAAATGTAGCTTACATTTGAAATGTAAGGCTGGGTTTTTTGATTGTCTTGCAAAAAAAAATTTTCCCAAAAGAATAACTTTTGGAAATTCTGATTCCAAAGGAAATTTATTAAAAAACGGAATTATATATTCTTAAATAATGTGCCTATTAACGTGAAATTTGAAATGTAGCATCCTCTAACGGGAAAAAATCCCCCAAAAAATTGCTTTTTGGTACTATTTATATTTCCTTAAATAGAGGTCATAAAAACTTTAATTAGGAATGTAGGATCCAACAACAGAAAAAAAAAATCTGTAAAAAGTACTTTTTCGAAATTTCGATTTTAAGGCAATAAAAACGAGCACTTTGATACATTTCATATTATCTGAAATAATGGTACTGGAAACTTGAAATTTGGAATGTAGGATCGTCTAGCAAAAAAAAACATTCCCAAAAGATTTTTGTTTTAAATTCTGATTCCTAAGGAGTTAAAGGGGTACTTTTTATATTTTCTGAAACAAAATAAGGGGCAAAATGATTCTTTTTAATTTAATGATTTTATCCCTAGAAACTCTTTTGTTATTTAACGGATACTATTCGAAAAGGAATGGACACCACATTGAACGAAATTGAATGGAGCAGGGAACCAAATGGAATAGAACAGGGAACGAAATGGATTGAAACTGGGAACGAATTCAAATGAAAATGTTTTCAATTTTTTTGTTTTAATTTTATTTGTACTAAAATTTGCTTATCAATTAATTGATAAACTTGATAAAAATTTAAAAATTAATTAATTTTTCAGTAATTTTTTTGTTTCATTTATACATATTTGTTCATATTTTTAAAAAATTTTTCATTAAATTTTTGACTCAAAGCTTTGTTTTCTTAATTTTTTTTTGCTCAAATTAATAAATCAATGTTTTTTTTTTAATAACATAAGACCGTCTTAAAGTTGACGTAGTATTTATTATATCAACTGATGTATTTGGTATTTTATTGTAAGTGTTGTGATCATCATAAGCACAGTTTTTTTTTTAAAGGATTAAGACATATCGTCACCTTAGAATTGGTTTGCTCTATAGGATGGTAAAAACCCCATCCTATCGAGAAAACCAATTCTCAGGTGACGATATATAAAGACTACATAGCAAAAAGTTCCAAAAATGGGTCATTTATTATCATTATGAAAATTTTCTGTATTTACGGGAAACGAAATACCCTGCGCACAATAGTATTAATATAAAATCTTTTGTTTTGAAATCCAAAGAGAAGTTGCCCCAACTTTTTTGCTGGGTTATAATAGCTTTAATTACTTTTAATCGATTTTCGATTGATAGTAAAATGGCTTTTACCAAAATAAATAAAATTTAGCCAATATGATTTATTTAATCTGATATTAAATCTTATCGTAAAAGTATGTCACTTAATACTTGTTATTGAAATTTTTACTACTTTAGCAATTTACAATTACACAGACACACAAAAAAAAAAATAAACAAAGTTTCTTACCCCGAAACAAGTTTTTACTGTGACCTCCTTAATTAGATTTCGCAATCAGAATTTAACTCTATCGTTGGGTTTTCTTGTAATCTTATTAGGAGAGTCCGTGAACACAATGGTTTTCTTTGAAATTTTTACACAAGATAGATAAAAAAATGCCTACGAATTTTGCTCTCTTGCCCAAAACATTAAATCATAATAATGTTTTGCTAAATATAAGGCATTTTACACCAAATGTCCTGGTTCAGAAAAACATGAATGTGTGAATAGGTGGTATGGATAGCCGTATATAGGCCAAGAAAACTGCGTTATTGTTTTTAAATTTTTAAAAAACTGGGCAGAGGAGGCGAAATTTACTAAAAGTTTTGTTGTTGAACTTATGTAATGAAATTTGAAATTTATAAAGGTTTTACAATAGCAAATGTTAACACAAAACAAAATATTAGGATTTGATAAAAGGAATCCCACAATTCCCAATTTGTTTGTTAACAATTTCCAAAAGTTCTGATTTTTTGCAATTTTTGCTGCCACGCCTATCAGTGATGAAACAGTTGATACAAACGGACTTCTTTTGATACTATCTAATGCTGAAAAATACGTTGATACGCCCGCGTATCATTTGATACATTTTCAAAATTGATCGAATTTTATTATTGAAATTATTTTCTTGCATAAATTTTCCCCTATTTCTTCTACACTCAAAAAAATAACTCTGTTAAATAACAGAAAAACTCTGCTAATTTAACAGAGTACACCATACTTTTTCATCTAACAACATTTCTTGGTAATTTTACTAAAAAACTCTGTAAAATGATTTTGACAGAAAAAAACTGTTAATTTACAGAGTTTATAGAAAAATATTTGTTAAATATGAAAGCTTTTTTACAGAGAAAACTCTGTAATTTTACTATAAAACTCTGTAAAATGATTTGTACAAAAAAACACTGTTAATTTACAGAGTTTCTAGTAAAATATTGGTTAAATAAACCAAAATAAAATATAAAATAAAACCAAAATAAAATAAAATAAAATAAAATAAAATAAAATAAAATAAAATAAAATAAAATAAAATAAAATAAAATAAAATAAAATAAAATAAAATAAAATAAAATAAAATAAAATAAAATAAAATAAAATAAAATAAAATAAAATAAAATAAAATAAAATAAAATAAAATAAAATAAAATAAAATAAAATAAAATAAAATAAAATAAAATAAAATAAAATAAAATAAAATAAAATAAAATAAAATAAAATAAAATAAAATAAAATAAAATAAAATAAAATAAAATAAAATAAAATAAAATAAAATAAAATAAAATAAAATAAAATAAAATAAAATAAAATAAAATAAAATAAAATAAAATAAAATAAAATAAAATAAAATAAAATAAAATAAAATAAAATAAAATAAAATAAAATAAAATAAAATAAAATAAAATAAAATAAAATAAAATAAAATAAAATAAAATAAAATAAAATAAAATAAAATAAAATAAAATAAAATAAAATAAAATAAAATAAAATAAAATAAAATAAAATAAAATAAAATAAAATAAAATAAAATAAAATAAAA
The DNA here is from genome assembly GCA_963921195.1 of Pegoplata infirma. Lineage (NCBI taxonomy): Eukaryota > Metazoa > Arthropoda > Insecta > Diptera > Anthomyiidae > Pegoplata > Pegoplata infirma. The sequence continues at coordinate 90,294,998 of OY992538.1, read as the reverse complement.
TAAAATAAAATAAAATAAAATAAAATAAAATAAAATAAAATAAAATAAAATAAAATAAAATAAAATAAAATAAAATAAAATAAAATAAAATAAAATAAAATAAAATAAAATAAAATAAAATAAAATAAAATAAAATAAAATAAAATAAAATAAAATAAAATAAAATAAAATAAAATAAAATAAAATAAAATAAAATAAAATAAAATAAAATAAAATAAAATAAAATAAAATAAAATAAAATAAAATAAAATAAAATAAAATAAAATAAAATAAAATAAAATAAAATAAAATAAAATAAAATAAAATAAAATAAAATAAAATAAAATAAAATAAAATAAAATAAAATAAAATAAAATAAAATAAAATAAAATAAAATAAAATAAAATAAAATAAAATAAAATAAAATAAAATAAAATAAAATAAAATAAAATAAAATAAAATAAAATAAAATAAAATAAAATAAAATAAAATAAAATAAAATAAAATAAAATAAAATAAAATAAAATAAAATAAAATAAAATAAAATAAAATAAAATAAAATAAAATAAAATAAAATAAAATAAAATAAAATAAAATAAAATAAAATAAAATAAAATAAAATAAAATAAAATAAAATAAAATAAAATAAAATAAAATAAAATAAAATAAAATAAAATAAAATAAAATAAAATAAAATAAAATAAAATAAAATAAAATAAAATAAAATAAAATAAAATAAAATAAAATAAAATAAAATAAAATAAAATAAAATAAAATAAAATAAAATAAAATAAAATAAAATAAAATAAAATAAAATAAAATAAAATAAAATAAAATAAAATAAAATAAAATAAAATAAAATAAAATAAAATAAAATAAAATAAAATAAAATAAAATAAAATAAAATAATATAAAATAAAATAAAATAAAATAAAATAAAATAAAATAAAATAAAATAAAATAAAATAAAAAAAGTACCTTAAGGGTCATCAAAGTACATTTTAAAATCATTTTTGATACAAAAACGAAATTGTCATATTTCATCCCTGACGCCTATACTAATGGTGGGGATTATTACCTATTCATGATGTAAGCTACCAACAGATGCGTGCACTTGTTTTCCCATGGGGTAAATTTGAAATTTGTGTTAAAAATGGGTCAACTTTCGATGAGGCTGGGGAACTTAAAATTAAACATTTTGTCAAGCTTTTTTTTAAATCATAACCATGATATTTCCTTTCAGAACAATCGAAAAAAATTTATATGCTTTGAACGAAACTTTTAAGCTTGAAGCAACAGAGTGTTGGTACGTTTTGGGCAAAAAATCACAATTTTTTTTTAACAAAAAAATATATTTTATTCATTATGGTTTAAAACATCACATATTAATCTAGCTAACTAAAAATTCATGTTTGAAAAATTTCGGACGTTAGGTGACCAACCTATTCCCGAAAAACTGGACCAGGAAAAAATTAAAATTTTCCTTATTCAAATGGCTATAAATCAAGGTTGGTTACCGAAACGAATAACGGTAAGGGTAACGGTAACGGTATCTAATTTTTATTTATTTCGGTAAAGGTAACGGTAAGTGTTTTTAAATCGTTTCGGTAACGGTATGTACCGGTACCGAACCAACCAAACCGGTACGTACCGGTATTATTAATTTAGTTAAAAATTTGAAAAAAGATAGAACTGAAAGCTAAAAATATTTTATAGACCCAAAAACCAGTATAGATTTGATATGATTATTATTTTTGTCATTTATTTTATGATAATTTGCAAATTATAAATTTAAAATTATGTTAGCAATTTGATTTTATTTTTTTGTTCGTTAAAATGCCTTAAAACAGGTAAAATTTTGAATACCGGTACAATACCGGTAACTTCTAATAATTATAACGGTAACGGTAAGGGTAACGGTATTTTAAAAATATTTTTAGCGGTATCGGTAACGGTAACGGTATTCGATTTGAAAGGGTTTTGAATCGGTAACGGTATAATAAGGGTAACGGTAACCAACCATGCTATAAATCGGAAAGTAAAAGAGAAAACGACTACATCAAGCATGTTTTTTTTAGGTATTTACTAGCACTTTAAAAGATTCAATAAAAAAAAAAAATTCATAAGAATCGGATAATAAACAACAAATTGGCAAGCACTTAAAGCCTTTGTATGCAAAAGGTGTCCTACCTTAGGGGCCCCTGGAGGAGCCCCTATTGGACATGTGGGGTTCTCCGTCCAAACTTAAACTTCCTCCGTCCGGTATAAATTTCACTGCAATCGGTCCGCTACTTACTGAATGGCAGACATATGTAATAGAACTGAATACAAAATGATATTTATGTACAAGTACAAATATATGTTTTTTTCGTAAGAAATTTTTTTCCCGGAATTTATTTCGCGAAATTGCTTTTTCGCAAAAAAAAAAAAAAAATGTCGAAATTAATTACTTTCCTCAATTTTAACAAAGTTTTTTTTTTTCAAATAAAGTTTTTCAGGAATCTATTTTATAATGTGCAATGAATCAGTATGTTTACGTGTGCATGGTCACCCTACTAATGGTAACCCGATTTTTCAAGCCATGTTTATATTGCAGTTATTGTTACCTAGGCGGCGCTAATGATGTTAAATATTTTCCTTTGTAGTTTAGTTCTTTTATTCAAAACGCCATTGAACAATAATTTTTACTTTATCCTTGTTTATTACTTGGTCAAATAAAGATGCATTTTTTCACGCTCCAAGAGCTCTATACTTTATAATTTATATGAATAAATTTTCTATCCAACTTTGTGAATAAAAAGGAAAGCATTCGATACTTCCCCATTTTAATAAGAAACAAGTAGAAAAGTTAAATTTGACTTTGCCGAATCTATGAATACCGTCAACAATGTACACAGAAAAATAAATTTCCAACTGAATTTTTCAGTTGCATCAACTCAAAATTCGGTTGCTGCTACTATATTCGGCTGTGACAACCGAATTTTATAGTAGTTACAATTAAAACTCAGTTATATCAACCTTATTCAGTTGACTACCGTTATTCGATTGTGACAACCTATATTTAAGTGTTTCAACCGAATTTTTATTGCATCAACTGACTTTCAGTTGGAAAATGGCAAATTTGTTTTTTGTGTGTGCCTTTTTTAAAGGATTTGTACACAGAAAAAAAAAAAAATCATACCTGGAAAGAATTTATACATACATGCACAGAAAGAAATAAAAAAAAAAATTTGAGTAAATTTTTAATACTATTAAGTAAAAAATTACTCAATTTTCCACCAGTAAACGATTTAATAGTATTGAGTAAATTTTTAATAAAAATTTATTAAATGTTTGCCAAAAAAATTTGAGTAAATTTTTAATTGACACTATTAAGTGCAGGAACAGAACAAGAAGCACCACCTTTTAAAAACGGAACAAGTTTTATTTCACATCGGCGCCGGCCACCGGTTTAATCTGCCAAACTGTATGGAAAAAGTCGTGCCGGGCTTATTCTGTTTCTACTCTAAAAAAAACAAAGTTTAAAAAAATTTCATATTTTTTTACAAAGAAAAAAAACATGTTTTTTCAAACTTTACCAAATATATTTTTGTCTTAAAGACATAAAAAAATTTTATAAATATGATTACAAACTTTCATGTATATATACAAAAAACTATAAACTAAACGAGAATTAAAAAAACTAAGAAAATTCAAAAAAAAAATTAAAAAAGCTATTAAATTCTTATTAAATTATTTACTCAATTTGTTTTTAAATTTTTGAGTAAATTTTTAATTGCGTCAATTAAAAAATTACTCAAAACTTTTTTTAAATTTAAACAAGTGATTACTCAAATTGTTTTTTCCCATATTTTTTTCTGTGTGGTATGAATCGTACATGACTTTTTTTCCCAGAACTTGTTCATTCACAGTATGAATTGGTTCATACTTGCAATAAACTTGAACATAAATTTTTCCCAATTTTGTTCATAATATTTATAATTTTTTACTTGCATATAATGAAAACTGTTGCTAAATTTCATTGCAAAATACTATAGATTTTCGAAATTAAACGCAAATTAATATAATTTTTACATAAATTTAAGACGTTTTATTAATACAGTTAATATTCTTTTAAAATATTACAATTTACAAATAAATAAATAATTCATATTTCAAGTCACAACACGTTAGTGGTATTCACGTCAGCACTTTTTATCCTTGCAATGCACACTGGGCCGAGATGGTAGGTTTTTTGGCCAAAAGTCTCTACAGGTCGTAATTGTTAATCGATTATTTTGAAATTCAGAATATAAGCCTATATTAGGGTAATATATAAGTTACTTGAAACTTTTTGGGATCGGACCTACAAGGAAACTGTTTCAGGGTGGACACTTAATTTTTAATAAAATTTACAGATGTTATAAATGAAACAAATGAAGAGACACTTGTCTTTTGTTTATGTATTTAAATCGGAGATTGTCTCTGGTCCCGTGATTTGCGTGACTCAAAAAAACAACGTGATTTACGCGTGAGCGTGAGTGATTTTCATTAAAATCACGTGATTGAAAAGTTTTCAAAAATTGAATTGAAAAAAAGTTTAAAAATAGCGTGATTCACGCGTGAGCGTGAGTGAGTTTCATTTCACTCACGTTAATATACCGTTTTCCAAAATTGAATTGAAAAAAAAGTTTAAAAAAAATTTAAAAAAATTAAGTTTTGTTTTAAAAACCCCCTTTTTATACTTATCGTTATCAAAAGTTCCACGCCCTTTTAAAAAAATGTCTGGGCCAGAATTATCTATTCTATCCTAACTTTCCAAAAAAGTTGCCCGCTTGTGCCCGTTTTCAAAAATGGAATTTAAATAAATTTTATAAAAAAATGGAAAAAATTGAAAAATTGAAAAAAAAAAATGATTTTTTTTTTTTTAAAACCCCCCTTTTTAAACTCATCGTCATAAAAAGTTCCACGCCCTTTCATAAAACTGTCCGGGTCAGAATTACCCTTTTTATAAGCACTTTTCAAAAAATTTGCACGCTTGTGCCCGTTTTCAAAAATTTTATTCTAATAAGAGCTTATAAAAAATTGGAAAAAATTTGTTTTTTTTGAAAACTCCCTTTTTAAACTCATCAAAAGTTCCACGCTCTTTCAAAAAACTGTCTGGGCCAGAATTATTATTTTTATCCCCACTTTCCAGAAAACTTTCCTGCTTGTGCCCATTTTCAAAAATTGAATTGAAATAAGAGTTTATAAAAATTTGGATTTTTTTTTTTTTAACTTATCGTCATCAAAAGTTCCACGCCCTTTCAAAAAACTGTCTGAGCCAGAATTAGCCTTTTTAACCCCATTTTACAAAAAACTTACCCGCTTGTTCCCGTTTACACAAATGGAATTAAAATACCAAAAATTAAAAAATAAATAAAAAAAAGTGTGTGAAAACCCCCTTTTTAAAAAGCTCATTGTGATCAAAAGTTCCACGCTCTTTAAAAAAAACTGTCTGGGCCAGAATTATCCTTTTTATTTGAACTTTCCAAAAAATTTGCCCACTTGTGCCCGTTTTCAAAAATTTAATTGAAATAAAAGTTTATAAAAAATTGATTTTTTTTTTGTAAACCCCGTTTTTAAAACCATCGTTATTAAAAGTTCCACGCTCTTTCAAAAAACTGTCTGGGCCAAAATCATCCTTTGTTTACTTTTAAAAACATATCACTACTTTCCAAAAAATTTCCCACTTGTGCACGTTTTCGCGTTTATGCAATTGAAATATTAAAAATTTGAAAAAAAAAAAATATTTTTTTATGAAAACCCCCTTTTTAAACTCATCGTTATCAAAAGTTCCACGCCCTTTCAAAAACTGTCTGGGCCAGAATTATCCTTCCTATCCACCCTTTGGATAATAGTTGCCCACTTGTGCCCGTTTAAAAAAATGGAATTGAAATAAAATTTATAAAAATATTAGAAAATATATATATTTTTTTTTTAAAACCCTTTTTTAAAAACTCATCGTTATAGAAAGATTCACACCCTTTCAAAAAACTGTCTCCCCCAGAATTATCATTTTTATCCCTTCTTTACAAAAAACTTGCCCGTTTACACAAATGGAATTGAAATACCAAAAATTGAAAAAAATAAAAAACGTTTTGTGAAACCCTAATTTTTGTGTAACCGGGTTTTTCTCGTAACCGTTTTTTTTTTGTGTATTCGGGTTTTTGGGTAACCGGGTTTTATTTTATACCGTATTAATATAGAAAAACACTTTGTATGTAATTTAGGAAAAACTTGATAATTGTTATTTCATAAAATTAATTTAATTCAATTAAAAAAGGCTCATTTTAACAACTTTAGATTTGCTCATCTCCCTTTCTATTGAAATTTTATGCGCAGATGAAAAAACGGGCAAAAGCGGGCAGGTCAGTCTGAAAGCTAGTAAACCAACGAACATTTTGCCATCCTAACTTTTGGATTATGTCGCGGAACATTTTGGAAAAACTATTTCAAAGGGAACAATTTTTCAAAATTTACATAAAAATATCAAAAAATCGTCAAAAAAAATAGGAAAAAGAGCTGTTCATACCCTTTTACATGTTGTATTTCCTTTTGTCAAATAAATTAATCCAAAAAAAAAAAAAAACAGGGTCACACCTTAATAATGTATAAATTTGCTAGCTTTTTTGATTACGGTATATGGAGATTTAAACATACATATTTTATCTTTGATGGATCATTCCAAGACAATGGCTGTACCGATTTTTACAAAAATTACAGACAAGGTGCAGCAAGTTATACTTAATACAATAGTGCACTCACTTTTTTTAATTTAATAATTTTGTTTTTTTTAGTTTTGGCCAAAAAAACTACCATCTCGGCCCAGTGTGCAATGTGCAAAATGCAACATTTTTTACAGCAAATATATGAGATTAAATAAAACACAAAATGATATTTGAAATGAGTTTTTGTTGTAATAAATATTGCATTTCGCATTTTGCAAGAGTAAAAAGTTCTGGCGTGAATGAATACATTAATTGCTTTAACACCCATTTAAATAAATATGGCGAGTGCATCTTTTTCTTGATCACCTATGTTAATTTCGGAAATTTGGATGGTTGTTATAAAGACGAATTACACAAGAACGGATACCTTCAGGTCACTACATCCATCTTAATTAAAAAATAAAAATGCAACAGCTAGAACGCCTGAAATTGGTACAAAAAAAAATATGTAACGAAGGAATATAATGAATTAATAAAGTTTATGGCAAAAAATCCTAAAATTAGCAATAATTACTTTTTAGTTTTGAATGTGAACTTTTGGTGCATCCCAACAAACCATTTCAAAATTTAAGTGCAATTTAAGTATAAATCAAGTGCAAATCAAGCCAAAATTTCCTGCCCCTGCTTGATTTATACTTGAATTACACTTGAATTCAAAAGAATTTTTAGCAAAACGGATACTTGAATTCAAGCCCTGTTTTTACAGCCTTATCACTGGTTTTACAGTGTAAAAACAGCGCTTGAATTCAAGTATCCATTTTGCTAGAGAATGCTTTTGAATTCATGTGTAAATCAATTATAACCAGTGTTGGCTACCGTTACCTTTTCAATACCGTTACCGATTAAAAACCCTTTAGTATTGACTACCGTTACCGTTACCAATACCGAAATAAAAAATTTTAAATACCGTTACCGATTAAAAACCATTACCTTTATTCGGATTTTTACCGGTATTTTATCGGTTTTGTTTCGGTTGTCTTTATATTACTTATTTTTAATTTTTTGCAGATAAAAAACAAAGTAAAATATTTTTAATGCGCGTAAAACAAAAAAAAAACAAATTTTTGCTGTTTGTAAATCGGATTGTTATTTGGGCAAAAAAAAAATTGTCCAACCAATGATCACATTCGAAATTTACTAAATTATGTGGAAATTGGTCCAACCAATGATCATAATTCGCAATTTACCTAAAAGTTTCTGAAGAAAAAAGTTAGTGCCACGTAAAGTAAAGCATTTTTCAGTGAAAATATAAAAGAAGAGACAAACCTGCATCACTCAAGTGTTGCTAGCGTTGTCATTCACGCAGGTAAGCGTGGAGAGGTGGTTTTCTGGAGTTAAATACATAATGAGCCCAAGTCGTACAGTCAAAAGAAAAACTCTGTTTGAATTAGAAAACTTTTACCAGATTTTTCTCCTAAAATGAATACTTCTATGTCATTAAGGCTGGATTACTCAATGCACCGTTATAAAATAAATCTCCACCCATAAAAGTTTTACAGTAACTATTTTCGGTTATTCAAAAAGTTTTTAGTTAAAGTTGTTTTAAACGTGTTATCGTTTGTTTTTCAAGAAAACAAAAATATTAAAAGATTTTTGCAGTTGTTAAAAAAATTAACTACAAAGTTTACTGAAAAATATTTTTATTAGTTAAATTATTTGTGACTGATTATACCGTATAACTTTACAGAAGTACGGTTTTTGTAGTTTGTTATTAAAACAAAATATTTTTACTACACAAAATAAAAAATTGTAAACAGTTAAAATAACTGAAATAGAGTTTGTTTTTACGGAATGTCTAGTCATTTATTAACGTTTAAAAATTACTGAAAAAGTATGTTGTTTCAAATGAAATATGTTTTAATTTTTGTTTTAAACGTTTTTTCAGTTGAATTTACTTACAAAATATTTTAAATGTCCGTTAAATTTTACTTTTTCATACAAATTTTGACATAAGGCTCCGTTAAATCGGCAGTTAGCAGCTAACTTTCAATTGAGTAATCCGCCCTAAGTTTTAAAAAACAATAGATATTTTTCTGTATTTTTACTGACTCTGCTGATTTTAAAAGAATAACTTTTTATTGAGTCATCCGCCCTAAGTTTTAAAAAACAATAGATATTTTTCTGCATTTTTACTGACTCTGCTGATTTTAAAAGAATATTTTTGTTCAAATTTTAGCAGATTATTTTGTAATTTAAAAAAAAAAAAATTGTTGGCATTTTTTTAATTTTTGTCTAATTTGAACTATCAAAACTAAAAATTAATCATATGTGAAAAAATCACTATTTTAATAAAAAAATACGTATTATTTTATTATTACTACATGTTTGTTGTCTTGACTACAAATGTAAGTAGTTTTTACTAGATAAGTCAGTTGTTTTTTGTCAGTTAAAATAACTGACATTGTTAGTTGATTTTACTAACATAATTTTTTGAGTGTATAATTATATGTTGAAAATGCACTAAATTTATAAGTTTTTTTGTTTATATTATTAAATAATTTTTGGATTTTTTACGTGTTTTAACAAATTTGTGACTTTTTAACATGTTGGGAAAATTTCATTCATAATACCGGTACATACCGGTATCGTTGTTTCGGTAACGGTTAACCGTTACCTAAATAATCTAAAATACCGTTACCTATACCGTTACCGATATAAAAAATATGTAATACCAATACCGTTACCAATACCGTTATTCGTTTCGGTTGCCAACCCTGATTATAACTCAAGTATAGACTGGAAAAAATGGCTTGATTTACACTTGATTTGTACTTGAATTCCAAGAATTTTTCAAGTGGTTTATCGGGATGACTTTACAAAAAGTTTTAAATGAAATGTAAATGATAAAAGCAAAAAGTAATGCAAAATATTTGAAACTAATTTTCTTCCAAATATGTTTACTAGAGTGGTTCAAAAAAATGTATTTTTCTGTTATTTGCCTGATTTTTTCGCATTATTAAAAAATGTTCAGAACTGTTAAAAGCATCATTTTGCATCCGAAGTGCATATGGGGGAAACAAAAATATTTTTTTGCGGCCTCACCACCCTATTTTATGTTATTTGGTGCAAAAATCTTTGTCTGCTTTTTAAGAATTTTGAAATAATGTTTAAAGGTGTTTCAAGCACGCCCCAAATGCAATTCGGGTGCAAAATGCTGCTTAAAACACTTTTAACAATTTTATTTTAAAAGTCTGAAAAAATGAAGCAAAGCCATTTGCCCCAAATTACATAAAATGTGGTGGTGAGAACGGGAAAAAATATTTCCCCTATCCCCCACGTCTCCTTCCCCCATATATACAACGGATGCTTGTGTTGTTGTGGGGTGAGACCCCAAAAAAAACCTTTTTAACCACTCTAGTGTTCACCGTTACTTGTTAATTTTTTTCACTTTTTAGGCGCTTTTGGTGGAAAAATTTTAGATTTTTACCAAACTACTATTGATTTTTCTTTGCAGACATACTTACATTATCCTTTATAAAAAAATCGGGATTAGGCTAACTTTTGACCAACGCTTTTAATTGTATATGTATTTGCAGAATCTGGTGTCTTGAAAAAGAAAACAGTAAGATTAAAAATTACGTAATATATTAAATTTTTGAAATGAAATACTCCTACCTTTAATATTTGCGAAATTGTCTGCATTTCCATATAAATGTTGGCTGTTGTAATATATTTTGTATTTTTTATTTTTTGTAATAAAAAAATTAATTGTTTGACAAATTAAGCATTCTAATTTTTTATATTTTTTAAATTTAAAAAAAAATCATAAATCATAAATCATAAATTTTCATAAATCATAAATTTTTTATAAATAGTATAAATTGAAATCAATGAATTCAGTTCATACTATTTATGAACAAAATTTGTTCTGTGTAGTACATTTTTTAACACGAACAAAATTAACAATTTTGATTAGAAATATTTTATTTTGAGAAAAAAACTCTTTTTTTGTCATTAAAAAAAAATGCATTTTTTTTTGAGTGTAAAACTTTTTTCGAGTGTAATGTTTTTTTTACTGTAAAAATATTTCAGAGTGAATGAACGTACGTACAGCTGCGGTCAAAAAAATAGCACCAGGATAAAACAAAATTTTCTTCGTTGGTTTTTTTTTTAACAATTTTAACTTATGCCACTGACAACGTGTCATAAGATACTTACATGAGTGTGAAACAATATTACATAAGAAAAGGCTAATTCGGTTTTTTATTTTATTAAAAATTTTCAGAGTTTTTAAAAAAAACTTCAAAAAGACTCAGTCAAAAAAATAGCACCACTGCACTATGGTTCCAAATGCATTTTTTTTGGCAGAAATTAAAAAAACAAAAATTTACAAATTTCCAAAAGCTTATACAGTTTCTCAATGGCAACACTCCAAGCCATTAAGAAAGTATAATGAAAAAATTTTTATGGCAATACTGTCAGTCTGCCAGGGTTTCAAAGTTGATAGTTTTAAGGCGTATTATTAAATCGGGAATAAAACCATATTACAATTATACTAACAGCAAATGGGAAAAAATAAAATTATAAAAAGGCTAAAAAGGAAAATTGAAGCCCAAGGAAAGTAGTTCTTATTAAAAACTCCAATTTGTAATTCCATGCATCTTTGGCGTTATTCTTGGGGGTTGCGGTTTTAAGGATTTTGAAGCCAAAATAGCCTATATCTTTCGTGGACAAAAAGTTATGTTTGGGCACGAACTTGCATGAGTCTTCAAATGTGAAAGTGTTTTCTAGATGGTCTATTTAATACTAAAATTAACACCTAGCCAGCATTTTTCGGCAAACTCTCACAATCGCCATTTGAGTTTAGCACAAATTTCGGCAAAATTTTCGGTTTTTTGCGAAACAAATCTTTAAATTTTTTGTAACTATAATTTTTTTGGCTTTAGCCAAGCTAACTGACTACTAGAAATATATTATGGTTGATAATTTTTTTTTTCCAAAAAAAAAAAAAAAAAAAATTTTCAAAAAAAATTTGCGAAATTTTTTTTTTTTGTTTAAATTTTTTTTTTTGAAAATCGTTTTTCAATTGCGTAAAGAGTTAAAAACCCATTCCAGATTCAAAACTAGCGACTTTGCTTCATTTTTGGAATTAATGCCAAAAAAAATTGATTTCGGACCATAGTGCACTGTACTTTTTGTATTAAAATTTAATTCTTAAATTTGAAAAACGAATGGATTATGAATTCAGTATTGTTTTGATATCTTTAAATAATAAAAAAAAAAATTGTCGAGTGGTCATTGTTGACAATTGCCTCTGTACAACGTTTTTGTACCGAATTTGCGAGATTTTGGGATCTTTAGTTCGAAATTTAGTTCCAGATTTGCTGAACAGCCACCCAAAGAGCTTCATTACAAGTTATTGTATTCGAGACACTCCCTTCTATATAGCTGTCCATTAACTATCGATTTGGTCTAGATCTAGGGACTCACCAGGCCATTCCATCACGTTTACTTTATTGTCCAGACCCAATTTTTTTGCCAATTTCTTATCATGCTTTGGGTAATTGACGTGCTAAAAGACCTAAATTAGTGGCATTTGCTCAGAAACTTATGGTAACATTACTTTCTGGAGGATATAAACGTTAAGTGTATATCCACGGTTGATCTAGTCCAATATGTGAGCCATGGTCCAATATATGAACACCACTCATCAGGAGGAAAATATCCCCCACACCATAAGCAACATTCTAAGTTATTTTTATTTCGAATTTTGGATTGAATTACGCGTTTAAGGGTCTTCTAACGTAGGTATGTGATCCTATGTCTCAAAATAAAACAACAATGGGTTCATTTGTCCATAGAACATTGATCCACTTTTAAGCTGTTCATTCTGAGTTACTGTTAGCAAACTTCAAACGACTTGCAGCATTCTTAAGTGAGAGTAGGCGCACTTTTCCGAATCTACAAGCGTTAATGTTGTTGTTTTGTAATCTTTGACAACCATTTTCGCCATTTGCTGTCCTTTTTTAGCTCTGGAGCTGCCGTAGATGGGGATTTCTTCCATTGTCATTACAAACACCTAACCACTAATGGTGACAAACATCGCTTGTGACTAAGTTTTTTAAGCTCTAAAGTTAATTTTGTTGAATTTCCAATCATTTTACAAGCGCATCCAACCAATTTTCCTATTTCAGAATATGGTTTATGTTCAGAAATCATATTTTTTACAAAAGCACGTTTTTGAGGAGTGTAATACTTTCCACGCCATATTTTTTGAAAATAAATGTCAAATTTTGTATGGAATTAAATTTTTTTATAAATAAAAACAATCTTTCTTTAATATTTAACACTTTTATTTAAATAATTAAAACAATATTAATTTTTTTAAAGAAATTTTGTCATTCGGTGCTATTTTATTGACTGCACTGATTCAGAGTTTTTTTTAAATATCGATCATTAAAAAAGAACCGTCCACAATTTTTGGAAAAAGTAAAAATATTTAAGGGGTATATACTTAGTATAAGAGTTTTGCATATTTACTTTAAACAAATACGCACATAATATTTTGTTTTAATTGAATGAATAGAGATTTTGTCATTGGTGCTATTTTTTTGACTGGCACTGTATGTACACTAAATATTGTAATTTTTAAAAGAAAAACTTAATTTTTTTTTGAGTGTAAATTTTTTTTTTGAGTGTAAAATTTTTTTTTTTTTTGAGTGTAAAATTTTTTCGGGTGTAATTTTTAAGTTACATAATCTTAGAATATAAAATGCTATAATTTGGCAGCTGGATTTGATACCAAACGGGTTTTAATCAAGTACAAAAATATTTTTTTTAGCAAAAAAAAAAAATACAAAATTAATTTCTTTTAACAAATTTGATACCGAACGTTTTCAAACAAGAACAAAAATATTTTTTTTAGCAAAAAAAACTTCTTGTGGAATAATTTTTTTTCTAAAAAAAAATACAAAATTAATTTCTTTCAACAATTTTAACCAAATTTTTTCACAAAGTTTTTTTTTGTTTTTTAAATGTTTTTGCAATAATCTTTTAACATTGTGGAAGGTATCAATATATTCTCCAAAGCCGAATTTAATTTTTTTACATATTTTTGTTCATAATTTGCAACTGAAATATGTTATAATATTTTCTAAAATCATTTAGCCTTCCAATTTGATTTTGAAATTAACTCATATACCTTTGTCTACAATAGTGGACATTTTAGATCCTTGTCTTCTTTATCCACTTAGTTAATGAATTCAAAATATTTTATCACAATTATTTTTTTTTTCATATTTTTCAGAAATTTCTTTTTGTTTATTGCCAACTGAATTAAAAACAAAAAACGTCTTTAACAGGCGACCACAATTATTTATTTGAAAACATATTAAAGTTCAGCACTAATATGAAGTTTATTTCATACTGAAGTTTTTTACAATGTACTCTGTAATCTATTAAACAAAACAATGCGATCAAAATGCAAGCGATAAATAGTACTAACGTACTTAACGGAATTTGTTGTAGTACAAACATTTTATTAACAGATATTTTTAATGATTCTATTTTGAGCCAAGTAAGTAGATGAGCATTTAATATGTGTACTCTTGATATTGTTGTTAGTAAGTAAAAAAAGAATTGATATATTTTTATTTTACATTACACAGTGGTTTATTATCGATTTTTCAGCAAGTACCAAACCGATTGCAGTGAAAATTATACCGGATACAGCTAACGCAATTTCAAGCTTAAGTTAGGACTGTGGACCCTAAAGTAGGACACCTTATGCATACAAAGGCTGTAAGTTAGGGTGTCCAAAAAAAAAGTGGTCTGGGCTCAAGCATAATTTGAAAGCGTGTAGGGTAAAGTATTTTGGAGATTTTTTTCAGATTTTTCGGAATAGGTGTTAAGGTCGCGCAAGTCGATATTTTACTAAAAATCGGGTTTGCCTACAGTTTTTTGAATTTTCATTAAAAATTTGTCAAAAACCTTAATTTTCTAAAATATTGGTTTTTCTCCAATTGTATTGATTGGTTTTTAATATATTTTTTTTTGGTGTTGGAAAATATATTGATAACTTCATATCTGCTGAAGAACGGACTTTTGTAAACTTTCGGAAATCGGATTGGGCCAAATTTGAGGAGGTGACGGAAGCACAATTTGGTCATCTGACTCCTCCCTCAACGTCATCAGAGGGAGAACGTAATATACGAAAGATCTTGGTCGATGCGAAAAACCGCTGCATCCCGGCTGGACGCATAGCGAAAATGCGCCCAAATTTCCCACCGGAGGCATGTCGCCTAGCAGATAGGCGGGATGCCATCCGGAGGGAAAATGCAGCGGACCCTCGTTTAAGGCAACTGAGCGCCGAGATTGAGGCTCTAGTCTCTGCTCACTGCAAAGACCTGTGGTTACGGCACCTTGAAGAGTCGGATAAAGGTTCTAAGCGTCTTTGGTCAACGATAAAGAACCTTTCGAATCCCCGTAGAAGCGGAAGACCCACTCTCACTTTTGAGAGTGGCACGCCGCTTGACTCCCAAAAGTGCTGTGCTGCCTTAAACCGACAGTTTGTAGAGCATCCAGCCAGCCCAACAGGGACCAGAGAGTCATCCGAAGGAGGATCAGATCTCTACCTCACACTGAAGATGTAGAGATCACTCCGGAGGATGTCTCTAAAGCTATCAAAGAAGCGAAAGCCTCCACGGCAATAGGTCCAGATGGTCTCGCTATGATCATGCTTAAACACGTGGGGGAGAAAGGGTTGACATACATGGCAAAAACGTTTAGCCTGTGTGTTAACTCCTTGGAGATTCCAGACATGTGGAAGCTCGGGAAGATTATTCCCCTTCTCAAACCTGGGAAGCCCAATAATTTGGGGAGCTCCTACAGGCCGATAACCCTATTGTCACCAGTGGTTAAGGTCCTGGAATCTGTCCTTCTCCCTACTCTTAGGGAGAACCTCCCCATGGCGGACCACCAACATGGCTTTCGTTCTGGTCACAGTACAACAACTGCGTTGTGCGAGATCACGACAGCCATAGCCGGAGGCCTTAACAGTAAACGCCCGCACGAGAGGACCATTGTGGTCGCTCTCGATCTGTCTAAGGCCTTCGACACGGTCTGCCACACGCAGCTTCTGCAAGACCTGTATGACTCTACGCTCCCTAATGTCCACAAACGGTGGTTGGCGAATTACATGGCTGGGAGGCAGTCATATGTAGAGTTTAGAGGTTCCAGGTCGGGACTGCGGAGAAATAAGCAGGGTGTTCCACAGGGGGGTGTCCTTTCACCCATCTTGTTCAACACATATATATCCAAAATCCCGACCCCACCTCCAGGACTGAAATTGATATCCTACGCCGATGACTGCACAATTTTGTGCACAGGCAGGGATATCGAAGCCGTGGAGGAACAGCTTAACAGCTATCTGCCAACCCTGACGAAATTTTTGGCAGATAGGAACCTCCAGCTCTCGACACCCAAGTCGACGGCCACGCTCTTCACCACGTGGACTAAAGAGGTTAACAGGGAACTCAATGTCCACATTAGTGGGCAGAAAGTTCCCACAGTGAAACACCCCAAAATTCTTGGGGTTCACTTCGATAGCCTCTTTATGTTCGCGAGGCATTCTGAAGAGGTGACCAGGCGAGTGAAAGGGAGGAACTCCATTTTGAAAGCGCTAACGGGCAGCACCTGGGGTAAAGATAAGGAGACGATCTTGACTACGTATAAAGCCATAGGTCGTCCCCTTATCGATTATGCCTCCCCGGTATGGTCGCCGTCCGTTAGCGACACACAATGGAGAAAGCTCCAAACGGTGCAGAACACGGCCCTCAGGGTGGTAACAGGATGTCATTCCATGGCATCGGAAGACCACCTCCATGAGGAGACCAAAATTCTGCCCGTTCGGAGCCATTGCTCCCTTCTCACTCGTCAATTTGTACTTGGATGTCATATGACAGGGCACCCCAACCATGCAAGCGTCGTTGGTACGTCGGCACCAGAGGTGAGACAGGTGAGGTCTGACCTACGGTCCGAGAAATCTGCCGTGGGTCACCTCATCGGTCTTGTGCAGAATGGCGACTTAAAAGAGGCGCAGGCTCGCCTACACACGGAGATCGTCTCGGAATCCATTGGGAGGATGCGAGACAATGTTGTGTTAGGTGGCAGGCCCCCTCCCCTTTCCGAATCCGAAAAGAGCCTGCCCCGTAAGGTCCGCACGACATTGTCCCAACTCAGGTCAGGTTACTCTAGGGGGTTAAATAGTTACCTGGCCAGAGTTAACCCTGACATCTCTGATGCCTGCCCTCTTTGCGGCGCTACTCCTCACAATACCATACACCTCTTCGAGTGCCCGGTTCGGCCCACGACACTCACACCTACGTCATTATGGACCAATCCAGTCGAGGCAGCTCGCTTCCTCGAACTGGAAGGGTAACCTGTTTTATGTCTCCTATCCAAATCCCTTTCCCATCCCCATCCCTAAAATATTTTTAATAATATAATAACTAATTTACTACTAACATTTCTTCTGTATCTACATGTGAACCTCCAGTGGACGCTACAACAACATAACTGAATTTGAACTATTACATCATTGCTAAAATTATATACATTATGAATTTGAAACGAAACAACTTTTTTTATAAAAAAATGTTTTGGTAAAAAAAACATTCGTCTAACAAATGCAAATCAGATAAAACAATTCTGTAATGCTGGAAAACAATTTTTAGCATGTATTAAATGTTCGCTCTTTTACATTTTCAAAAACAAGTGAGAGTGTTACATTCGGCTGTGCCGAATCTTTTATACCCTCCAATATGTAAAAAAACAATATAAAAAAAATCCAGGGGCGACTTTTTTTTGGGGGGGGGGGGGAGGTTGGTGAGAGACGTTGGGGCACGTTCTTCTGACATAAGAACGTGGAATTTGCTTAAGAAAATTACAAAAATCCCTGCAAAAAAAAGTTTTTTCCCTTGGTCCGATTTTGCCCATTTCCGAACTTAACCTGCCTAGGAATAAAAGACACACACAGAGAATTGTTTAGTTGGAATTCGATTATAAAAATCCAATTTTGATTAATCAGAAAAATTTTTAGTTTTTATTGTAAAGATTTTATCACCATACCAAATAACTAACAACAGTATTAGATAAATGTCTATCATGATCAAATTGACGTATAAGCAACTAATAATTTGGTAAATATGCATAAACTAAAATCTATTTACGTTTTTGAAAAATATTTAGTAAGAACAACCGTTTATTTTATTCTATACTTTCTCTCTCGACCAATAACACAGTGCAACACCCAAAATCGGAATGGGATGAAACCAAAAGCAAATGAAAGTTGACATATTCCATAACAAACCCCTCAAGGCATTTTTCTAGTTCAGAGCTAGATTTTTTTTTACACGCATTTGAAGTTAGTGCACTTTTATTATAATTATAATAACACAGTGCAACACCCAACATCGGAATGGGATGAAACCAAAAGCAAATGAAAGTTGACATATTCCATAACAAACCCCTCAAGGCTTTTTTCTAGTTCAGAGCTAGATTTTTTTTACACGCATTTGAAGTTAGTGCACTTTTATTATAATTGTAATAATAAATGCTTGAAAACTGTATGATTAATATTGTAATTGCCTTTAAATAACAATCATACGCAACGGTGTCCAGTGATTTATATTAAAAATTGCCTTTAAATAACAATCATACGCAACGGTGTACATTGGTTTATTTTAATAATTTGGCTATTCAGTAAAAAGTTACTGGACCGATTGCAGCAAAATTCATACCAGTCATAGCTGAAGTAATTTTGAGCTTAAGTTTGGAAACTGGACCCTACATGTTCAATAAGGGCACCACCAGGGGCCTTTAAAGTAGGACATGTTAAGTACACAAAAAATTTAAATGCTTTAAAATCACCAACTTTAAATGCGTGTAAAATAAAATCTAGCTCTGACCTAAAAAAAAAGGCATTGAGGGTTTTTTTATGGAAAACGTCAGCTTTCATTTGCTTTTGGTTTCATCCCATTCCGATTCCGAAAGTTCGATTTTGTATCACTGTGTAATCAGTTAAAACAACTGGTAATAAATTTCAAATTTCAAATTTCAAATATATTAGGTAATTGTATTCACAACTGAAAATAATGATTAATTTAACCAAATTTTAAATAAAATTTCAAATATATTCAATAATTGTACTCACAACTGAAAATATCGATTAACGTAACCAAATTTTTAAATAAATTTTTATTTTAAAATTCCTCCGAATCTGAGTCTTTTTTTTGGAGAAAAAATGTTCCAGCATCTGAAAGTTTTTCTAAAGGAAGTATGACTCAGAATCCCAAGCAGAAATTGACGACGGTTATAAAAAAAAAGCGTTCTGAAAGCACTGTAACAAAAAAAGAACGTTCTCAAAACGTTATTTTCGAACGCTTTGCGAGCGTTTTCGAAAAGCGTTCTGAAAGCACTGTAACAAAAAAAAAGCATTCTCAAAACGCTTTATTCGAACGCCTTGAGAGCGTTTTCGAAAAGCGTTTTGAAAGCACTTTATTAACAAAATACATGTTCGTTTCAAAATTAAATGGTTTTAAAGCAGTTTTTGCAAACATTTTTAAATTTTTTTCGTAGTACATACAAGTATAGTATTTTTTTAGATTATACTCAATTTTAAACAAATTGTTATAAAAACATTTTGTTAAATCAAATTAAATAATTTTTCCCTACTACCACATTGAAAACGCAAAATTTTGAAAACATAAAACATTTTTTAATTTGTAAATCTATTTTAAGTTTTATTATTATCATTTATGCAAAAGAATTATAGCAATAGTTTCGTTATAAAATTTATAGAGTCCGACCGAATATTCGGTTTCGGTCTCGGCCGAATAATGGGGTTCGGCCTCTATTCGGTATTCGGCAAAATTTTGGCCGAATATTAGCCGAGTCGGTGAATTTTTTGATTGCGTATTTCATTACACTTGTTTCAGTTCAATTGAAGAAAATGTTACAAGTTTATGCAATAAATGTAAAACTATTTCAGTTCAAAAATTATTTTCTCCTAATCTGCAATTGAAATGTACAATTATTTTGTAGGTTTTTTAAAAAACTTATTTTTTTTTTTCAAAAATACAACAATTCCTATGGTTTGAAAGCATTATATGCTGCATATTAATCTTTAACAACTTTTTAATAATTTTATTCAGGCGGTAATTTTTTTAAAGTTTCGGTTTCGGTTCGGTTTCGGCCGAATATTACTTTTTCGGCCGAGTATTCGGTTCGGTTCGGCCTCGAAAACTGGTTTCGGTCGGACTCTAAAAATTTACAAATAATGCATTAACTTCTACAATATGCACACTGACTTCAATAACATCTTCACGTAAATTTTTTACGTTATAAAGTCATATTTCTTTTGATGGAATTGGATAGACAAATTAATCGTTTATTTCATTAACAGTGGCGGGTACAGCTTTTGGGTTTGGGGGGGGGAAATTTTTTTTTTTTACTTCGAAAAAAAATCATAAATTCACCTTGGAATAGCAAAAACAGGGATTCGTTTTTTTTTTTTGCAATGGAAACCTATTTAATCATCATATTCATTAGTTTGTGCTGAAGGAGGGTAGATCGTTTAGATATTTTTTTTTTAATTTGTCTAAAAAGAAAATTGTACGTTTTCTTCTACATAGAAAAAGTCTCAGATTCTAACACATTTGACGTATAAAAAGTCAAATCTAAAGCTTCTTCTTTACAAAAAATGCACCAAAATCTGCGACTTTTTTCGTATAGAAAAATTTTCAGATTCTAAGAACTTTTTTCCACAAAAAAATCTAAGATTCTGAAACCTTTTATAGAAAGTATCTCATATTTTAAAGCATTTTTAATAAATTTTTCTTATAGAAATGGTCTCAGGTTAGTATGTTTGTTTCGCACTGAACAAATTTATATTCTGAGACCTTTTTTTCTTGAAAAAGTTTCAGATTTTGAGACCTTTTTTATAAAGAAAGAGTTTCAAATTCTCAGACATTTTTCCTATAGAAAAAGTCTCAGATTCTTAGACCTTTTTCTTTTTAAAAAAAGTCACAGATTCTGATACCTTATTCCTAAAAAAAGTCTCAGATTCTCAGACCTTTTTCCCATTGAAAAATTTTAGTTTCTGAGAGCTTTTTCTTATATAGAAAAAGTCTTAAGTTCTGTCACTTTCATCCCTAAAGAAAAAGTGATAGATTTTTCCATTATAAAAAGTCTCAGATTGTCAGACCTTTTTACTTAAAAAAAAGTATCGATTCTGAAAAATTTTCCAATAGAAAAAGTCTCAGATTCTATGAGCCTATTCCTATAGAAAAAGTCTGAGATTGTGAGACTCTTGCCAAAAGAAAGGTCCCAGATTCTGAGACGATTTTCCTATAGAAAAAGTCTTAGATTCTGAGACCTTTTCTTAGGTATAGTCTAAGTATAAGTCTAAGATTCTGGCACTTTTCTAAAAAAAAAAATCTCGCAGATTTTGAGAATTTTTTCCTATAGAAAAAGTCTCAGATTCTGAGACATTTTCCCTATAGAAAAAGTCTAAAATTCTGAGACCTTTTTCCTATAGAAAAAGTCTTAGATTATAAGACCTTTTTCCAGTAGAAAAAGTGTCAGATTCTGTGACCTTCTTCCAATTGAGAAAGTTTAAACTTCTGAGACTTATTTTTCAACAATAAAAAGTCTCAGACATTGACACATTTTTCTTTTTAAAAAACAATAAAATTCTAAGACCTTTTTCCTTAGAATAAGTCTGAAATTAAGAGATTCTGAAACTTTTTTACCATAGAAAAAGCCTCAGATTCATATAGACTTTTACATTTTGGAAATTCTTCTACAAAAATCCGAAAATGAAAATTTTTGAGGATGTGAAAAATTTTAGAGTTTTCTGCATCTTTTCTATAAAAAAAAGTCTCAGAATTTGAGACCTTTTTAATATAGAATAAGTCTCAGATTCTAAGACCTTTTTCCTATAGAATACGTATCGAATTCCGACACATTTTTTGTACAGAAAAGTCTCAGGTTTTTCACAAAAGAAATTTTTTTTTCCTCAAACATTTTCTTTTACGGATTTTTGTAGAAAAATTCTCAAAATATAAGTACTATTAAAAGATACCAAAATTCATAATAAGATTGACAGATATTTTTTCACAGAAAATTTTCAGATTGATTCACATTTTTTCCTTTAAAAACTTAAAAATTTTCCCTATACGAACTTTCAGATTTTTTCTAAGAAAAATTTTATGATTTCGAGATAATTTTCATTCGGAAATTTTTTCGAAAATTTCCTTCTTTCTTTTTTTCTCCTTTTTCTTCCTTTTTCTTTCTTTTTTTCTTGTTTCCTCTTTTTTTCTCTTTTTTTTTTCTTTTTGAAAATTGGTCTGGGGGGGGAAATTTCCCCTTTTTCCCCCCCCTTGTACCCGCGCATGTCATTAAAGATGTTGCCTTTTAAATATATATTATCACATGTGTGTTTAGATCGATTTGTACTAAAAATTTGGTTTACTATCATAATATTTCCATTACTAAGTAGAATTGCGTTATCAGGATGGGATGCAGTAATTTTGAAACCATGAATATTAATAAAAGAAAACACAACTTTTGTTTAGTGGATTCCATTACTTTGCCAAGAGAATACTTTTTGTTTTTAAAGAGAGGATATACCAATGGTGCTTTATTTTCTACAATACTTTTATAAAAAAATATCTACAATTAACGAATAAAAAAAAATATCTGCTTTATATGAAGTCCTTTAAAGTACTGTTTTTTCATATTTCAATCGCTGGAAAATATCTTTAATTTTTGTATTTAAGCTCTTTATAAGTGCTTTACTTTTGGTTTTTAAAGCGCTTTCATGACTTTTAACAAAACGTTCTGAAAGCACTTTTTTAAAACGCTTTTAAAACGCTTTAAACCTAGCGTAGATCGATGTTATCATTCGGATCATCTGAAAGCGCTTTCAAGATGGTAAATGGAACGCTTTTAGAACCGTTTACAACGCTTTCACAGCGCTTTTGCGATTGTATTTTTCTGACTGGGATGTTTTCAAATTCTTAGAATCTGAGACTTTTTTTTAGGAAAAATGTCACAGAATATGAGACTTTTTCTATAGGAAAAATTTCTTAGAATCTGAGACTTTTTCTATAGGAAAAATGTCTCAGAATCGAGACTTTTCTATAGGAAAAATGTCTCAGAATCGAGACTTTTTATATAGGAAAAATGTCTCAGAATCTAAGACCTTTTCTATAGAAAAAATGTCTCAGCATCTAAGACTTTTTCTCTCCGATTATGAGACATTTTTCCTATAGAAAAAATGTCTCAGAATCTGAGACTATTTTCTAAATAAAAAATTAATCAAAATTTGAGACTTTTTCTGTAGCAAAAATGTCTCAGAATCGGAGACTTTTTTATAGGAAAAATGTCTCAAAATCAGAGACTTTTTCTATAGGAAAAATGTTTCAGAATCTGAGACTTTTTCTGTGGGAAAATGTTTATAATCTGAGACTTTTCCTATATGAAAAATGTCTCAGAATCTAAGAATTTTTCTATTAAAAAATTTCTCGGAATCTGAGTTTTTTTCTATGGGAAAAACGTTTTCGAATCTCGAAACTTTTCTCTTAAAGAAGTTTCTTAGAATCTGAGACTTTTTTTATAACAAAAACATCACATTTTTTCTTAGATTCTGATATATTCTTTCTAAAGAAAGATTATTGGATTCTGACATATTTTTTCTAAAGAAAAATTCTTAGATTCTTAGATTCAACAGAAAAAATCATAGATTCTGTGATTTAAAATATTTTATATGTACGTATTTATTTCACTTATTAAATTTTTAAATTTTATACAATCAAATTAATTAATAAAATTGTTAAAAAAAAAAAATATGGAAACAGTGTAAAAAAAAATATTGATTGGTGCAACCATATAACGCTTTTTAAAATTCGATCACGTTAACCAATGTCAATTTTAACATAAAAATAGTTAGTTCTTATGATAGATATTCATCGGTTGAGACAACTGAATTACCAGTAGATGCAACTGAATATTCTGATAGTACGTGCAACCGCAAAAATTCAGTTGGCAAACAATTTAGTTGCAGCAACTGAATCTATTTTCTGTGTGCATATTCGTGACAAACTTCGGAAGTCTAGCTCTTTTATTTTTGGACTGTCCTCTACAGACGGACGGACGGACATCGCTAGAATTTCTTATAATGGTGGATCACTGATCAATAAATTATATACTTTATAGGGTCCTAGACCGATACAAAGACAAAGTGAGTATACCCCCATACTGGAGGGTATAATAAGCCGATTAAGTTTATTTTAGAACATATTTTTCTTATCATAATCGGTTTATTATACGGGTGCGTATAATTTATATTAAATGCGCATGATATAATAATAATACGCACCGTAAACTGCTGTAATTAAACAAACAAATTGCTTCTTTATACCATCCAATGTCTCAGAATCTGAAACTTTTTCTATAAGAAAAATGTCTCAGAATCTGAGACTTTTTCTATAGGAAAAATGCTCCGGATCTGGCACTTTTTCTACAGGAAAAATGTCTCAGAATCTAAAACTATTTCTATAGGCAAAATGTCTCAGAATCTGAGACTTTTTCTATAGGCAAAATGTCTCAGAATCTGAGACATTTTCCATAGGAAAAATGTTTCAGAATCTGAGACTTTTTCATTGGGAAAAATGTCTTAGAATCTAAGTTTTTTTATAGGAAAAATGTCTCAGAATCTAAGACTTTTTCTATAGAAAAAATGTCTCAAAATCTGAGACTTTTTCTATAGGAAAAATGTCTCAGAATCTGAGACATTTTCTAAAGGAAAAATATCTCAGATTCTGAGAATTTTTCTGTAAGAAAAATGTCTTAGAATCTGAGACATTTTCTTTGGACTTTTTAAACAAACCAAATTGTTATAAGGATAAATCTACATAAAAACGACTTTTAAATTCCTAAAAAACTTCGCTGAGTTAGAGGGGGTCGAATTTTGACATTAAAGAAAATTTTACGATTCACAACATTTTTCATTAATTTTTCTTGTACACACAAAAAAAATGCCTGCGAATTTTGTACTCTTGCCCAAAGCATTAAATCATGATAATGTTTTGCGGAAGATTTGGGTGTACTTGCCAAAGCAAAGTTTTTTTTAGAGAAAATAATGTTATATTACTTTGCTATTCAATGCAAAACGAATTGAAATATCAGGACCCCATTAAAAAACCAAAAGAGCTGTACATTTCGTAAGTGAGTGCAAATATAAGTGCAAAAAAGTGTTTTTACATTTTAAAGAGTATAATAGATTCGGCACCACAGAATATGACACTCTCACTTATTTTATGTACATTTAATAAAAAAAAATATTTTTTTTTGTACGAAAAACAAAATTATGTTAAAAAAAATTTAATGAATTCAAAGTTTTTGGTGAAAAGAAATTTTGATGAAAAAAAGTTTTTGATGATTTTTTTGGTGAAAAGACAAATTTTTTGATATAAAAAAAAATTTATGAAAAAAAATATGAAAAAAAAAAAATTTTGATGAGAAAAAAATTGATAATAAAAAATTTGATAAAAAAATTGATGAAAAAAATATTATAAAAAAAATTTATGAAAAAAAAAATTTTGATGAAAAAAAAAAATTGATGAAAAAATTAATGAAAAAAAATGTTGATGAAAAACCAAAAAAAAAAAAATTATGATAAAAAATGTTGATGAAAAAAACATTTTTTGATGAAAATTTTTTGATGAAAATTAATTTGAAAAAAAAAAAATAATTAATGAAAAAAAAAATTGATGAAAAAAAAATTTGATGAAAAAAAAATTTATGAAAAAAACATTGATGAAAAAAAAAATTTGAAAAAAATGATAATAAAAAAAATTATGAAAAAATTTAATAAAAAAAGGTTTGATGAAAAAAAAAAATTTATGAAAAAAAAAATTTTTTTGATAGAAAAAAAATTGATCAAAAACAAAAAAAAAATGATAAAAAAAAATTTAATAAAAAAAAAAAATTTTTGTTGAAAAATAATTATGTTACTTTTTATTCACCAGCTGGTGAAAAACGGGTTTATTCACCACGAGGTGAATTATTATCCAAGTTACAAACCCAAGTTATTAAAATTTTTTGTTTTAAGAAAATGAAAATAGTAATTCTTGTTTTCTTTTTTGTTAATTGTTAGCTTATATAGTCAAACTGAGGTCGCGTCCTGCAACTTTTTTAAAATTAGACACCAGCCTAAAAACACTATCATGTTAAAATGTCTTAGAATCTGAGACTTTTTCTTTGGACTTTTTAAACAAACCAAATTGTTATAAGGATAAATCTACATAAAGACTTTTAAATTCCTAAAAAACTGCGCTGAGTTAGAAAGGGTCGAATTTTGACATTAAAGAAAATTTTACGATTCACAACATTTTTCATTAATTTTTCTTGTACACACAAAAAAAAAAACTTGTAAAATTACTATAAAATGTCTCGTAATCCTATTTGGCAATGGGAAAAATCGCCCAAAGAAAAATCGCCCAAAAGAGAAAATGAAATTTCGCCCAAAAATTTTTCATACAAATTTGGGCCATATTTCATATGAAAAGTTAACCCATGGCACAATAATACCAGGTAGTATTATTAAAATTTGTTGTCAATAACGTCCACCTATTAATTTCAAATTTTGAAAATAAAAAATGTAGTAAAGTGTACGTAGGCACAACTAAAAATAAACTAAAAACAAGATTATCTGGCCATAAATCGGATCAAAAGATGAGAAACACGGATATTACGCAAAAAACTGCTTTGGCGGCCCATTGTGTAAGGGAAAATCATTCCCCCGATTTTGACAAGGTGCAAGTTATTGACTGTGAAAACAACTATAAACGCCGCTACACGCTTGAAATGCTGCATATTATTAATACACCGACGAACGAGAGGATAAACTTTAAAGCTGATACCGAAAGTGTAGCGCAAAGCTATCGACATTTAATTTGTAAAGGAAAGCAAAGAAAAAAGTGCAATAATTAATTTTAAGATCAGTGCAATATTATACGATGAAAGGACCACAACCAAAGCGCTAAAATTTAAAATTATTTGTATTTTTTGTTTTTGTGTTTAATGTAAACTTTTTCTGTAAGCATTGTTGTTATTTTTTACATTTTAATTATTTATACACTTGTTGTTTTTACAATTTTTACTTGTGCGTTATGCTTTGTGCTTCATAACTTTGTGTGATTTTTGTGTGATTTTTTGTTTTTTGTTTTTTCTTATTATTGATGTTTATACATTTTTGTTTTTGTATTTATTTTATTTAGAGTATATGCTCTGAAGATGCTACGCGATGTGTAGCGAAATATAGGCAATAAAGAAATTTACAAACACTTGACCTCGAGCTCGAACAACTTTATTTTTAAATATTGAATCTGAAAGGTCGAATAAAAAACAACTTTAATTTAAAAATTCAAATAAATAAAAAAATCAAAACAAAACAAAACAAAAATTATAAACAGCAAAATAAACAAGAAATCCCAGCAGACAATTTGAAAATATATTCCAAAAAGTGGTTATGTTTATGCACGTATACAAAACTTTAAACCACGGTTTTAAACAAATCGGTTAATATTCACAATACGAACACAGTTTTTGCAACAATAGCCATTTTTCTCCAATGAAATGCGATTGGAAATCTTCCTTTTATTTATTTGTCTGTTGGGTTGCTTTATTATTTGGAGTTGTTGAAGTCAAGGGGTTTTATGTTTGTTTACATATTTTTGATTACTTTTTCTAATGAAAGTACCGTTATAGTTTTATAATGAAGTTAACCGCAATTTTTGGGCACATTTTCATAGTTTTTGGGCGAAATTTGGAAAAAAAATTGGGTGATTTTTCGTTACGAAAAATTGCCCAAAAATAAAATATGAAAAATTGCCCATTTTTAGTTTGGTTGGAATTTTTGTCAAAATCTTAAAGTGTCAAAACCGAAATAAGTTGCAATGAAACAGCCAATTGAAAAAATTAATATCCTACATAGTGGAACAACCTTAAACAAATAGTTTATTAATATTTTAGAAACAATACAATGAATTGCTTTGTTTTTTTTTATAAATTATATACTTAACTAACCACGAAAAAGCTGATGAACATTCTTCCTGTTGTGGAATAACAGACAAAGGTTCTGGTGGAAATCGAGCTGACAACCCCTGCACTTAATTTCAGATTATCAGATTTCATACTAATCTACCGCTTCCAGTAGAAAATCAAAAGTATTGAATTAAAAAACAGCGTGGAGGTGCGATGAAAGCGCCGAAGGCGAAAAATTTTAATAACAAATTTTAACAAAAAATCGCGCGATTTTTTGTTAAAATTTGTTGTTAAAATTTTTCGCCTGCGGCGCTTTCATTGCACCTCCGTGCAATTTTTTTCTATTTCTTCATAATTTATATTACACACTTAATATTTTTTACATCAATTACCTACTTATAGCTTTTTTAGATCATATTACCAAGAAGGCGGTATGTCAAAAATATTAATAGGCTATAGGCAAAATCGCCCAAAGAAAAATGACCCTAAAAAGAAAACGAATATTCGCCCAAAAATTTTTCATACAAATTCGGGTCATATTTCATATGAAAACAACATTTTTGGGAAAATTTTCATAGTTTTTGGGCAAAATTTCGAAATTAAAAATTGGGTTTTTTTTTTCATTACGAAAAATTACCCAAAAATTACATGTGAAAAATTGCCCAATTTTATTTTGGTTTTGTTTTTGTCAAAATCTTAAAATGTCAAACTGAAATATGTAATACTAGCGTGCGCAGGGTATTTCGTTGCTTGTAAATACAGAAAAATTTCATAATGATAATAAATGACCCATTTTTGGAACTTTTCGCTATGTAATCTTTATATATCGTCACCTGAGAATTGGTTTGCTCCATAGAATGGGGTTTTTACCATCCTATAGAGCAAACCAATTCTAAGGTGACGATATGTCTTAATCCTTTCCAAAATCCTTTACTTATGATGATCACAACACTTACAATAAAAAAACCAAATACATCAGTTGATATAATAAATATTACGTCAACTTTAAGATTTATTAATTTGAGCAAAAAAGAGAAATTGATTAAAAAAAACTTTGAATCAAAAATTTAATGAAAATTAATTGATAAGTACAAAAAAAAAATTAGTATAAAAAAAGATTTAAAACATTTTCATTTGAATTCGTTCTCAGTTTCATCCCATTTCGTTCCCTGTTCTATTCCATTTGACTCCCTGCTCCATTCAATTTCGTTCAATGTGGTGCTCATTCCTTTTCGAATAGTATCCGTTAAATAACAAAAGATATGATCATTAAACTAAAAAGAATCATTTTGCCCCTTATTTTGTTTCAGAAAATATAAAAAGTACCCCTTTAACTCCTTAGGAATCAGAATTTAAAAAAAAATATCTTTTGGAAATGATTTTTTTCGCTAGACGATCCTAAATTCCAAATATTTTATTTCGCTAGATAATTTTACACTCCAAATTTCCATCATAATTATTTCAGAAAATATAAAAGGTACCATAGTACTCGTTTTTATCCCCTTAGATCAGAATCGGAATTTCCAAAAAGTGCATTTTTCATAGTTTTTTCTGTGTTGGATCCTACATTCCTAATTTTAAGTTTTTATGACCTTTATTTAAGCATGACCTTTATTTATGACCTTTATTTAAGCATTCCAAATTGCAAGCTAAAAAAAAACATTAGTTAAGTATATATAAAAAGTACCAAAATACCTTTTTTACCCGTTTTACCCAAAGAATCATTATTTCAAAAAACCCAGCCTTAGTGGATCTATATTCCGGGAGATACAGCTACATTTCAATTTTCAAATCTCTAGCTTCATTGGTTTGTGGAACTATAAAAAGTACTAACGTACCCTTTTTTTAACCCCCTTGAATCAACATTTCCAAAACCCAAGCCTTAGTGGACCTATTTATCGGGAGGTGCATCTATATTCCAAATTTCAAGTCTCTAGCTTCAGTGGTTTGTGGAAATATAAAAAGTACCAAAATAAATTTTTTACCCCTATTCCCTAGAATCAACATTTCCAAAAACACAGACTTGAAGAATCTATATTTCGGGAGGCGCACCTACATTCTAAATTTCAAGTCCCGATTTCGTTCCCTTTTTTATTCCATTTGATTCCTCGTACCATTCCGACTAGTCCTATGCGTCTTTTATTCCGTTCCGAATATGCGCTTACATGCGCTAAAAAACAAAAAATTCTTTGCCTTCATTAGAAATCTTTTTTCGCTAAATGACCCTGCATTCCAAATTTAAAGTTTCCAGGACCATTACTTTCAGGAATTATAATAAGCACCAAAATACACTTTTTTACCTCCCTTAGAATCAGAATTTCGA
The DNA here is from genome assembly GCA_963921195.1 of Pegoplata infirma. NCBI lineage: Eukaryota > Metazoa > Arthropoda > Insecta > Diptera > Anthomyiidae > Pegoplata > Pegoplata infirma. The sequence goes on along the minus strand of OY992538.1, from coordinate 90,264,899 downwards.
AAAAAATCTTTTTTATACTTTTTTGTAGGACCTTAATTTCAAAAAATTTAGAAAGTACCATAGTACATTTTTTAAAACTTTTTACCCTTAGGAGCCCAAATTTCCAGAAAGTACTTTTTTGTTAATGTTTTTATGTTAGAGGATCCTATATTCCAATTTTCAAATTAATTGGATTTTTTTTCAGAAAAAATAAAAAGTGCTCGCTTGATTTTTTTCCCGTTAGAGGATGCTACATTCCAAATTCTAAGTTAATAGGCTCATTATTTAAGAATATATAATTCCCTTTTTTAATTAATTTCCTTAGGAATCAGAATTTCCAAAAGTAATCCTTTTTGGAATATTTTATTCGCTAGACAATCTTACACTCCAAATTTCCATCATAATTATTTCAGAAAATATAAAAGGTACCATAGTACTCGTTTTTATCCCCTTGGATCGGAATCGGAATACATTCCTAATTTAAATTTTTATGACCTTTATTTAAGCATTGGATGCTACACTCTAAATTTCAAGCTAATAAAACCATTATTTAAGTACATACAAAAAGTACCAAAATACCCTTTTTATCCGTTTTACACCCATAGAATCATTATTTCAAAAAACCCAGCCTTAGTGGATCTATATTCCGGGAGATTCAACTACATTTCAAATTTCAAATCTCTAGCTTCATTGGTTTGTGGAACTAAAAAAGTACTTACGTACCTGTCTTTGCACATTTTACTCCCTTAGAATCAACATTTACAAAACCAAATACCTTTTCTACCCCTTTTCCCTAGAATCAACATTTCCAAAAACACAACCTTACAGGATCTATATTTCGGGAGGCGCACCTTCATTCTAAATTTCAAGTCCCGATTTCGGTCCCTGATTTATTCCATTTGATTCCCTGTTCCATTCCTATTAGTTCTATGTGGCTTTCCGTATATGCGCTTACATGCGATAAAAAGCAAAAATTCTTTGCCATCCTTAGAAATCTTTTTTCGCTAAATGACCCTGCATTCCAAATTTAAAGTTTCCAGGACCATTATTTCAGGAATTATAATGAGTACCAAACTACACTTTTTTACCCCTCTTAGAATCGGAATTTCGAAAAGTACTTTTTCAGATTTTTTCCCTTTATTGGAACTAACATTTTAATATTTTTTTGTATGACCTTAATTTAAAAAAAAAATTAGAAAGTACCAAAGTACATTTTTTACAACTTTTTACCCTTAGGAGTCCGAATTTCCAGAAAGTACTTTTTTGGGAATGTTTTTATGTTAGAGAATCCTACATTCTAATTTTCAAATTAATAGGATTTTTTTTACCCCACTTAGAATAGGTATTTCGAAAAAGTATATTTTCAGATTTTTTTTATTTTTGGAAACAATATCGCAAATTTAAATTTTTCTAGGACTTTAATTTCGTTAGAGGCTCCTACATTCTAATTTTCGAATTAATAGGATTTTTTTTTCAGAAAAAATAAAAAGTACCAAAGTACTAGCTTTTTTACCCCCCTTTGAATCGAAACATCGAAAAAGTACGTTTTCTGAATTTTTTCCGTTGTTGGAACCACCATTGCAAATTTTAATATTTTTGTAGGACCTTAATTTCAAAAAATATAAAAAGTACCAAAGTACCATTTTTTACCACTTCTTACCCTTAGGAATCCTAATTTCCAGAAAGTCCTTTTTTTTGTGAATGTTTTTCCGTTAGAGGATCCTACATTTCAAATTTCAAATTAATTGATTTTTTTTTCAGAAAAAATAAAAAGTACCAAAGTACTCGCTTTTTCTCCTTTTTCAACCCTTCGTTTTTACCCCTTTAAATCAACATTTCCAAAAACCCAGCCTTAGCGGATATGTATTCCGGCAGGTGTCAGTCAGTCATCAGTCAGTCACATAACTACTTTATATATGGGGCATTCCAAGCCAAATCACTCACTTTTAGACCCGACCCCTTTCGATTTATTTTATTTTTGGATATGTTTTAGTCCTTATTAAATGCAACTTGGACACCAATTTTCAGCCTTTTATTCCAAGATGGTGTTGAGTAATCAATTTCAAAATGGCGATTTTCTCTAAAAAATAAAAAAATTTAAATTTTTAATTAATTTTTACCATTAAAAAATATAGATATTTTAAAAAAAGTTGGACAACGTTTTGTTGGTATTTAAATGTAGTTTTAGAAAAAAAATATGAACAAATTATTCGAAGTAATTATCACTTATTTTTTGACGTTTAAAAATTAAAATCGACTTTTTGAAAAAGTCCGAAACCTTCGATTTTTTTGTAAAAAACTATAAAAATTCTACTCTAAATTACGCAACTTTTAAACCATAACTCGAGATGTGATCGCAATTCTTTCTATTTTTTTTTTTTTAATTTTAAAATTGCACCTTTTATGTTTTGGCTCTGATTTATTTAATATGGAGCTCCAAAAAAAAAAAAATTGGTAGATACTGACCCTAACTTACCCTAAATATATTCATTTGGAGGTAAATATACGTCTCACAAAAATTTAGGACGATCGGACATGTGTAAGGCGTTTAGCATGGTCCTTGAAGTTTATAAAACGGATTACAAGGAAAAATATGATTTTTTTTCTGTTTTCGCAATTTTTTTGGTATTTTAAGTTAAGTTTTAATTCAAGTGATTACAAAATTATGATGTGGAGTAAAATGCCAATTTTCAAATTAATAGGATTTTTTTTTTTCAGAAAAAATAAAAAGTACCAAGTGATCGCTCTTTATCCCATTAGAATCGGTATTTCGAAAAAGTACTTTCTCAGAATTTTTTTCGTTGTTGAAAACAACATTACAAATTTTAATTTTTTGTAGGACTTTAATTTCAAAAAATATAAAAAGTACCAAAGTACAATTTTTTACCCCTTTTTACCCTTAGGAATCCGAATTTCCAGAAAGTAATTTTTTTGGGAATGTTTTTCCGTTAGAGGATCCTATATTCCAATTTTCGAATTAATAGGATTTTTTTTAGAAAAAATAAAAAGTACCAAATTACTCGCTTTTTTACCCCCTTAAAATCGGAATTTCGAAAATGTACGTTTTCAGAATTTTTTCAGTTGTTGGAAACACCATTGCAAATTTTAAAATTTTTGTAGGACATTAATTTCAAAAAATATAAAAAGTACAAAAGTACCATTTTTTACCCCTTTTTACCCTTAGGAATCCGAATTTCCAGAAAGTACTTTTTTTGGAAATGTTTTTTCGTTTGAGGATCCTACATTTCAAATTTCAAATTAATTGGATTTTTTTTCTGAAAAAGTAAAAAGCAAGGTTGGCAATCGATACCCACCCAGAATAATGGTATTTGGCTATTGTACCGCAACCAGACTTTTGAAGAATTAATTCACTTTTTGATTTGATTCGCAAAAAGATTAATTCATATTAATAAATTAAGGAATTAATTCTTGCTGATTTGATTCAAAAGAATTAATTTCAACTTTTTGTTGAAAGAATTAACTAATTTTTTGTTTAATTCCTTGTTTAAATAATGAATTTATTCACTTGATTCAAATCAAACAAGAATTAATTCACTTGATTCAAATCAATTTGATTCAAATCAATTGATTCAGATCAATTTGATTCAAATCAATTGATTCAAATCAATTTGATTCAAATCAATTGATTCAAATCAAAAATGTTTTGAATCAGTTGATTTAAACATTTTTTTCTTAAATCAAAGTATGCTTGTGCGGTAGTAGCAAGCAAAAAGTCAAAGCAACAGAATTTAATAGTGTACATTTTATTGGCAGCGCACAAGCTGCATTTTTTAGCCTGTGCCCGCATGCATAGGAATCACAAAAATACAAGACATTGCTTTAATATAACATTTATTAATTTGCACATACAGTGTATCACAAAAGTATTTTGCCTATGCAAAATAAAATGAAATTTCATAAAAAAACGCTATAAAAAAATATTTATTTTTAAAAATAAATATATGTTTTATTGCATATTAAATAAGAGAATATTAAACTTTAATTCTGTATTTTTAAACACTTCATTTTAATTTTTCATCCATGAGATTTTTAAGAAAATATCAAATTGTCAGTGATTTTTCAGCTCACAAAAGTATTTTGCTTTTTTAATTTTACTATATAATTTTTTTAATTTAATAAAAAAAAATACAATTTTAATATTTTGAATGATATTTATTGTTAGCCAGAACTAATTCCAGACGTCTGGGCATTGATTCCACTGAATTCAAAAATTTTTGAATAGGTATTTTGTACCATTCTAGAACCGATGCTTGTTTTAAAGTAGTTTTTATTGAAATGTTGTGCTACAGAATTTTTTCGTCCAAATGAGCCCAAAGGTTTTCGAAAGGATTCATGTCGGGACTTTGGGGTGGTGTTGCCAGATGTTTGGTGTTGTATAAAAACCTTTTATTAAACTCAAAAGCTGTGTGTTTTGGCTCATTATCACATTGGAAGTAGAACCCATTTCGCGATAGCCCCATTTATTCAGCACTGGCATCGTAATTTTTCCTCAAAAAGGATAAATCTCTACATGACTATCCACAGTTTAATCAATGAACACCAACTGGCCCATTACAAGGCCGACATACAGCCCTTCACCACCAGAGAACCACCATCATGTTTTGCAGTTAATCTTATATTTTTTATATTTAAGGATTTATTTGGCTTTCGCAAGACCATGAATCGTTCATCTGACCCAATAAAGTTTTGGAAAACTGAAATGTGCAGTAACGAAACCAAATTCAACATTTTTGGGTGTGATGAACGACGATAGTCTTGCAAAAGCCAACAGAATCGTTATATATAAAAAAATAAAAAATCAACGGTAAAACATGGTAGTGGTTCTCTGATGGTTGAGGACTTTATGTCGGTCTTGAAATGGGCCAGTTGGTGTTTATTGATGAAACTATGGATAGTCATGAAGATATTTATCCTTTTTGAGGAAAAAATTAACATGCCAGCGCTGAACAAATGAGGCTATCTCGAAATGGGGTTTACTTCCAATGTGATAATTAAGCAAAACACACAGCCGTTGACGTTAAAAAGTGGTTTTTATACAACACCAAACATCTGGCAACACCACCCCAAAGTCCCGACATGAATCCTATCGAAAATCTTTGGGCTCATTTGGACGAAAAAATCCTGTAGCACAACATTTCAATAAAAACTACTTTAAAACAAGCATTGGAAGATTAATGGTACAAAATACCTCTCCAAAAATTTTAGAATTGAGTGGAATCAATGCCCAGGCGTCTGGAATCAGATCTGGCTAACAATAAATACCATTTAAAATATTAAAATTGTTATTTTTTTTAATAAATAAAAAAAATGGTATAATAAAATTAAAAAAGCAAAATACTTTTGTGAGCTGAAAAATGAGTGACAATTTGATATTTTTTTAAAAATCTCATGCATGAAAAATTAAAATTAAGTATTTAAAAGTACAGAATTAAAGTTTATCCTTCCCTTATTTAATATTCAATAAAACATTTACTTAATTTTAAAAATAAATATTTTTTTAAAGCGTGTATTTATTAAATTTCATTATATTTTGCATAGGCAAAATACTTTTGTGATACACTGTATATATTAAGGGTGGGATAATGCACGACTTTTCGATATAATGGAAATGTATGTGTATAATAAAAATGTTAATCATTAATTGTTTTTGTGTAAAATTTAAAGTTATTTTTATGCTGAAGAGCCAAATTCGTTATTGACTTAAGTAGAAATAGGCGCGTGAGTGGATTTTGACTCACACTCACTCACGCAAAAAATAATCGGATCACTCACTAATCACTCACGCAATATTTTTTTACTCACGCTCACTCACTATTCACGTGAGTAATAAAAAAACTTACTCACACTCACGCGTGACTCACGCCAGATTCAATCACGCTCACGCGTGAGTCACGCAAAATCTACTCAAGCAATAAAATTTTCTTACCAAAAAAAAAACATAAAAACTCACAAAAAATTTTTTTTACGAAAATTTTTAAAAAATTGGGCAAATCAAAAAATCTAATCACGCAAAAAATAAATGACTCGCTCACTAATCACTCACTCAGTTTTTTTTTTCAAATCACGCTCACTCACAATCACGTGATTGAAATGAAATTCACTCACGCGTAATTGACGTGAATCCCGCAAATCACGTAACCAGCACCCATCTCTAGACTAAAGGTAAACATTTAATAATACTGTACAATTTGGAGTGTTGTTTATTGATGGCGTGTGTTTAAAATTGACGATATTCCAATGAATTTAACGCAATCAGACATGATAAGACTTTTACAATGTGCATTTTTAGTGTTTGATTTAAGTGAAAAAAGTTTAAATCAAGTTGATTCAAATTAAAAGTGATTTGAATCAGTTGATTTGAATCAAAAGTGATTTGAATCAGTTGATTCAAATCAAAGTGATTTGAATCAGTTGATTCAAATCAAAATGTATTAATTCAATTTAATCAAATCAAAGAATTAATTCTTTGCAATGAAATTAAGTGAATTAAGAAATGAATTAATTCTTTTCGATTTATAGAAACAGGGAATTAATTCAATTATTTTAAATCAGATTTAAGAAATTGAATTAGGGAATTAAATCTTCAAAGGTCTGACCGCAACTAATAAAGATACGAACATTTTTAAAAGCGATTATGAAAGTAGATGAAATTTCTAGTATTTTTGATGTGTTACTTCGTGTTTATATCGGTTCAGCTTCGTTATATAGCCCAATACCTTTAAAATACCGTTTCAAACGGTATTATAAAGGTATTGGCTTATACTTTGAAAAGCAACCAGTACAAACACGAAGTTACACATCAAAAATACTAGAAATTTCATCGACTTTCATAATCGCTTTTAAAAATGTTCATATCTTTATTGGTTGCCGTACAATAGCCAAATACCGTTATTCTGGGTGGGTATCGATTGCCAACCTTGGTAAAAAGTACCAAGTAGTCGCTTTTTCCCCTTTTTCAACCCTTTGTTTTTACCCCTTAAAATCAACATTTCCAAAAACCCAGCCTTAGTGGATATGTATTCCGGGAGGTGAAACTACAATCCAAATTTCAAGACTCTAGCTTCAGTGGTTTGGGCTGTGGGATGATGCGTGATTAGTATGTCAGTCAGTCAGTCATCAGTCAGTCACGTAACTACTTTATATATATAGATAGATAACCAAGAATAAGCTGAAGCAAAACCATTCCGTTGTTACTAACATACAAAGGCTCTGGTGGGAATCAAACCCAAAACCCCTGCTCTTATATGCAGATTACCAAGCTATATATCAAAAGTAATGAATTTAAAAACAGCATGCAACTCCGATGAAAGCTCCGCGTGCGAAAAATTTTACCAACAATCGCGCGATTTTTTAGCTTTCATCGGAGCTAATTCCAACTTTTTTTATTTCGTTAAAATTTAAGTTTCACACTTAAAACTTTTACATCAATTACTTGTGCATTTTACGGGCAGTATTCTAAAAACAACGATCTATAAAAATAAATAATAACCACGTTACCTATGGTCTTCTCTTTAAAGTTTTTGTCTTTGTCTTAAAGTTCTTCTGCGTAGCCGGCCTTCGCCCGGGCTTAGGGGTTACAAACTCAATGCCTTAGACCCACCCTCTCCGCAAAAGAAAGATTTTTTGTGTAGTATGTGTTTTGGAAAAAATGTGTTAGAATTTTTTTTTTTTTATTTTATTTTGGTCCATTTTTTATTTCGTTTTTGGGCTTTTTTTTCGTTAATTTTGGGCGAAGTTTCGTATTTTTCTTTTTGGATCATTTTTTATATTTTTTAGGTGGAACTTTGAAAATCATACTTGGTTTCTCACTAAGTTGAGATTATTTAGAGTATGAATATTTGATGTTTGCATGCTAACAGTATTACCTAATTTTCTAAAGAATTCTGATGATGGGGGAATTGGAACCCCCCCCCCCCCGAAACGATCATCAATTCATTCCTGAAAATTACCAAAGTTTTTGAAAGCAAGAAACTCTATAAGTATTTAATGGGAGAATATCCCAATAAAGAAAGTAGAGTTATCATAAGTACTTGTTATGTTAATTCATAATGGGGAACATGAAAAGGCCTCGAATCAGAATAAACTCTTTTCATTTAAAAAAAAAATAAATAGATAAATTTACTCAAATTTTTTTTCAAAAATTTAATAAATGTTTATTAAAAATTTACTCAATACTATTAAATCGTTTACTGGTGCAAAATTGAGTAATTTTTTACTCAATAGTATTAAAAATTTACTCAAAAAAAATTTTTTTTTATGTGTATAAAAGTATAAAAACAGAATTTCGGAATTTCGGAAAACTTGGATCAAATTTGTCTACATATCGAATAATAGCTTAAAAGGTTGATGTAGAATTGATAAGGCATTTAATTACCTTAAATTTAAAACCAACAAGTAGAAAAGTTAAATTCGACTTTGCCGAATCTATGAATACCCTCCACAGTGCATTTTTTTTAAAGGGTAGTACATTTTTTAACGAAAAAAAAATTTTATTATAAATATTTTATTTTGAGTAAAAAACTCTTTTTTTGTCATTTAAAAAAAAAAAAAAAACAAAAATTACTAATTTTTTTTTTGAGTGTAAAATTTTTTTCGAGTGTAATGTTTTTTTACTGTAAAAATATTTCTGAGTGAATGCACGTACATATGTACACAAAATATTGTCATTTTTGTAAAAAAAAAAAACTATTTTTTTTTTTAAGTGTAAAATTTTTTTTGAGTGTAAAATTTTTTTTGAGTGTAAAATTTTTTTCGAGTGTAATTTTTAAGTTACCAATGCTTTTCAAACTAAACAAGTTTAAAAAGCATTGCTTTTAAATTAAACAAGTTTGAAAAGCATTGCTTAGTTACCACCAATGTTTTTAAAACTTGGTAAAACACGTGGCATTTTAGATGAAACTAATCTGAAATTCAGGGTTTTGCTTATAACTTTTGAACCACTGGACCGATTGAGCTGAAATTTAATGCCAAACAGACCCGGGGAACGGCAAAGATACATGCCGAGCTTCAGTAGTCTCATTATTGTCTTTCGAAAGTTATCGTGTTTTTTTTCTCGTAAATTCGCGAAACACCCTTGCCGAAATTTACTCTTTTGCTCATAACTTTTGAACCACTGGACCGATTTGCAATACCAAACTGACCAGGTAAATCACAAACATATATGCCAAACTTCAGTAGCCTCTGTAAAGTCTTTCAAAAGTTAGCGTGTTTTCTACGGACGGACAGACAGACAAACAGACGGACGGACGGACGGACATCGCTAGATCGACTTAAAATCGATCGAGGATCATAAATATATATACTTTATGGGGTCCTAGACCAATATTTCGAGGTGTTACAAACGGAATGACAAACTTATATATACCCCCTATCACTAGAGTGGAGGGTATAAAAATAACGAAATCCACCAATTTGGTCCGGAGATATTTTTTTTTTAAGTAAAATCACATTTTGCTAAAGTTGAAAATTTGGAAAGATAGCAATATCTCAAAAACTGTTCCACTTTTGAAACTTAAGACTTCAGATATTTTAAAAAGAAATTAAATGAAAAATTTCGTGGATCAAAATCGTTGAAAACTAGTCCCATATAAAAAATTCGCCCGATATTCAGTTAAATCGGTTTAATAATAACAACATCAACAATCATATTCACTAAATTTTGTGTGTATTTTTACACTAATTACAGATCTTAAAAGAGATGGGATAAATTAAATCGAATCAATATTTGGACTTGGGGCCCATTTTCTACATAATAGCCCTGTTTTTTGCAGACCGGATTAAGATTTGGATTAACTTTATTTAGTTAAAAAATGGGTCAAATCAAGTCCAGAATTTTTTTTTTATAATTTTTTTCTGAAATTACATACAATTAATAAATATAAACAGAAAAACAAATTAAGCTTTTTCCAAAATGCAAAGAATGAAAAATAAATTTAGTTAAATCCTAGGATTAACTCAAATTTATTTATACCGTTTTACATTTTGGACAACGCTTATTTTTTTTTTTCTGTTTATACTAATTGGATGTAAATTCAGAAAAAAAAAAATATAAAAAAAATTTCTGGACTTGATTTGATCCATTTTTTTACCTAAATAAAGTTAATCCTTATCCGGTCTGCAAAAAACAGGGCTAAAATACTATTTTCTTACTTGTTTTATTTTTATTTTATCATAATCTGTTTGATGTACGGGTGCGTATTATTAATATTAAATACATATGATATATTAATAATACGCACCGTAAACTGCAGTAATTATAATGTTTAGGGCAACTAACAAAAACTAATAAAAACTATTTTTCTTTTAGTGGATATTCACTAAAAACTTCTAATATCATAGAACTGACTCTACAATTTCAAGCGTTTCGTTAAAAAACTTAAAATCTTCTATCTAAAATCTACTTTCAAAGTTTAATATTTTTTTTATGTTTTTTCTGTTCAACTATTTGAACTTCATTTTATATCATAATTTATATCACAATTCAATGTTTTAACACAATTAAAATATTATGAAAAATATAAAAAAGATCAATGCCATTGATAGCACTGATTGTGAGAGTATTATCGTCATTTAAAAATTCAAATTAATTATGTAGTCCAGGGATGGAAAATCGGAATTTAGAAATGGTACTGGAGCTCAACCAAAAGAGTACTTTTTCGCCCTCGATGGTACTAAAAAAATTAAAGTCCAGTTTCTGTACGACGAACGCCGTTCGAGTGCGACGAATAAGAAGAAACTAGGCACAATTCAATACAAAAGTTCCTAAATTGAGGACATCCTTATTCATTTATTTATTTTTTAGAGAAAACTTCAATAAAGGTTGGCTTAAATCAAAAATTTCATTTATTTAAAGCTTTTGAAACATTTTCCAATGAAAATTTTTTTTTGAAAATTTTTTAAATTTTGGTTGAAAGTGTATGAAATTGTCTGGTATAGAAAAGGTACTAAATCTGTCGTGGGGGTACTACGGTATCTTTGAGAGTGAAAAAGTACTGAAAAAAGTACTAAAGTACTAACTTTTCCATCCCTGATGTAGTCCCATCATTTTTTAACTGAAGCCTTAAAATATGCTACTGTTTTGTATTTAAATCAAACTGAATTTTAGAAAATTTTTGTTAGTATTATTATTAATGTTCTACCAAACTAAATTTACGTTGGGGCTAACGCTAAAAATTAAAATAAAGTTAAACGTTAACTTATTCTGAGAAATGTTTCTATTGAAAATGTTCCTATTCTGCAAAATTTTACTAATCGCACAGAAAAAAAAATTTTTGAATTTAGGATTTTTCTACGGGAAAATTTATTTTTTTTTTTAATTTCGGTGCCTTTGAGTTAGTTTTTTTAACTGGAAAATCGGTAAATTTCGAAAAACGTAAAAAGAAAATATTTTAAAAATATTTTTTGTTAATTTTTTATTTGATTTAATGTGTTAAAAATAAAGTTGTTCAATCTCGAAGTCAAGTGATTGTAAATTTCATTATTGCTTTTATTTCGCTACACTTCGCATATACTAGAAAATGTTAACATTAATCACAAAAACAAAAATTGAATAAATTTAAAATTCAGCGCTATAGCTGTGGCTCTTCCACCTTCTAATAGAGAAATTTACAAACACTTGACCATAATCTTGAACAGCTACAGTGTTGGAAAAAATAATAGGGACGACGAGTTAAAAATTACTAATTCGTTAAAAACTTTTTCATAAATGTCTCATTTTTTTAGCTTCAACTGAAAAATGATCAATTGTTTTTTACGATTCTCCTTTAATTAAATTTCTTATTGGCAGAATAGTTAGAAAAGTAGTGAATTTATCTGGAAAAAATAATAGGGACGAAATGCCTAAAGTTTATTAAAAATTATTTTGAATTGTGTTTAACAGTTAGTTTTTAAATAATATTATTAAAATGTGCAAAAAATAAATAAAAATAATAAATCTGTCCATTCTGGAATTATTTAAGCCTTTTTTATATTTGCCAATAGTGCAGGATAATGGGTACGGGTGCCCACTGTACGTTCTTTAAACGAAAACACATTTATAGCTTATAAGCGGATGGAATATCGATGATGTTAAGTGTCCTAATAATAAAGTGTTCCAAAAACAAAGTATTTAAAGCGATTCGCTCAAGGAAAAACCCAAAACCAGGGGTGGAAACCGAAAAACATCAAAGTAATTTGACCAAATTCTTGATTGTTATTCAAAAAATACCCCTTTTATGTCATCTTATGAACTTGAAAATGAGTTTTGTGCTCCAGTGACGAGTCGCACAATAAGAAATGAACTACTGAAATCAGTTTTATAAGGTCGAAGTCCAAGGAAAGAAACACCGCTGAGCGTACAACATATACGAAAAAGTTTTGTGTTTGCCAGGCAACACCTTGACTGTAAGCATTGGTAAAATGTTCCTTTGCCCGATGAAACGAAGTTTTATTTGTTCGGATCTGAAGGAAAATTATTTATTCGATGCCCAATTAACAATTTTTAATCATATCCAAATAAATTAATCTTCGTTTCATCGGGCAAAGGAACATTTTACCAATGCTTACAATCAAGGTGTTGTCTGGCAAACTCTAAACTTTTTCGTATATGTTGTACGCTCAGCGGTGTTTCTTTCCTTGGACTTCGACCTTATAAAACTGATTTTAGTAGTTCATTTCTTATTGTACGACTCGTCACTGGAGCACAAAACTCATTTTCAAGTTCATAAGATGACATAAAAGGGGTATTTTTTGAATAACTATCAAGAATTTGGTCAAATTACTTTAATGTTTTTCGGTTTCCACCCCTGGTTTCGGGTTTTTCCTTGAGCGAATCGCTTTAAATACTTTGTTTTTGGAACACTTTATTATTAGGACACTTAACATCATCGATATTCCATCCGCTTTTAAGCTAAAAATGTGTTTTCGTTCAAAAAACGTACAGTGGGCACCCGTACCCATTATCCTACACTATTATCGAATACTAGCTTACCATCCCGGTACTTCGTTACCGGTTGTATTGAATACCGAATAATAGAAGGATCAGGATTACTCTATGATTTCAAAAAATTCCCCTAGGTAGTCTTTGTTTTATTTACTTGTGGACGTTTACGTCTTTCATAAAATAATATTTCAATGAATAATTTAATCAATACAATTTGAATAACTTCGCTGGTACGTTATCATGTGCGTTCCGGCGAAAAAAAGATATTGACAATTTTCGAGCCCTTATATCAGGTTTTTGGATTTGAAGTGAATAAATATTTCAGTGAAAAAAGAAATGGGAATAAAAATAAGTTTGAGTGAAAAAACATATAGGGAGAAAAAATATGGAATAAAAAAAGTAAAATACGATAAATTTGAGTAAAAAGTATCATTCCATATTGTTCCCTGCTCTATTTCATTTCGATCCCCGTTCTACTCCATTTCATTTCCAATTCCATCTCCTTTTGTTCCATGCAAGTTTCATTCCTCTCCGCATAATATGAGTTAAAGAAATAAAAATTTATATTGTCGTTATTTTATAGATATGAAAAGTACCATTTTACATCACTTTTACCAGGTACCCCTTTTTATCCTAAAATTTTAAATTTTAAAATGTGGCTGTTATTTCTGGGACTTTTAGTTTAATAGTTAGATAGGTAAAAATAACCATTTGCCACCTCTTCCCTTATAACTAAATTTTCCAAAAAACCTTTTTTTTGTGCTAGTTGATCCTATATTTAAAATATCAAGTTTCTGAACCATTATTTCAAGAAATATAAGAATAACCAAATTTACACTTCTTTATCCCCTTTACAATCAGTCGCGGCCCTTAGAAACAGAATTTCCTAAAATAAAGCATTCAAAATTTCAGTGCCTAGGATCATTACTTCATGAAATATAAAAAGTATCAAAAAACCCTTTTTTATACCTCTAGAAACGGATTTTTTTAAAAAATACTTTAGCAGAATGTTTTTTCACCGAAGTACCCTACATTCCAAAATTCAAGCTTCTAAGGTCATTATTATAGGAACAAAAAAAAGTACCAAAAGTACACTTTCTTACCCCCGTTAGAAACGGAATTTCCAAAAAGTATTTCTTCCAGAATGTTTTTTTCTTCATCGAAAAATCCTACACTTCATATTTCAATTTTCTAGGATCATTGTTTCAGCACTTTCGGTACTTTTAATAAAAGGTACTTTATATTAAAGGTAATTTTTGTAAAAGGTACTTTTTATAAAAAGTACTTTTTATAAAGGGTACTTTTTATAAAAGGTACTTTTTATAAATGGTACTTTTTATAAAAGGTACTTTTTATAAAAGGTACTTTTTATAAAAGGTGCTTTTAATAAAAGGTACTATTTATAAAAGGTACTTTTTATAAATGGAACTTTTTATAAAAAGTACCTTTTATAAAAGGTACTTTTTATAAAAGGTACTTTTTAAAAAAAAAATAATTTTTATAAACGGTACAGAATTTTCAGAAAGTACTTGTTCCAGAATTTTTTATTTCACTAAAGGATCAAACATTCTAAATTTCAAGTTTGAATGACCATTATTTTAGTAAATAAAAAAAAGTACCAAAAGTGCACTTTTATACCCATTTTACCCCCGTAGAATCTACATTGGCAAAAACCCAGCTGTAGTGAATCTTTTTTCCCGGAAGTGAACCGAAATTGCAAATTTCAAGTTTCTAGTACCATTATGTCAGGAGATATAAAAAGTGCCAAAAGTACAGTTTTTTACCCCCTCAGAATTAACACTGGCAAAAATCCAGCCTTAGTGGATCTATATTTCGGGAGGTTTAACATACAGTCCAAATTTTAAGTCTCTATGACCATTATTTCAGGAGATATAAAAAGTACCAAAAGTACAGATTTTTACCCTTTTTACCCCCTTAGAACCAACACTGGCAAAAATCCAGCCTTAGTGGATCTATATTTCGGGAGGTGAACATTCAGTCCAAATTTCAAGTCTCTATGACCATTATTTCAGGAGATATAAAAAGTACCAAAAGTACAGATTTTTACCCTTTTTACCCCCTTAGAACCAACATTGGCAAAAACCCAGCCTTACTGGATCTAAATTCCATAATGCAAACATACAGTCCAAATTTCAAGTCTCTATGACCATTATTTCAGGAGATATAAAAAGTACCAAAAGTACAGTTTTTTACCCTTTATACCCCCTCAGAATCAACACTGGCAAAAATCCAGCCTTAGTGGATCTATATTTCGGGAGGTGAACATTCAGTCCAAATTTCAAGTCTCTATGACCATTATTTCAGGAGATATAAAAAGTACCAAAAGTACAGATTTTTACCCTTTTTACCCCCTTAGAACCAACATTGGCAAAAACCCAGCCTTACTGGATCTAAATTCCATAATGTAAACATACAGTCCAAATTTCAAGACTCTATGACCATTATTTCAGGAGATATAAAAAGTACCAAAAGTACAGTTTTTACCCTTTTTACCCCCTTAGAATCAACACTGGCAAAAATCCAGCCTTAGTGGATCTATATTTCGGGAGGTGAACACACAGTCCAAATTTCAAGTCTTTATGACCATTATTTCAGGAGATATAAAAAGTACCAAAAGTACAGTTTTTTACCCTTTTTACCCCCTTAGAATCAACACTGGAAAAAATCCAGCCTTGGCGGTTCTATATTCCGAGAGGTAAACATGCAGTCCAAATTTCAAGTCTCTACGACCATTATTTCAGGAGATATAAAAAGTACCAAAAGTACAGTTTTTTACCCTTTTTACCCCCTTAGAATCAACATTGGCAAAAATCCAGCCTTAGTGGATCTATATTCCGGGAGGTGAACCTACAGTCCAAATTTCAAGTCTCTAGCTTCAGCGGTTTGGGCTGGGCGATGATGAATCAGTCAATAAGTCAGTCAGTCAATCAGTCAGTCAGTCAGTCACGTTACTCTTTTATATATAGGTTTTTACTCTCAAATTCACACTTTTTCCGTTCAATTTAAATTTTTTAAAAATCAAACTCATTTTTTTTCAAAGCAATTTCAATTTTATTCGTAACAAATTAAATTATTTTCGACACATATTCATTTTTTTTCATTTTAAATTCAATTTTTTTCCTTTTGAATTAAATTTTATTTTTTTCAAATTAAATTTTTTTCACTTCAAATTAACTTTTCCACGAATTCAATATGGAAAGATTTAAAAACCTGTTTTTTTTTTATTTGTGATTCCTATTCTATTATTGTATTATTGGGTTATTTATAATACTGGAAAATATTTTCAGGTACAATAATAAAAACCCCGATTAATGAATGTACTAAAAAACATTTTGTAACGGTAACACAAAATGCTAACAAGTGTTAGACTACTGATAAGGAAAGTATCTCAACCCTTATGAACCGACTTGCATTAAACTTAAAATATATAGGTTTTTACTCTCAAATTCACACTTTTTCCGTTCAATTTAAATTTTTTAAAAATCAAACTCAATTTTTTTCAAAGCAAATTCAATTTTTTTCGGAACAAATTAAATTATTTTCGACACATATTAATTTTTTTTCATTTTAAATTCAATTTTTTTCTTTTTGAATTAAATTTAATTTTTTTCAAATTAAATTTTTTTCACTTCAAATTAATTTTTCCACGAATTCAATATGGAAAGATTTAAAACCCTGTTTTTTATTTGTGATTCCTTTTCTATTATTGTTTTATTGTGTTATTTATAATACTGGAAAATATTTTCCAGTACAATAATAAAAACCCCGATTAGTGAATGTACTAAAAAACATTTTGTATCGGTAAACATAAAGTGCTAACAAGTGTAAGACTACTGACAAGGGAAGTATCTGAACCCCTATGAACCGATTTGCATGAAACTTAAAATATATATAAAAGAGACAATTCTAAGGTTGGGGTGTCTCGGCTTATCGGCCATGTCGGGGATTTAGGGGTTCAAAACATGGGTCAAAAAATGGCGAAAAAATTGTTTTTTGGATTTTTCAGCTATTTCATATTAAGAAAATATATGTTGTTTACATATGAGAAGAACGATTTTTTTAATGCCTATCCAATAGTGGCATAGCCTTCGGCTTCGTTAAATACTTTTTGTATGAAAATTTTTAAATTTTGTGGGGGATTTATATAAAGACATAGACCTACGATATACATATGAATACGAAATATTTCTGTTAGGTCGGGAGTTATCGAAATTTTCCCGAAGGTCCACATTGTTTCATAAGGGGACAACGAAATTTTTAAGCACTGATATGGCCGATAAGCAGAGACACCCCAACCTTAAAATCGCCTCTTTTATATATGTTTTAAGTTTCAGGCAAATCGGTTCATAATGGTTGAGATACTTCCCTTGTGAGTCAATTAGTTGGTAGATCAAGTGAAATTAAAGCTGTTACAATTTTAAAGAAATTCTTATTTTGTAACTTATATAAATACTAAATACCGATCAGTAGAATCCTTAACACCTTCAGATTGCAACAATTATTATGTTGATATGAATTTGTCTTTAGCTGCAACTGGAGAACCGTTAATAATATTCTAAATATAATATTGTATAAATAAAAATAATTTTTTAAGTATTTTGCGTTTAATTAAACAAAAATGAATTTGAAGTTAAAAAAATTTAATTTAAAATGAAAAAAAATTAATTTGAAATGAAAAATATTCAATATGACTTGTAAAAAGTTTAATTTGTCTTGAAAATAATTTAATTTGTTTTGAATAAAATTGAAATTACTTAGAAAAAAATTGAGTTTGATTTGAAAAAAATTGAATTTGAACCTAAAAAGCGTTAATTTGAGAATAAAAACCTATATATAAAAGAGAGAATTCTAAGGTTGGGGTGTCTCGGCTTATCGACCATGTCGGGGATTTAGGGGTTCAAAATATGGGTAAAAAAATGGCGAAAAAATAGTTTTTTGGATATTTCAGCAATTTCATTTTAAGAAGCTATATGATGTTTACATATGATAAGAAAGATTTCTTTAATGCCTATCCAATGGTTGCATAACCATAAAAAAATTCGGTTTGGTTAAATACTTTTTCTATGAAAATGTTTATATTTTGGGGGGATTTATATGAAGTCATAGACCTACGATTTCCATATGAATACGAAATAATCATTATTAAATTTAAGTCGACACGTATTTTTGCTTTAGACAATATTCCTGTTAGTTCGGGAGTTATCGAAATTTTCCCGAAGGTCCACATTGTTTCATAAGCGGACAACGAAATTTTTGAACACTGATATGGCCGATAAGCCGAGACTCCCCAACCTTAAAATCGCCTCTTTTATATATCTTTTAAGTTTCAGGCAAATCGGTTCATAAGGGTTTAAAGAAATTCTTATTTTGTAACTTATATCAATACTAAATACCGATCTACTGATCTGATTCTACTGAATCCGTAACACCTTCAGATTGCAACAATTATTATGTTGATATGAATTTGTCTTTTGCTGCAACTAGAGAAACGTTACATTGAAAATTTTATATACCAAGTAATATTCTAAATTTAATATTGTATAAATAAAAATTATTTTTTAAGTATTTTGCGTTTAATTAAAAAAAAAATTAATTTGAAGTTAAAAAAATTTAATTTAAAATGAAAAAAAATAATTTGAAATGAAAAATATTCAATAGGATTTGTAAAAAGTTTAATTTGTGTTGAAAATAATTTAATTTGTTTTGAATAAAATTGAAATTACTTTGAAAAAAATTGAGTTCGACTTGAAAAAATTTGAATTTGAATCGAAAAAGCGTTAATTTGAGAATAAAAACCTATATATAGATAAAAAAGGCTAAAATAATTTCAGAATGGACAGATTTATTATTTTTAGTTATTTTTTGCACTTTTTAATAATATTATTTAAAAACTTAACGTTAAACTCAATTCAAAATAATTTTTAATTCATTTTAGGCATTTCGTCCCTATTATTTTTTCCAAATAAATTCACTACTTTTCTAACTTTTCTGCCGATAAGAAATTAAATTAAAGGGGAATCGTAAAAAGCAATACAGATTATTAAATCCAGTTTAATTACTGATCATTTTTCAGTTGAAGCTAAAAAATGAGACATTTATGAAAAAGTTTTTAACGAGTTAGTAAATTTTAACTCGTCGTCCCTATTATTTTTTCCAACAATGTATATATTTTACATAATATTTTATTTTTTTAGAAAAAAAATATGTAAAAATTACTTGTTATAGAAAAATATTGTACTTTAATATTTTTGTATACCCTCCACTCTAGTGATAGAGGGTATATCGTCCATTCCACCAGACATTTGGTGATTTTAGGCATTTTTGGACCGAGGGTCTTCGGATTTTTGTTATTTTTTTCATACAGATACTCCATGGAGCCAGTTTCAAATTTCATTCATCAGATCGAAAATAGTCGAAAAACTCGCGATTTTATTCACGATTTTCGTTTTTAAAAAAGTAAAAAAAAATGCAAAATCTGTGGAACTTTGAGCAGCTGTATTTTCTAAACTACTTATCACATTTTAACAATCTATAGCGCATACGAGTGGTATGTAAGTCTTTTTTAATATATAATAAACTTAAAAAATATCGGTGGTTTAAAAGTGCATTTTATATGCAAATGCAGTTTTGAAGTGCATTTTGTGAAACTTTTACCCCTTTTAATTTTTTTTAATTAGCATATTTGGAAAATTTTGAATTTTTGCTACAATAAAAAGTTTTCATTACAATGGACAGAGAATGTATGCTAATATTTTTTTTAAAAAAGTACTTCCTTAAGTTTCCCTTATAAAAATTTTTATTTTTTAAATTATACCAAAATCATGTAAAAAGACATGTTTTTATAACGTTATATTTTCGAAAGTACTAATCGTATTTTATTGTTTTTATGCACATTAGAAAGGTATTTTTGTCCATTTTTTGCATTTAATGACCGAAAAAATGTTGGTGTTTCAAAAATGCATTTTAAATGCAAATGCAGTTTTAAAGTGCATTTTTCAAAACTTTTACCCCTTTGATTTTTTTTTTTTTATTATCATATTCGAAAAGTTTACAATTTTTACTACAAAATAATGTCCTTCTAATAATGGACCCGCTGTGTGTGCTATTTTTAAAGAAATTTTAAAAATTTCCTTGAAACAAATTTTAATATTTTAAATTAAACCAAAAAAATCTGAAATTACATAATTTTTTACAAAATTCCAAAAAATAGCAAACACTGTCCATTAGACCGACTCACCTTACATGGGCAAAAAAAAAGTTCAAGTTGTACCCCTCTCAAAATTAACTTTGACATGTTTTATGAAGATTCCCAAAATATTTGGGCTCTAGCCATAATCTCCCGTGAGCTAAACCGCGTCAAAAAAGGGTCCAAAAATGGTATTTTTCATGAATAAAAAAATCAGTAAATTTTTTTTTGTCCAATGAATGACCAAATATAATAGATATTTAGGAATTCTTTGATTCTACATTAAAACATTTTAAAAATCCAACCACAGACTCGAGATAACGAGATGTTTACGTCAGTTTTTTGATGCTTTTCAATTCGATTTTAATGAGAACTTAAATAACTATGGTATTTTTTGTCCGATTTTCACTTATAATACATCGTTAGAAAGGTGTTGACCACCGCTTGGGATTTTAGTCAAAAATTAACCCTTAACTGCACTGCCTAACTTTTTTATAACATTTACTTCGACATCATTTAAAACCGTTTTATAACCACAAAAAGCATATCTTTGTGCAGGAAACACGTTTAATTAATATATTTGGCCGCAATTAATTTAACCCATGCATGATCAAAATATTTTGGCAAACATTTTTCAAAAAAATTTTTGCGGAAATTATTGAAAGCTAGTTGTAATACTTTAAAAAAATAAAATTAAATAAGGTTTTGTTTATTTTAGTCAATAATTAACCCTTAACTGCACTGTCTTAATTTTTTATAACATTTACTTCGACATCATTAAAAACCCATTATATAACCACAAAAAACATATCTTTGTGCAGGAAACACGTTTAATTATTATATTTGGCCACAATTAATTTAACCCATGCATGATCAAAATATTTTGGCAAACATTTTTAAAAAAGTTTTTGAGGAAATTATTGAAAGCTAGTTGAAATACTTTAAAAAAATATAACTAAATAAGGTTTTTGTTTATCTAGACGTCCTTATTAATATCAAATAATTATTACGTCTACCACATTCCCGGTCAAATTTTTTTTCGAAATTTGTATGTGCAAACTAATTTTAAAAATAATATATAAACAAATTTTGGTCTTATTCGCATATATTCGTGCAAAAAACGCATAAACCTTTTTTATTTAATTTTTTTAAAGTATTTCTGCTAGCTTTCAATAATTTCCGCAAAAACTTTTTTAAAAATTTTTGGCAAAATATTTTGGTCATGCATGGGTTAAATTAATTGTGGCCAAATATATTAATTAAACGTGTTTCCTGCACAAATATATGCTTTTTGTGGTTATAAAATGTTTTTTTAATGATGTCGAAGTAAATGTTATAAAAAAGTAAGACAGTACAGTTAAGGGTTAATTTTTGACTAAAAGCTTGTTCGGACAAAAAATAACAAAGTTATTAAAGTTTTCAGTAAAATCGAATTGAAAAGCATCAAAAAACTGACATAAACATCCCTTTATCTCGAGTCTGTGGTTAGATTTTTAAAATGTTTTAATGCAGAATCAAAGAATTCCTAAATATCTATTATATTTGGTCATTCATTGGACAAAAAAAAATTTGCTGGATTTTATATTCATGAAAAATACCATTTTTGGACCCTTTTTTGACGCGGTTTAGCTCACGGGAGATTATCGCTAGAGCCCAAATATTTTGGGAATCTTCATAAAACATGTCAAAGTTAATTTTGAGGGGGGTACATCGTCAACTTTTTTTTTTGAGTCACTCTACTGTCCATTATTAGGAGGACTTTATTGTGTAGTAAAAATTGTAAACTTTTCGAATATGATAATTAAAAAAAATCAAAGGGGTAAAAGTTTTGAAAAATGCACTTCAAAACTGCATTTGCATTTAAAATTCATTTTTGTAACCCCAAAATTTTTGCGGTCATTATATGCAAAAAATAGACAAAAATACCATTCTAATGTGCATAAAAGCAATAATATAAGATTAGTACTTTTGAAAATATAACGGTTTATAAACATGTTAGCCCAGGAAAATAGGAGGTCATCTGCGGAAAATCGGATAGGTTCTCTGAAAATAAGCACAGATCTTAGTTTTGGCAATCTAAATAAGAAAAAAAAAGTCCCAAGAAATCACCCGTGTCCTTGCTGAGATATTGAGGTCAAAGGTCACAAAAAACGGGTTTTTTACAGTTTTTTTCTAATATCTCGCTTGATATGCGACATACGCTTTAAGAGTCTATTACAAAACTTGTAGAATATAAAATTATCTACAATATGTTTCTTAATACTTTTTTCGTATCTCTTACCGTTTCTGAGATATTAAGGCTAAAACTCACAATAACCAGATCTTTTACAGTTTTTTGCTAATATCTCGCTTGATATGAGTCTTACGCTTTAAAAGTTTATTAAAGAACTTATAGAATATGAAATTATGTACAAATTTCTCTCTGTAAGTTTTTTCGTATCCCTCACCGTTTTTGATATATGGGCGAATTTATCTTTAATTTATGAATATAATAGGGACACGAAATAAATAATGACACCAAACATGAAAACTGAAAAGGGCATATCTTTAAAACGAGATCGTGTATTACTAAAAAATAAAAAGTGCTACGTAGATAATTAATCTAGCTTTTATTTAGAGCAGATTGTGTAATCTATGAATACACTCATGAAAAAAACTCCCTCAAAAAATCTGTAAAAAACTTTCAGCTTCAAACTTTAGGCGGATTTTTCTGCTGAAATTAGTGTTTGGGGTCCGGGAATTCCCGGGTCGTATTTCCCGGGTATTCCCGGGAAAAGACTGACGGGAATTCCCGGGAATTTTTTTAATTTTTCCCGGGAAATCCGGTAATTTTATAAAATAGGCCATTTTTCATAAAAAAGGTTTATTTTAATTTAATTTTTAATATCTTTTTTACATACAGGTATAATTACATTTGCTATTTTTTGAATTTTTTCTATTTGGAAGAACAGTGCTAATATATATTCATAGGAAAACTGACCAAGTGTAAAAAGTATGACAATATCATGAAAAAACTTCAAAAATTCAAAAAATTTACATCGGTTAATGATAATTTTGCTATGACTGTCAAAAAAATATAAAATTTTTTAACCTAGAATTTACATTTAAAGAACAAATATTAAAAGTGCTGTCAACTTTATTAGTTTTTGCTCGAATAACGCAGTTTTAAATTTTTTTGCGATTTTTAGCTAATTTTTGCGTTTTTTTGTGGGGAAAAAAGTTGCATTATTTTTTTTGTTTTGTTTTATTGTATTTCACGATTCTTAACTTTTATTTTTTGATTTTTTATGTTTAAATTAATTGTTTATCTCTAATAAAACTGTTTTTAATAGAAAGTTGGTAAAATTTTAATGTTTTTTATGATTTATATTAATAATGAATATTTCCCGGGATTCCCGGGAATCCCGGGAAATAAATTATTTTTTTCCCGTTTCCCGAAAAATTGATAAGTCCGGGAATTCCCAAACACTAGCTGAAATAGATCTTTTTAAGTTTTAAGTTTTTCGTCATTTAGTACAGAAAATAACCGAAATCAGCAGGATATTTTTCTATTTTTAAAGAAATATCTTTTAAAAAATTTTTTTTTTTTCAACCAATCATTAGATTGACTAGCTTAAATCAACAGTTTTTTCTGCTAAAATGAGCGGATTTTTCTGATAAAATCAAGGAATTTTCAGCTGAAATCAGGAAATTTTCAGCTGAAATCAGCAGATTCTGCTGTCTCGACAGATTTTCTCACTTATCTCAAAATGTGCAGATTTTTCTGCAGCTTTGACATAGGTTTTATTTTAAGTGTATGCTACAAGAGTCGAGCTAGAAAATAAAATTATATTAAAATATTTTTTTAAACAGGTTTCCCAATATGTTTCCTAAAAAAACTCGATTTTTCTAAGTTCAAAATTTTGTATTTTTAGTAATAATTTTTTTGTTTATCTTCAGGTATCATATAACCTGCCGATCAACAAAAAGTTTCAGACCAGGATTGTGTTGTAAGAGACACCTGTTTCTCAGGCCATTTAATTTATGACCTCCAACTTTTTTTTCTAATTTTCTAATTTCTCTACTCTAACAAATAATTTTACAAATCGACCTTCGCAGCATTTTCATTAACTACACAATCAGCTCTAGATCGGACTCAAATAAAAGCTAGATTTATTATCACGTAGCACTTTTTATTTTTTTGTAATACACGATTTCGTTTTAAAGATATGCCCTTTTCAGTTTTCATGTTTGGTGTCATTATTTTGTGTCCCCCTATTTTATTCATAAATTAAAGATAAATTCGCCCATATCTCAAAAACGGTGAGGGATACGAAAAAAATTACAAAGAGAAATTTGTACATAATTTTGTATTCTATAAGTTCTTTAATTGAATTTTAAAGCGTATCACTCATATCAAGCGAGCTATTAGTAAAAAACTGTAAAAATCTGGTTTTTGTGAATTTTGGCCTTAATATCTCAGAAACGGTGAGAGATACAAAAAAAGTATTAAGAAACATATTGTAGATAATTTCATATTCTACAAGTTTTGTAATAGACTGTTAAAGCGTATGACTTATATCAAGCGAGATATTAGCAAAAAACTGTAAAAAACCCGGTTTTTGTGACCTTTGACCTCAATATCTCAGCAAGGACACGGGTGATTTCTTGGGACTTTTTTTTCTTATTTATATTGTCAAAACAAAGTTCTGTGGAAATTTTCAGAGAACCTATCCGATTTTCCGCAGATTGGCCTTTTTTCTCCTTATTTTCCTGGGCTATGTCTTTTTATATGATTTTGGTATAATTTAAAAAATAAAAATTTGTGTAAGGGAAATTTAAGGAAGTATTTTTTAAAAAAAATATTAAAAATTGCAAGCATTCTCGGTCCATTGTAATGAAAACATTTTTTTGTAGCAAAAATTCTAAATTTTCAAAATATGCTAATTAAAAAAAATTAAAAGGGGTACAAGTTTCACAAAATGCACTTCAAATCTGCATTTGCATATAAAATGCACTTTTAAACCACCAATATTTTTTAAGTTTATTAGATATTAAATTAGACTTACATACCATTCGTATGCGCTATTAATTGTTAAAATGCGATAAGTAGTTTCGGAAATACAGCAGGTTTAAGTCACACAGATTTTGCATTTTTTTTACTTTTTAAACACGAAAATCGTGAATAAAATCGCGAGTTTTTCGAATATTTTCGATCTGATGGATGAAATTTGAAAGAGGCTCCATAGAGAATCTGTATGAAAAATATAACAAAAATCAGAAGACCCTTGGTCAGATTTTTTAAAATGTCTCATGGAATGGACGATATATAAGTTTGTCATTCCGTTTGTAACACATCGAAATATTGGTCTAGGACCCCATAAAGTATATATATTCATGATCCTCGATCGATTTTAAGTCGATCTAGCGATGTCCGTCCGTCCGTCCGACAGACGTCTGTCCGTAGAAAACACGCTAACTTTTGAAAGACTTCACAGAGGCTACTAAAGTTTGGCATATCTGTTGACCATTTACCTGGTCAGGTTGGTATTGCAATCCAGCCAAATCGGTACAGTGGTTCAAAAGTTATGAGCAAAAGAGTAAATTTCGGCCAAGGGTTTTCGCAAATTTACGAGATAAAAAACACGATAACTTTCGAAAAACAATAATTAGATTGCTGAAACATGGCATGTATCTTTGCCGTTCCTCAGGTCTGTTTGGTATTGAATTTCAGCTCAATCGGTCCAGTGGTTCAAAAGTTATAAGCAAAACCCCGAATTTCAGATTGTTCATCTATGCCACGTGGTAAACAAGTTTTAAAAGCATTGGTGGTAACTAAGCAATGCTTTTCAAACTTGTTTAGTTTTAAAAGCATTGTTAACTTAAAAATTACACTCGAAAAAAATTTTACACTCGTAAAAAATTTTACACTCAAAAAAAAAATTTACACTCAAAAAAAATTTAGTTTTTTTTTACAAAAATGTCAATATTTTGTTTACATACGTGCATTCACTCAGAAATATTTTTACAGTAAAAAAACATTACACTCGAAAAAAAGTTTTACACTAAAAAAAAAATTAGTAATTTTTTTGTTTTTTTTTTTTTTAAATGACAAAAAAGAGTTTTTTACTCCAAATAAAATATTTCTAATCAAAATTGTTAATTTTTTTCACGTTAAAATGTACTATCCTTTAAAAAAGGCATTGTGGAGGTATTCAAGATTCGTCAAAGTCGAATTTATCTTTTCTACTTGTTTTAAATTCTTTTTTTCTCCAGAAATATTTAGTAACTCAATGAAAAAACTTCTCAAGTAAATTTGTTCAGTTAAAAACATTTTTATCACAAAATGTGTGTATAAAAAATATTTTACTAATAAAAAATTGTTTCCACTCAAAACAGTCGAGGGCCTTAAAGTATTTGACAAAGCCTAATTTATTTTGACAAACCCATTTTTTTAGTAAAAACAAAAATTTTTAAATGCTTATTTTCAAACATTTTATTGCATATTTTAGATTTTTAGAAGCATATATCACCGTCCTACAAAAAAAATCGTTAAACACGAACTAGAATGTTTGAAACTAGAGACTAAATGTAAGTAGTAAAACTGCATTTACAGTTTTTCATTTCGTGATCCTGTTTCCATTTGAAAGGACATCAAAGTTTAACGGGGACTAAGTTTTGTAAAATATATATTTTTTATAATATTTGTACTTGTCCTAGGATGCCACTAGTGATGCCAAACAAAAGAGGAGGATCGCCTCTAAATTTCCTATTTTATTATTCACATACTTTTTCCTGAAGTGGTGAAATAAAAAAATAGAAAAATTAGGAGAAATCCTCCTATTTCATTTCGTCAATAGTGGCGTCCTAGGACAATTACAAATATTTAAAAAATACTTTGAAGTCCTTTTTCAAGGAGTTTTACTCCGTTTGATCTATATATTCAGACATATAATATCCGGTTCATGTTTGATATTGGCTGTCGGACGGTGTAATAGGCAAACATTTTTGATTTAAAGATGCATGAAAGTTCTTGCCCTACTCATTACTATACACTAACATGTATTTAAATTAATAAACAATAAAATATTTTGTTTGTTAACAAAAATATGGTGGTAAAAAAATAGAGATAAAAAAATAGAGGTCAAAAATTGTGTATTTTTTCAACAGCATTAAAAATTTAGTTTTTTGTTTGGGTTGTGGAAAAATAAGTTGACCACTTATACCTACTTTACACTATCACACTTTTCCATTATACACATCGAAATTTACCAACTTAGAAAAGATTTTTGTCTTCCTTTTTGATTGGAACCTGGTCGTATCTAATAAGTAAACAATTTCTGTCAAAATTTTTTTATAAAATCTTTCCCTAACATGGTGAAATTATGCTTGTATAAAGGAAAAGTATAATAGTGTAAAGTGGGTATTACAAGGGAAGTCTCCCAGGTGTCACCTCCGATCTTCATGAAATTTGGATATGTTGTTAAGAACGAAAATTAATTCGAAACGTATTTTTTTTTAGCGGCCCAAACTCATTTTTAGGGGGGTCGATTTGTATGGGGGGAAATTGACTTTTTTCAGTTTTTTACGATTTACGCCTTTTTAAGCAAAACTAATATAGGCATGTGTGGTATTCGCAATTTATCTAAACACGGTTCTGGCGAAGATTTTGATTTTCGTCGAAATAAAGTAGTGCGGCAACCCAGGTTCATAATCAAAAGAGACTTTAACAGTGTTCGCAACTTGAGGTTAAAGTTGTTTCGGCGGAGCTGCGAAAAAGTAATACTGACAAGGGAAGTATCTCAACCCTTATGAACCGATTTGCCTGAAACTTAAAATATATATCAATGAGACAATTCTAAGATTGGGGTGTCTCGGCTTATCGGCCATATCGGGGATTTAGGGGTTCAAAACATGGGTCAAAAAATGGCGAAAAAATAATTTTTTGGATTTTTCAGCCATTTCTTTTTAAGAAACTATATGATGTTTTCATATGAGAAGAAAGGTTTTTTTAATGCCTACACTCATAGAAATCCTACAGTATTCCTTACTAAAAAGTTGGTAGTTATTACTAATTGTTAGTATTAAAGGGCCCTACAACGCGTTAGTCAATTTTTACTAACGCAGTTATAAAAAAACGGTAAACAAATTTAAAAGCGAAAACCTATCCAAAATCGATTTTGAAAAATTTTTTAACAAAAAAAATTGTTTCAAAAATATATAATTATTGAGCTTGATAGCTGGCAATGATCTATTTCGGAAATTTAAAAAAAAAATATATATTTTTTTTTTTTTTCAACGAAAATTTGCTAAGTGCGTTTGAAAAAAAAAATATTCAAAAATGTAAATTTTACCATATTAGGTGTCAAAAATAATTTTCCAATTTTTTTAAAATTACTAACAAAAATTATTAAAAAATCGGTAAAAAATCAGTATTCAGTAAAGTTAAAAGTATTCCAATTTCAAAAAAATAACTAAATTTATACTGTAAAGCTAAATTTATACTGTAAAATACTAAAAAAGTAGTATAGTTAAAGTTATAACACTTTTACTGTATTTTTTACTGTAGGATTATTTTGAGTGTATCCAATGGATGCATAACCTTGTAAAAATTCGGCTTCTTTAAATATCTTTTTCAGGATAATGTGTAAATTTTGGGGGGTACTTATGTGAAGACATAGACCTACGATATCCATATGGACAAGAAATAATCTTTATTCAATTTAAGCTGACCCGTATTTTTGCCCTTGATGATATTCCTCTTAGTTCGGAAGTTATCAAAATTTTCCTGAAGGTCCACATGGTTTCATAAGGGGACAACGAAATTTTTAAACACCGATATGGCCGATAAGCCGAGACACCCCAACCTTAAAATCGTCTATTTAATATGTATTTTAAGTTTCAGGCAAATCGGTTCATAAGGGTTGAGATACTTCCCTTGTGAGTCAATCGGTATACTTAAAGGTTGGTCTAGGATCAATATCTTGGGTGATTACAAACATCAGCACAAACTCATTATACCTTGTACCACAGAGTGTTGTAGTTAACGATGAATTCTTAACACCTTATACATAACAGTATGTTTAAATTAAAGAAGTAATCAAAATAAATGAACTAAAACCAAAAGTATAGTTTTTTTTTTGTATCGGGAAACAACTGATTTCAAAAAATCCTTTGTTGCAAGATTAGACCTAACAACTATTTTTGATTTTTTCAATTAATTTTTGTGCTTTTTTATATTAAGGATTTATTATATTGAGCAGAAAATATTTTAAGCGTAATCAATATTTAAATTTTGGTCATACGTTTTATTCGGTCTTATCGTGACAATTGTCCTTAACTAACACATTCAATTAACAAATCATTATTAAAAAATTTCTAATTTTTGGTTGAGTATAACAATCGAAAAGTTCGGATAAATAAAGGGTGAGAGCTTTCAAAAGTTGTCTATATACCCGCTTTGCCTGTGTTGTCACTTTATTTTTTGAGATTTCTGATTGCGGAACAAAAGTTATTTTATCTAAGAAGAAATATGGACTGAAATCGAAATAAATAAAAATTCAGTTATAAACGCTTATTTTTATAGTTTATTTAACAGTTTTGTATCAAAAAATAAATTCTTTGTAAATTTTTTTACTAACAAAAGTATCTTAACCCTTATGAACCGATTTGCATGAAACTTAAAATATATATCAAAGAGACAATTCTAAGGTCGGGGTGTCTCGGCTTATCGGCCATATCGGGGATTTAGGGGTTCAAAACATGGGTAAAAAAATGGCGAAAAAATCGTTTTTTGGATTTTTCAGCCATTTCTTTTTAAGAAACTATATGATGTTTTCATATGAGAAGAAAGGTTTTTTTAATGCCTATCCAATGGTGGCATAACCTTGTAAAAATTCTGCTTCTTTAAATATTTTTTTTCAGGAAAATGTGTAAATTTTGGGGGGTACTTATGTGAAGACATAAACCTACGATATCCATATGGATAAGAAATAATCTTTATTAAATTTAAGTCGACCCGTATTTTTGCCCTAGATGATATTCCTGTTAGTTCGGAAGTTATCAAAATTTTCCCGAAGGTCCACATAGTTTCATAAGGGGACAACGAAATTTTTAAAGACAGATATGGCCGATAAGCCGAGACACCCCAACCTTAAAATCGTCTCTTTAATATATATTTTAAGTTTCAGGCAAATCGGTTCATAAGGGTTGAGATACTTCCCTCGTAAGAAAAAATTAAATTCAAAATTTTTAGAAACAAAAATTTCTCAAAACTTACATTCAAACAATTATCACATTAGTAAATAAATTATAAATACTTACAACATATAAAACTTAATTAAATTTTAATTTTAAAATTATTGTCTATTGTAAGAGCTATTATTAGTCTAACTTTCCTAAAACTTTTCCTTATTTTCTATAGATTGTTGATTAGTACAGTCTTCATTTTGAATATCCTTGTTCTTAAGAAAATTTTCATTATCCCAAGGTTGTAGTTGCGTGGAACCAAATATAATATAAAACAGGTTACCCAAGCCAAAAACGATGGCAGATATAGCAAACACAATTTGCCATTCTGTACGATCAGACTACGGAAAAGAGTTTAAAATTAAAATTTTTAAAATTTTATCAAATTAAAAATTAACTTACCTCATCTTTTACTATTAAACCCACTAATAGAGGCGTCAATATCGGTATAATATTTGCTGAGGTATTAACAATACCCATTAAAATACCAGCATGATTTGGAGATAAGTCAATGGTATTCAAGGCACTTCCGATAGTGGAACCAGCATTTATACCCACATTTGCTGTCATTAATACAATAGCTAATGTTCTTTGATCTTCACCCACAAAACCAACAGCAATCAGTCCAATGGCTGGCACCCAAAATGCCAGCGAATTAAAACTTTTTCTCACTGCATTAAGAGATAAAGTTTTACTTTGTAAAAATATATCCGAGAGTATTAGATAAATATATGACATGCACCACATAGCAAAATAGGGTAAAGCAGAAAATAATGCATTATCTTTCATATCCATGCCCAAGACACCATTCATATATGAAGGTATTTCAGCTTGTAAAGTAGAGAAACCCCATGATTGAGCCGACCGTGCTACTAGCAAAGCCCAAAAGGGCATTGAAGTTAATATAGCACGCCAGGGTACAGGTATCAATTTTGGTGTATCACTATCATCTTTGTCTTTTAAAGCATTTTTCGAATTTTCAATATAATCTCTTTCAGCTTCTGATATAAGTTTCGATTCCATTGGACTGTTAGCAGCAAATATAATCCATAATACACACCAAAACAGACCCACACCGCAGGAGACATATGAAATACCAGGCCAACCCATTGATGAGGCTGCTATGATACCACTCAAAAACATTGCCAATACAGTACCACACTCAATACCCGTATTGGCCAGAGCACCTAAACGATTTCTTTCACTAACCGGACACCACGATGCTAAATGAACATGTACGCAAGGAAACATTAGACCTTGGAAGAGACCCTGTACTACACGTATACCACAGTACACTTGCCAACCACCCCAGCCAACGGTAAAGGGTATTAGTAAAGCGAATAGAGCTGAGCCGATTGTTGAAACGAACATTGTTGATTTAGCGCCAAAACGACGACACAAGTAACCACCGGGAAATTGTGTTACAAAATAACCCCAAAAGAAGCTGGAAAGGATATAAGATTTTTCCATTTCGTTCCAATCATATTCCTGGAAAGAATAAATAAAAAGAATCTAAGTAAATAAAACTTTTAAAACTCAAAGATGTTTATACCCTAAACCACTCTGTGGTACATGGTATAATGAGATTGTGCTGATATTTGTAACTACCGGAAATATTAGTCCTCGACCCAGTTTTAAGTATACCGATCGACGAATAAGTCGATTTAACGATGTCCGTCTGTCTGTTTGTCCATGTAAACGATGTAAATACGATACAGGTCGCAATTTGAAGACAATTGACTTGAAATTTGAAACTGAAGCCTCTATTTTCACTAAGGAAGAAGCGTATTGAAATTGGAAAAAATCGGTCCATGTTAAGACCTAGCCCCCATACAAAGGTCATCTCTAATTTTGGCTCAAATGACTCTAATAACCGTATTATAATAGATATTCTTTTGAAATTTGGCAGATAAACGAGAATCAATTCCGAATTTCAAGGAATCGGAACAGTTCTTCTTGTAGCCCCCATACAAACCCATTTCCCAAATTTCATGAAAATAGAAAATAATAATAAAAATAATTCTTTATTTACACAAAACTGTTTAACAATCAGTGCTGTATGCTATTATTGAAATAACGAAACAAATAAATAATAATATTTTTAAAAAAATATTCAAATAAGCGATTATTCAAATATTTTGAAAATGAATAATATTTATTTGCTATTATTTAAATAACGAAAAATTTAAATAATTTTTTCTGATTGATTATTCAAACAAAAAAAAATAAATTTTTCTTATTATTCAACAAAAATGTTTGAATAATTTTGGTTATTCACAAAAATATCAAATAAATAACGTATTATTCAAACAAAAAAAAATAAATATTTTTGAAAATTTTGTGTTTGAAAAAGAAATGTATTTTTTTATTTTGTCATTTATTATACAGTGAAATATAAAATTATTCATACAAAATAGTTTTGTTTAAAATTAGCTTCTTTTAAAAAGTTTTATTTTTGAATTTTTAGGAGAATTGTTGTATAGAGAATGCTATTAAAACAATAAAAAGCCCAATTGAATTTCAGAAAAGCTAAGTTGTAATTTATAAAAAAGTGAACTGAAATACAGAAAAGTTATGTTGTAATTCAGGAAATTCCAATTGAAATCCTTCTTTTCTGTCATCCTTCTCTCCCACTCAATTTTAAGCTTCACTGGTGATATTATTGTAGCTTTAATTTGAGGCCCCCAATTCACTATTAATACTCCTTCGCCAAGTCTATGATGGAGCACCAGGGGAGGGAGCCGGGGGACATTGAGGGACACCTTCCCACTCGTGATAAATGTAAGCAAATTCATTTATTATAATTTTTGCAATAAAGCAAGGATGGATACCAATACCTTTTCAATACCAATACCCTTTAATAACAATTTTAATTGAAAACCAATACCGAAGAAAAACTAATACCTTTATTTGGGCGTGAGTTTGCGTGATTTAATTTTTGATTTTACTTATTTAATTAGAATTTTTTCATTTCTTGCAAAAAAATGCCGCAGAGTTTTGTACTCTTGCCCAAAATATTAAATCATGATAATGTTTTATTTAATAAAAAGTTGTTACGAATAAACATCACATATTTCCAAAAACGATATTTTCTCAGAAAAAAATAACTCCAAGAAATTTCTTAAATACACTTGCAGGATTTATTCAATATTCAGAAAAAAAATTAAAAACTAAGAAAAAATCCAGACAAAACAAAAAATTAGTCAAAAAAATGCAGATAAATTCAGAAAAATCACAAAATTTAAAACAAAAACTACTGGAAAATTTAGAGAAACCTGAATATATAACATTTTAACTGATTTATAAGATTCTAATTATTTTTTTTTTATTATTTTAATAAGCTTTTATTTATTCCTTTTTTTTATTCAAATCAAATAGTCTTTTAATTTTAAATTATACTTAACAATGACCAATACTTAAAACAATGCCTTTTTCTAACTTTTTTTATAATAATTAGGGAATTCACATGGGTATCGTATTTGGTGTTGTATGTTGTATGTCCTATCTGAAAACAGGGTTGGTTAAACTTTAAATTAATAATACGACACTTACACGATATGACGATACAACATTTATACCAGTGATACGCATTTTTGTAATTCCTATTCCCGCGGGAATAGGCGCTGCTTGTGCGCTGTCAACACACATACACTATAAAATTCTGTTGCTTGAGCAAATTTGTTGACTTTTCGCTTGCTACTACCCACACAAGCATAAATGTTATAGTATGTGTCTGCGTATCGCTGATTTATACCTATGTTTTGTGTGCTATTTTCAAGTATGCTAACAAGAAGAGAATCTAAGAGAAAATTATCAAATGAGCGATAAATAATTTTTACCAAACCTGTTTTTGGATAGTACATACAACATATACAACAAATACGATACCCATGTGAATTCCCTAAATATAATAAAAAAATGTATAAAGGTTTAAAAAAAATTTGGTCTTAACAAAAAAAAAAAAAATAAACAAGCTAAAAAAACGAAATTTAAAAAATAAGTTGACTGATCACGGAGACGATCCCCGGACCCACTGTTTCCGAGTCTGACACACTTCAGCTAGGCTACCGCATAATATTTAAATGCCAACATAAACAGTGTTTTGTTCTTGCTTGTGGTTATCCGACAATATTATAGATACATACTACAAAATAGAGATGGGCGCGTGAGTGAATTTTGACTTACTCACGCACACGAAATAAAAGTATTGCTCACTTACAAAACTGTTTTTTCTGCTTACGTTTACGCACGCTCACGTGCATAAAAGCTTATTTTAATCACAATTTTGTATTAGTTACCCTTTAAATTCAATATGATGACGATTTTCTTACTACACCATTTACAGATGTAATTCGAAAAAGATCAATTGCAATTCGAAGATTCTATTTGTAATTCGAAGATTCCATTTGTAATTAGAATACTCCAATTGTAATTCGAATATTCCATTTGTAATTCGAAGACTCCAATTGTAATTCGTAAATGATCAATTGTAATTCGTAAAAGATCAATTGTAATTCGTAAAAGATCAATTATAATTCGTAAAAGATCAATTGTAATTTGTAAAAGATCAATTGTAATTCGAAAAAGATCAATTGTAATTCGTAAAAGATCAATTGTAATTCGAAGATTCCAATTGTAATTCGTAAAGTATCAATTGTAATTCGAAAAAGATCAATTGTAATTCGAAGATTCCAATTGTAATTCGTAAAAGATCAATTGTAATTCGAAAAGATCAATTGTAATTCGTAAAAGATCATTTGTAATTCGAAAAAGATCAATTGTTATTCGTAAAAGATCAATTGTAATTCGTAAAAGATCAATTGTAATTCGAAGATTCCAATTGTAATTCGAAAAACATCAACTGAATTTCCATGGATA
This sequence comes from Pegoplata infirma, assembly GCA_963921195.1. Lineage (NCBI taxonomy): Eukaryota > Metazoa > Arthropoda > Insecta > Diptera > Anthomyiidae > Pegoplata > Pegoplata infirma. The sequence goes on along the minus strand of OY992538.1, from coordinate 90,229,668 downwards.
ATTTACGAATTACAATTGGAATCTTCGAATAACAATTGATCTTTTACGAATTACAATTGATCTTTTACAAATTACAATTGATCTTTTTCGAATTACAATTGATCTTTTACGAATTACAATTGATCTTTCACGAATTACAATTGATCTTTTTCGAATTACAATTGATCTTTTTCGAATAACAATTGATCTTTTTCGAATTACAATTGATCTTTTACGAATTACAATTAAACTTTTTCGAATTACAATTGATCTTTTTCGAATTACAATTGATCTTTTACGAATAACAATTGATCTTTTTTGAATTACAGTTGATCTTTTACGAATTACAATTTATCTTTTACGAATTACAATTGATCTTTTACGAATTACAATTGATCTTTTTCGAATTACAATTGATCTTTTACGAATTACAATTGGAATCTTCGAATTACAATTGATCGTTTTTTAATTACAATTGATCTTTTACGAATTACAATTGGAATCTTCGAATTACAATTGATCTTTTACGAATTACAATTGATCTTTTACGAATTACAATTGATCTTTTTCGAATTACAATTGATCTTTTACGAATTACAATTGATCTTTTACGAATTACAATTGATTTTTTACGAATTATAATTGATCTTTTACGAATTACAATTGATCTTTTACGAATTACAAATGGAATCTTCGAATTACAAATGGAATCTTCGAATTACAAATGGAATCTTCGAATTACAAATATAATCTTCGAATAACAATTGATCTTTTTCGAATTTCATCTGTAAATGGTGTAGTTTTCTGTTTTAGACAGCACACAACAATCACGCAAACTGACGAAGCCAAAATTACTCACGCAATCTCACGCACGAAATTTTTTTTTTAATCAAGCGTAAATTTCACTCATGATCACGCGTAATCACGTGTCACGTTCGCATCTCTACTACAAAAAACGAATACTTATAAAATTTCCGCCAGACGGCGGTTTTTATGTTGTTCTTGCTTGTAGATATTCTATTTTCAAATATACTGGTTAGTTTTGCGATGATGGTAACTAATCCAATTGGAAATGCGATATTTGGTATGGCAATGCTGCGTTAATCGAGTAGCGGCGCCTAAAACTATGTGTTTTAACATGATAATGTTTTTAGGCTGGGGTCTAATTTTAAAAAAGTTGCAGGACGCCACCTCAGTTTGACTATATAAGCTAACGATTACACAAAAAAGAAAATGAGAATTACTGTTTTCATTTTATTACAACCTTAAACTTCGATAATTATTTAAAACTAATAAATAAAATAAAAAAACACATAGTTTTAGGCGCCGCTACTCGATTAACGCAGCATTGCCATACCAAATATCGCATTTCCAATTGGATTAGTTACCATCATCGCAAAACTAACCAGTATATTTGAAAATAGAATATCTACAAGCAAGAACAACATAAAAACCGCCGTCTGGCGGAAATTTTATAAGTATTCGTTTTTTGTAGTAGAGATGCGAACGTGACACGTGATTACGCGTGATCATGAGTGAAATTTACGCTTGATTAAAAAAAAAATTTCGTGCGTGAGATTGCGTGAGTAATTTTGGCTTCGTCAGTTTGCGTGATTGTTGTGTGCTGTCTAAAACAGAAAACTACACCATTTACAGATGAAATTCGAAAAAGATCAATTGTTATTCGAAGATTATATTTGTAATTCGAAGATTCCATTTGTAATTCGAAGATTCCATTTGTAATTCGAAGATTCCATTTGTAATTCGTAAAAGATCAATTGTAATTCGTAAAAGATCAATTATAATTCGTAAAAAATCAATTGTAATTCGTAAAAGATCAATTGTAATTCGTAAAAGATCAATTGTAATTCGAAAAAGATCAATTGTAATTCGTAAAAGATCAATTGTAATTCGTAAAAGATCAATTGTAATTCGAAGATTCCAATTGTAATTCGTAAAAGATCAATTGTAATTAAAAAACGATCAATTGTAATTCGAAGATTCCAATTGTAATTCGTAAAAGATCAATTGTAATTCGAAAAAGATCAATTGTAATTCGTAAAAGATCAATTGTAATTCGTAAAAGATAAATTGTAATTCGTAAAAGATCAACTGTAATTCAAAAAAGATCAATTGTTATTCGTAAAAGATCAATTGTAATTCGAAAAAGATCAATTGTAATTCGAAAAAGTTTAATTGTAATTCGTAAAAGATCAATTGTAATTCGAAAAAGATCAATTGTTATTCGAAAAAGATCAATTGTAATTCGAAAAAGATCAATTGTAATTCGTGAAAGATCAATTGTAATTCGTAAAAGATCAATTGTAATTCGAAAAAGATCAATTGTAATTTGTAAAAGATCAATTGTAATTCGTAAAAGATCAATTGTTATTCGAAGATTCCAATTGTAATTCGTAAATTATCCATGGAAATTCAGTTGATGTTTTTCGAATTACAATTGGAATCTTCGAATTACAATTGATCTTTTACGAATTACAATTGATCTTTTACGAATAACAATTGATCTTTTTCGAATTACAAATGATCTTTTACGAATTACAATTGATCTTTTCGAATTACAATTGATCTTTTACGAATTACAATTGGAATCTTCGAATTACAATTGATCTTTTTCGAATTACAATTGATACTTTACGAATTACAATTGGAATCTTCGAATTACAATTGATCTTTTACGAATTACAATTGATCTTTTTCGAATTACAATTGATCTTTTACAAATTACAATTGATCTTTTACGAATTATAATTGATCTTTTACGAATTACAATTGATCTTTTACGAATTACAATTGATCATTTACGAATTACAATTGGAGTCTTCGAATTACAAATGGAATATTCGAATTACAATTGGAGTATTCTAATTACAAATGGAATCTTCGAATTACAAATAGAATCTTCGAATTGCAATTGATCTTTTTCGAATTACATCTGTAAATGGTGTAGTAAGAAAATCGTCATCATATTGAATTTAAAGGGTAACTAATACAAAATTGTGATTAAAATAAGCTTTTATGCACGTGAGCGTGCGTAAACGTAAGCAGAAAAAACAGTTTTGTAAGTGAGCAATACTTTTATTTCGTGTGCGTGAGTAAGTCAAAATTCACTCACGCGCCCATCTCTATTTTGTAGTATGTATCTATAATATTGTCGGATAACCACAAGCAAGAACAAAACACTGTTTATGTTGGCATTTAAATATTATGCGGTAGCCTAGCTGAAGTGTGTCAGACTCGGAAACAGTGGGTCCGGGGATCGTCTCCGTGATCAGTCAACTTATTTTTTAAATTTCGTTTTTTTAGCTTGTTTATTTTTTTTTTTTTTGTTAAGACCAAATTTTTTTTAAACCTTTATACATTTTTTTATTATATTTAGGGAATTCACATGGGTATCGTATTTGTTGTATATGTTGTATGTACTATCCAAAAACAGGTTTGGTAAAAATTATTTATCGCTCATTTGATAATTTTCTCTTAGATTCTCTTCTTGTTAGCATACTTGAAAATAGCACACAAAACATAGGTATAAATCAGCGATACGCAGACACATACTATAACATTTATGCTTGTGTGGGTAGTAGCAAGCGAAAAGTCAACAAATTTGCTCAAGCAACAGAATTTTATAGTGTATGTGTGTTGACAGCGCACAAGCAGCGCCTATTCCCGCGGGAATAGGAATTACAAAAATGCGTATCACTGGTATAAATGTTGTATCGTCATATCGTGTAAGTGTCGTATTATTAATTTAAAGTTTAACCAACCCTGTTTTCAGATAGGACATACAACATACAACACCAAATACGATACCCATGTGAATTCCCTAATTATTATAAAAAAAGTTAGAAAAAGGCATTGTTTTAAGTATTGGTCATTGTTAAGTATAATTTAAAATTAAAAGACTATTTGATTTGAATAAAAAAAAGGAATAAATAAAAGCTTATTAAAATAATAAAAAAAAAATAATTAGAATCTTATAAATCAGTTAAAATGTTATATATTCAGGTTTCTCTAAATTTTCCAGTAGTTTTTGTTTTAAATTTTGTGATTTTTCTGAATTTATCTGCATTTTTTTGACTAATTTTTTGTTTTGTCTGGATTTTTTCTTAGTTTTTAATTTTTTTTCTGAATATTGAATAAATCCTGCAAGTGTATTTAAGAAATTTCTTGGAGTTATTTTTTTCTGAGAAAATATCGTTTTTGGAAATATGTGATGTTTATTCGTAACAACTTTTTATTAAATAAAACATTATCATGATTTAATATTTTGGGCAAGAGTACAAAACTCTGCGGCATTTTTTTATTTTATTTATTAGTTTTAAATAATTATCGAAGTTTAAGGTTGTAATAAAATGAAAACAGTAATTCTCATTTTCTTTTTTGTGTAATCGTTAGCTTATATAGTCAAACTGAGGTGGCGTCCTGCAACTTTTTTAAAATTAGACCCCAGCCTAAAAACATTATCATGTTAAAAAAATTTTAGCTGTTTTTTTTTTGTAAGAAAATTTGTTTGCGTGAGTGGAGCTTGCGAGACTCATGAGCGTGTTTGAATCTGGCGTGAGTTACGCGTGAGCGTGAGAAATTTTAATTTCAATCACGTGATTGTGAGTGAGTGAAAAAAAATTGCGTGAGTGATTAGTTTTTTTTTGCGTGAGCGTGAGTGAGTGTGAGTCAAAATCCACTCACGCGCCCATCTCTACTGTAAACGATATGTTTTTGTTTTTATCCTTGATCGATTTAAAGACTTCCTAGTGATATCCGCCTGCATCTCCGTCTGTCTGACTCTATTTCTGCAGAAAGTACGAAAGAGAAAAACTAAAGAAAATTGAGGGCTTAAACGTGTTAGCAATAGGTGTTAGGATTCGAAGAAGAAATCAACACTTCATTTTCATAAGAAATGCCTAAAAGTATTTAAAATATTCAGCGTACATTTTGACCATTAAGGTTTAGTTAGCCTGAAAACGTAAACTTAACGTTAACTCTATGCAATGTTCATTAAGCAAAATAGTACAGAACATTCTTATTTATGTTTTATTTTTTTTGTTAAGTTAGAGAAATTTTATTCCCAACAAAACTTCTTTACGTTTTTACTTGACATAGAAGTAAGAAAAATAATAAAGACTAGGTTAGCTACCCGTTACTGTCACCTAACGTAGCGTAGCGGTCAAAATCATATACAAAATCCCGTAACCTTCTGCAAAGAAGAATAATTGCTCTCACTTGTTCCCATCTAACAAAAACCTCTCTAAGCTACGTTAGGGTACGGTTACGGGTGCATTTAAAAATAGAATAATACATTCAAAAATATTTTTTTTTCTATAGGAAAAATTTTTAATTGTATACTAGTGTGGTTCATATATGGCACTTTTTTTTTTTTTTTGGATTTTTGAATGGGGCACCCGGAATATATATTAAGCACCATGAAAAACTGACCCGTGATTTTTTTCAAATTTTTTCATTAACATTTAGGGGTCGCTACCGGGCCCTAAACTTTGGGTCATAAAAAAAAATTTTTCACACAATGAAAAAAAAAATTTTTCGTTTTTTTTATATTTTTTTTTTTATTATAATTTAACTTCATTAGCTTATTAACGGCAAAAGATTTCATTTTGGTGGGACAAGTTTTTCAGTTCCAAAATTGACCATGAAAAAAAAAATTGAGGCTGGTTGGGGTCTTACTCTAAAATTTTTTTAAAATTTTTTTTTTTTTAGTTTTGATAAGCTTACGCTATAGGTCTTTAGTCCCTCTTGATACTACATTCTACGTAAAAATTTTTGTTCTTTCCGAAACATCATTAACATGCGGCGAAAATCAAACATATCAAAAACATATTTTCAATGTAAAATTTGGAAATTACATACTTTTCCGACCATATCGAATTTTTGTTTGCCGTTAATAAGCTGGATTAGCTTATCAAATTATAATTAAAAATTAAAAAAAAAAAAATCGATTTTTTTCACCGTTTTTTTTTTTTTTTTTTTTAATATCCGTTTGATTTTCGGCGCATGTTAATGATGTTTCGGAAAGAACAAAAATTTTTACAAAGAATGTATTATCAAGAGGGACTAAAGACCTATAACGTAAGCTTATCAAAACTAAAAAAAAAAAAAATTTAAAAAAAATTTAGAGTAAGACCCCAACCAGCCTCAATTTTTTTTTTCATGGTCAATTTTGGAACTGAAAAACTTGTCCCAACAAAATGAAATCTTTTGCCGTTAATAAGCTAATGAAGTTAAACTATAATAAAAAAAAAAAATATAAAAAAAACGAAATTTTTTTTTTCATTGTGTGAAATTTTTTTTTTTTATATCCCAAAGTTCAGGGCCCGGTAGCGACCCCTAAACCTTAATATAAAAATTTGAAAAAAATCACGTGTCATTTTTTCACGGTGCTTAATATATATTCCGGGTGCCCCATTCAAAAATCCAACTTTTGTTTTTATGAACCACCCTATTGTATACATATGCATTTTTTTTATTTAAATAAATTTTGTGTAGTAGAAAGATTTCAGAGTATAAAATATTTTCTTAAAAATGTCACCAAAGCCAAAAACCTTGAAAATCTGTTGTATTTGAAAAATATCTGAAAGTATTTTAAAACCTTATAAAAATAAAATATTTTATAATTAAATTGGAAAGGTCGAATAAAAAAACAACTGTATTTTAAAAACTTCAGTATTTTCCATAGGAAAATGTTTTAACAACATTTTAAAATAGTAAAAATCTAAAGATTTCAGTTCGGGAAAATTTACAAAGAATATTCTAATTAATGTTTTAGTAAAAAAACGCTTTTTAAGAAGTTTACTATTAAACAATATTAGTTTGTAAAAATAATTTTATGTTTCACTGTATAATAAATGACAAAATAAATAAAATACATTTCTTTTTCAAACACAAAATTTTCAAAAATATTTGTTTTTTTTTTTGTTTGAATAATACGTTATTTATTCAATTTTTTGTGAATAACCAAAATTATTCAAAAATTTTTGTTAAATAATAAGAAAATTTCTTTTTTTCCTGTTTGAATAATCAATCAGAAAAAATTATTTGAATTTTTTGGAAACAAATATTATTTTATTTGTATGAAATTGAATAAAATAAAATTTTATTTTATTCAAATCAAAATAAATAAAATAACAGATCATTTTATTTTTTGATAACCAACTAAAATATTAAAGTATTTTATTTTTTCCAAATAAAAGTATTCAATAATACAGCTTTGTTAACAATGTTTTCTTAAATTTAAAATGAATGATGTAAAAAAAGATAAAGTGTTTCGCAATGTTTTGGTTTTAAAAACGTCTGTCCGAAAAATTGTGTTTTAGTTCTTAATTAAATTCTGTTATTAAATATTGCCTATAATTTATTTATGCTACTTTTAAAAAATTTACAAGATTAAACCAGTCTTCATGTTCCGTTCCATCTAATATACTAATAATTTCGGACTCCGCCAGTACTGGTTTCTGAAAAATGAGAATTCTAAATTCTCTTAAAAGTGGACATATTCCAAAGAAAATAGAAAATATTTATTTACAATTTTGTTTGTGTTTAACGCGTACTTTAAAAACCTAATCCAATCTAACTATAATCGAACCATTTTTGGACTTGGACTTTTTGAAAATTTCGGCCGATATTTAGTTAAACCGGTTTATTGGCTACAAATAGAAGCCTATTTCACAAAAAGTAAGTTTGTGACTGTTTTTAACACTTATTAAATATACGACAAAAGAAAGATCCAATCGGTTCATGTTTGAACTTGGGACCCATTTTTAGGAAAACACTGGTGTAGAGTATTATATGGTCGGTCTTGACCGACTATAATTTTAATTTAATTTGAAACGCTTTCAAAATTCAAATCTTTTTACTTAAACGGTTTATTTTTTACTATACCGCAAAATCTGGCTTTATACTTACCGGAAAATCTGGATTTGTTGTTTCGGCATTCGTCATGGCAACAACTGATACCCCTGCATTAAATTTGGCAATATAATTGACTGTAATAGACAGAAAGAGCAAAAAAACTTGCAAATGCCTCTGACCCAGGAAGGGACCTAAACAAAATAAAAAAATAAAAAATAATTCATTGCAATGTAGAACATATTTACTGTTTTTATTCATTAAGGATCAAGATCATATCAAGATCATTTTAATTAATGTGAGAATGAACTATGTTCGAAATTTTTAAAATTGAAAATTTCGGCAGGTGATGGTGGGGACACTGGGGTGACCGATATTTTCCTCCAATGTAACTTATCATTACTATGATGATGCAGTGTCTTCTTCTCTAGAAACATTTTTAATGCAGGGGTGGGCAAAATGGAATTTTTCATTGCACCACTAATGACATCTATATATAAAAAACGGATGGACCGATTTTGATGAAACCAACGATAGTACTAACCAAGTACTAACTATGTGCCAAATTAGAGCGTGATCGGACAAATGGGAGTAAAATGCCATACCCCTTTGTATTGAATTGAATGTCATTTCTGCATGCTCCGCAATAACGCAAAAACTGTTGATTCGATTTTAATTAAATTTTCAGCACTGATTGTGTTAACCGAGTGCGGAACTACGATTGGAAAAAGGGGGCGTAAAATGCCACGCCCCTTTGTACTATACTGGACGTTGTCAGCCTGTTTCGCAAAAACAGCTGAACCGATTCTCTTGACATTTTCACTACATACAGTGCTAACTAGAGTTGTCAGTCGATTAAGAATAATTCGGTTAATCGATCAAACAAAACCCAACTCTTGTTCGAATAATTCAAAAATGACGATTTTCGAATAACGAATAAATCGATTAATTAATGTCGATTAATCGAACCTTTTTTTTTAATTAAAAAATTAAATAAATGCTTAGAATTTGATTTATTCTCATAAATTTTGAAAGATTTTATACAAAATGTAGGAAAGTTAAAATATATTGTAGCCATATCCCTGGATAGCACATCCATTATAGGATTAGAGGGAGTTATCAAGTTTTTAATAAATAATTTAGAAAAAATTAATAATTCTTTTGCATCAGACTTACTAAAACGTATTAAAATAAGAATTAATGAGAGACGTATAAAAGTGTTAAATACGTTAATAATTTTTCTAAATTCTGTAAATTTTCCGAGCAATGAAAGCTTCTTAAAATATTTTCCAAAAAGCGAAACAAAAGAATATGCAAATGAATTATACTCCAGATTATTTTATGTTGAAAGTAATCACAATAATTCAGATAAAAGTATTGAAATAGAGGAAGTTATTAGTTATGAAAATAAAAATCTTTTATGCGAGTTTAATAATTCAATTCAAAGTCTTAAAAATTCAGAAAATAAAAAGGACTTCAGCGATATATCAGACGATATGGTATATTTGGAAAAATCTGAAAAAAGAACAGAAAAATTAGATAAACTTTTTTATGCTCTTCTCACTATATCACCTACTTCAACAATTAGCGAAAGAGTGTTTTCAAAATCTAATTTAATAAAAACAAAAACCAAAAATCGTTTGAAAGCAAAAAAAATTGAGTCAACTTATTTTTAAAAGATTATTTCTTAAGAACAACTTAAATTGTCTTATTTGACAAAAATTAAAATCATTTATGATATATTTTGTCTGAATACTTCAAATAATAATTTGTATTTGAATTATTTCTCAACAAGTATTAAAATCGACATCCATTAATTAAAAGTGATCTCAGTTATTAAATTTTTAAGTTTTTTTTAACTTTTAACTACACTCAAAATAATTACTCTGTGAAATACTCTGTAAAATGACTATAATCTCAATTCGGCAGATATTTTACAAAGTTATCTGTCGAAATACAGATCTTAAGAAAATACTTTGTTTTCTTGTGACCGAAAAACAAAATTTTATCTGTAATTTTACTTTTTACTTTGTAATCTCTATTTTATAGATAATAAGCAGAGTTTTTTTTTTTTGTTAAAATACGGATTTTAGAAAAATACTTTGTTTTATTCTCGTAACCAAAATACTAAATTTCATTTGTAATTTTACTTATTGCTCTGTAATACAGTTTTTAAATAAAAATCACTTCAAAAAACTTCCAAATATGACCGATAAACCGCTCTTTAAAAAGTGTCTTAAATTACAATAAAAACTGGTAAATTTTACGAAGATGACGTGTAAAATTGGAGTTACTCGTTATAAACTCGTAATATTCACAAAAATTAAAAAGTAAATTTACAATTTGGAAGCATTAAAATTTTAATTTTAAATATTTTTTCTTTTTAATTTTAATTAATGTTTTTGATGCAGAGAAGTTTTACCCATAAAATGGATTCAACCAGCGATTGAAAGGCTACGTTAGCTACCCGTTTTTTTGCTTTTGCTTTTCATATCACTTCAAACAATTTCAATATTATAAGTTATAGCATTTGTTTACTTTTCTTTTTTGTGTTTGCTTAAACTACAACAACATGAAAAAAACAAAAACTCCAAACAGAGCAGTAGCGGAACACAAATTTTATTGTTGTAGCCTACAAATATACTACAGTAGTATATTTGTAGGCTACAAAAATACTACAGTAGTATATTTGTAGGCTACAGTATTACTACAGTATTACTATAGTATTACTACCATCACATTGTAAACAATTGTAGCAATATAAAAACGTGATCATATTAAAAATATCGTTAAGATGGTGTAAAATGAATACAACATCGAAAAAATAATAATAATAATTTTAAATAAAATTCTTTTAATTTCGGTCAAAAAAATATAGAAAAATTTGGAATTTTGTCGAATTTTTCGATATTTTCGAATATGTACGCGATTTTAATATTATCGGTCTAGACGTTCAGAAGTTATGAGCAAAACCGTGGCATTAACATTATATTAGAGATGGGCGCTGGTCACGTAATTTGCGTGATTCACGTGAATCACGCGTGAGTGATTTTCATTTCAATCACGTGATTGTGAGTGAGTGTGAGCTGAATAAAAATCTGAGTGAGTGAGTCATTTATTTTTTGCGTGAGTTTGAGTGATTAGATTTTTAGATTAGCCCAATTTTTTTATTTTTTGTAAAATTTTTTTTTTGGAGTTTTTTTTTTGGTAAGAAAATTTTATTGCGTGAGTAGATTGAACGTGACTCACGCGTGAGCGTGATTTAATCTGGCGTGAGTAAGATTTTTATTACTCACGTGAATAGTGAGTGAGCGTGAATAAAAAAAAAATTGCGTGAGTGATTTATTTTTGCGTGAGTGTGAGTCAAAATCCACTCACGCACCCATCTCTACATTGGGTTTTTCGAAAATTCACGTGTTGAAAAATACACAAAACATGGTTTTAATTAGAGATGGGCACGTGAGTTATTTTTGACTCACTCACGCTCACGACAGGAATTTTTGAATCACACACACTAACTCACGAGCAAATTTTTTCTACTCACAATCACGTGAGTAAATTTAATAAAACTCACACTCACGTGCACACACTCAAGCTTCACTCACACTCACGTTGACTCACACTCACGAAACTCTTATTCATACAAAAAAAAACTAACATTTGAAAAATCTTTTAAAATTTTCAACAAAATTTAAAGTTCAGCTAAACTTAAAAAATCGACTCACGCAAAAATCACTCACACTCACGTGAGTAAAATTGAATTAAGTCACACTCAAGCGTGGTCACGCGTGAATCACGTTCTAATCTGCTCATGTGCCCATCTCTACTTTTAATGACAAGGGTACACCACAACAATGTTTGCCAAAGTATTTTTCCAACCCTATTCTTTATACACATTAAAATAAAACAGTTATGTTAAACAAGATGAGTGTGTGTTATAGTTTTATTAAATTTTCTCTTTGTAGGCTACAAAAACAATATTTGTAGGCTACCAAAAATAATTTGTAGGCTACAGGTAGGCTACCAAAAATAATTTGTAGGCTACAGGTAGGCTACCAAAAATAATTTGTAGGCTACTTGTAGGCTACACAATTCTAATGTTTTTGTTTTATTTGCTACTTATTCATTTTTAAAAACAATCGTAAGCTCTCGCTACAAAAACAGAAATGTGCAAGTATTAGTAGTTATAGCAATTGAATGATTTACATATTGTTTGTTTTTAAAACTATACATATCGTCAATTTTGGTTGTTTAAGCTACTTTCTTCGTAGTAATTTAAACGCTGGATTTAACTAAAACTTTGTAAATTTACAAAGTTTTTTTTGTAAAATTTTGAACTCATAAAATGCATTTAACTAAAACTTTGTAAATTTACAGAGTTTTTTTGGTAAAATTCTTTTTTGTTTTATCAATATTTTACAGATAATTCTGTAAATTTACAGTTTTAATTATCGAAATCATTTTACAGAGTTTTCTTCGAAAAATAACAAAAAATCTTGCTGGTTGGAAATCTATGGTATTTTCTGCTGGCTCAGCAGAGTATCTCTGTAATTTAACAGAGTGATTATTTTGAGTGTATTTTATTTTTAAGTTTTGTATGCATTTTTTCGTTAATAAAAATTTTAACTTTCTTATTTTAAGTTTTTTTATTTAAATTGTTTATTAGAGTGGGTCGATGAAATGCATATTTGCGAATCTCGTTAACTAATAGCAAAAACTCGACGCGCATTTTCGATCTGATAACGGGAAAAGTCATGAAAAAATTTTAGGAGGGTACTTTTAGGCCTCTACAAGCGGTTTTAGTTCGCGGTTTTTGGTAAAAAAATATTTGTTTTAATTTTTTAAAAATATTTTAAAAATTAAGTAAAATAATGCTTATTACGACACAAGTTCCAAAAAAAAATTATCTCGCCAATTTAGCCCGTGGATGCATTTTTATACCCAGGAAAGTTCGATTTATATATATAAAAAAAAATATTTTTTATTTCATAATAGCACTCAAATGGTGCATAAGGCCGATTTAAGAACATGAATGATAAAAATAAAAAAATTTCGGGTATTTATAGCAATCCGCAAGTGCAAAAAATTCGCAAATTACAAAAAAATTAAAAATGGGTATCAAAATTTTGATAAAGCGTTTTAAGAAAATGATAAAAAAACAAAACAAATTGGAGGCCATTTATAACAATCCGCAAGTGCAAAAATTCGCAAGTACCAAAAAAAATTAAAAAATGGAAAAAATGGGTATCAAATTTTTGATAAAATAAATCGTTTTCAGAAAAAAAAAAACAAAAAAATATATTAGAGGATCAATATGATCCATGGATGCATTTTGAAAATCTGATGTTTTTTTTGTTTAATATTTAAACGTTTAAAGATTAAGTTTTTCGAGGAATAAAAAGGTAAGTGATAAGTTGTTTTGAAACATAATGTGGGCAAACATCAATTGTAAATAAACGTTTAAATATCAAACAAAAAAAAAACATCAGATTTTCAAAATGCATCCATAGACCATATTGATCATCTAATATATTTTTTTGTTTTTTTTTTTTTTTCTGAAAACGCTTTATTTTACCAAAAATTTGATACCCATTTTTTAATTTTTTTTTGGTACTTGCGAATTTTTTGCACTTGCGGATTGTTATAAATAGCCGACAATTGGTTTTGTTTTTTTATCATTTTCTTAAAACGCTTTATTTTACCAAAATTTTGATACCCATTTTTAATTTTTTTGTAATTTGCGAATTTTTTGCACTTGTGGATTGCTATAAATACCCGCAATTTTTTTATTTTTATCATTCATGTTCTTAAATCGGCCTTATGCACCATTTGAGTGCTATTATGAAACAAAAAATATTTTTTTTATGTATATAAATTAGGGTTTCTATTCGGGAAAAATTTCCCGGGAATTCCCGGGAAATATTTTTCTTAAAATCCCGGGATTTTTTCTTCGGGAAATTTCGGGAATTCATCGCTAATTTTTTAATAAAAATATATTTAATTTACACATTTTTAACACAATCTTAAATGATTTAATAAAAATGACATTAAAACTTTGAAAGAATTAAAATTTTTAAATAATAATTATTTTTCTTTAATGGATTGTGTGACAAAATACGGAATCAAACTAAATTTCACTTCAAATGTTTGTTGCAAATTGGCAAAAGTTTTCTTAATCTGAAATTCCAATGATTTTTTCTTTATGAAATTAAGTATTTCATATTCAGAACAACAATCTTTATAGTGCTTAAACAAAAATATCGATATTTTAAAAAATATATAACAAACCTGACTTTCAGCTTAAAATTTCATATATGAAGTAAAAGCCTGATATCTATCGGAATATTTTGTAACGAATGCATTAAACCAATTTATTTTAATAATTCGAAAGTTTAATTAAATATATCTTCAAGATATAATTTTCTTACGGTTGGCGTAGTCAAAATTAGAAAAATTTTCCAAGAAGTTATTAAAACCGCATTTGATGCAAAATCGGGTATTTCCGAATTGTGAATAATTTGCATAGAGTGGAAATACGTCAATGCAAATACTAAAACTATGATAAGGTCCAATATTTCTACAAAAAATAGATTTTATGAACTGTCTACGTATATTTTAGGGGTTAGTAAAACTATTTTACAAAAGAATATATCTACACTCAAAATAATTACTCTGTTAAATACTCTGTAAAATGACTGTAATCTCAATTCGACAGATATTTGACAAAGTTATCTGTCGAAATACAGATTTTAAGAAAATACTTTGTATTTTCTTGTGACCGAAAAACAAAATTTTATCTGTAATTTTACTTTTTTCTTTGTAATCTCTATTTTACAGATAATAAACAGTTTTTTTTTTTTGTTAAAATACGTATTCTAGAAAAAATATTTTGTTTTTTTCTCGCAACCAAAATACTAAAATTCATTTGTAATTTTACTTATTGCTCTGTAAAAATAAAAATCACTTCAAAAAACTTCCAAATATGACCGATAAACCCCTCTTTAAAAAGTGTCTAAAATTACGACGTGTAAAATTTGGAGTTACTTGTTAAAAACTCGTAATATTCACAAAAATAAAAAAAGTAAATTTGGAAGCATTTAAGTGGGCAAATTTAACAAAATTTTACTTTTAATTTTTTTAATTTTAATTAATGTTTTTGATGCAGAGAAGTTTTACTCATAAAATGGATTTAACTAAAACTTTGTAAATTTACAGAGTTTTTTTGTAAAATTTTGAACTCATAAAAGCCATTTAACTGAAACCTTGTAAATTTACAGAGTTTTTTAGTAAAATTCTTCTCGGTCTTATCAATATTTTACAGATAATTCTATTAATTTTACAGTTTTTTTTTTATCGAAATCATTTTACAGAGTTTTCTTTGTAACATAACAAAAAATCTTGCTGGTTGGAAATCTATGGTATTTTCTGCTGGCTCAGCAGAGTATCTCTGTAATTTAACAGAGTGATTATTTTGAGTGTAAAAAGGTTTTAAATTGGAAAATACGACTATAATTTGTAATATTACAATTTTTTAATGTAAAGTTCAAAATTTGTTTTAATTAAAAAATTCCCGGGAATTCCCGGGAATACGATTTTTTTAAAACGATTTCCCGGGAATTGAAAAAGTCCGGGAATTTAGAAACCCTAATATAAATCGAACTTTCCTGGGTATAAAAATGCATCCACGGGCTAAAATTGGCGAGATAAATTTTTTTTGGAACTTGTTTCGTAATAACCATTATTTTACTTAATTTTTAAAATATTTTTAAAAAATTAAAAAAAATATTTTTTTTCCAAAAACCGCGAACTAAACCCGCTTGTAGAGGCTTAAAAGTACCCTCCTAAAATTTTTTCATGATTTTTCCCGTAATCAGCTCGAAAATGCGCGTCGAGCTTTTGCTATTAGTTAACGAGATTCGCAAATATGCATTTCATCGACCCATCCTACTATCCATACAACCTATTCAGAAGTTAACAGTACACATGTTTTTTTTTCGCTGGACATTTGGTGTGGAATGCCTCATATATAATAGATCCTGTCATACCAACTTTTTAATAGACCTCAGGGAAGGATGTTAGATCTTTTGGACGGGGAGAGATTTGTATTTTGTGCATATTTCCAACTTTTCATTGTGTTCACGCCAGTGAACAAAAAAAAGGTACTTTTGTTTGTCCGAAATTCCCCCCACTGTTCATCTCTAATGTCAAACTAACTCTGGCGTTAAAGAAGAATGTCAAAGATGCAAATAACAAAACATCTACACAATTGTCAAACAACCGATCAACCAACAAGTGTTCAAACACAGCGGAGTAAACTTTTACCTTTTTTTCAAACATTTCCCTAAAACTAAATAAGAGTAATTAAATACTTGAAATCTTAACCCTAACTTAAATTTAAAATACTTCAATTATTGAAAAGTGTTTGTTTTCTTACTTTAAATTTACCCTACAATTGTGATTTAAATAAATAATTGAATTGTGAAACTTAACCTAAATCTCAAAAACATATACTTATGTTTACTGAAAATAAATAGTTTATAACGTTTTTTAGAAAAATATAAACGTCTATTTATTTCCATATACCCCTAGAGACATATATTGCTATTACCCTCTAACCCGTAAAAACACATTGCATATTTTTGCATATTTTGACATAAATTAGCCAAAACACAAATTAAAATCTGTTTGTTTCAAAAACTAATTTAAATTAATTTTTTTTTTTTTTAACTAAGAAAAATTTATTTTTTTACAGATTGTTTAAAGTTAAAAATGTTTCTACTTCAAACCGTCGTTAGTTTTTCTTTTTAAGAAGTTTTTCGTATAAAAATAAGATTTTTAATAAATTTATTTTTTGAGCATATTTTAAGTGCATATTTTAGTGCATATTTGGATTTTTTGGCGGATATTTTTGAAATCTAAGTGCATGAAAATCTCAACACTGGTTATTAAATTTGTTTTCTGTCTATACCAATTTTAATATCAGCGTATATCGAAGTTTTCTTAAACAAATTGAACAGATCTGTTGTCAACTTAACTAATGTTTGACATATTTCTACGCGCATTCACATCATTTCTTTGATCTGTAAAACACATTAATCCTTTTGATCCTTGACTTTTTTAATGTTAACATTTTTTTGTAATCTTTACCCTTTTCTATATCGGCGGTCATGTTTTTTTTTATTAAATTTAAACTTTTCTGTCAGTTCCCAAAAAAAACCGTTTCAACACCGATCTTATTTTAGTAACGCGCCACTACCGTCTGAGTGGACGTTTTAAATCAAACTCGTTAACTAAATAAAATATTCATAAAGAAGAAAACTTTGACCAAATGTCTTTAATGTGGAATACAAAATATGGATTGAAATATCACAAATAAATATAAATCAAAGTCAATATACAACTAATCAATGATAACACCGAAAAGGCAAAAAAAAAATCCGTACCCAACTCTACAAGTGTGATAATAAAGATTTTTGTTATGGTTAACTTAGATTTATTTTACTACTGGTAAAAAAAAAGTAAGTAAGTGAACTGTAATCAGTCAAGACCGACAATAACAACAACCTATACTCTTTGTAATCCGATAATAAGGCTGCTATAATTTGAAGTGAAAGGAAAATTGACCTTCCCAACACCAAATGGGAAATATCTTATAACACAGCCCCACAAAAAAAAAATTTTGACCAAGAAACCAGACTAACAAATCAACCCCCTAAACTCGAATCTGATATCCAAAAAAAATCTATCGTTGGGTTTTCCTGTAATCTTACAAAAAAATTCAGCAAAGTGACTATTCCAGATTTCTTTGAAATTTATACACAAGATAGAGAAAAAAAAATACACCGAATCTATATGTATTTTGACATCCTAAACTCGACTCCGCTCATACAGGTCGATCTTAATTTTTTCTCTGTCTTTTTAAGAAATCCGGTAGAAATCGCAAGAGAAACCGTACAAGAAAACCTATATGATAGAGTTCCATTCTGATGGCGGAATCAAGTTTAGAAGGTCAAAATACGAGTACGTAATGATTTAATTTAGTGTAAATTTTTTATCATCGTAAATTAAAATCTTACCTTATCGGGCGGTTAATGATTTTCTTGGCAAGGGTGATAATCATTTGTTTCAAACTTCATAGCAAAAATTGAACTAATTTATATGACAGTTTGTTATTTTACAAAATTTTAATACTTTGAAGTAGAGAAGGGTGCATAAGTGACTTTTGAGTCACACTCACAACAGGAATTTTCTAATCACGTACACTAACTTACGAGTGGGCCTCGAGCTAGAATAATACTCTAGCCGAATATATATATGGGGCATTCCATGTCAAATCGGACACTTTGAAAATTTTTTTTTTTTTACATTTTCCCAATTTGTTAAATGTTTTTAGTACCCATAGAAAACTCCTTCGTGGTAAATTTTCAGATTTTTTTGACGACCCGTTCAAAAGATATCGAATTTTTAAAAATTGGGGCATTCCATGTCAAATCGGACACTTTGAATTTTTTTTTTTTTAGATTTTCCCAATTTGTTAACTGTTTTTAGTACCCTTCGAAAACTCCTTCGTGGTAAATTTTCAGATTTTTTTGATGACCCGTTCAAAAGATATCGAATTTTTAAAAATTGGTAGTTTGTTCCTTTACTCAAACTTCTTTTACTCATAACTTCTTCAATAATGGTCCAAATTTTAAATTTTTTTTTTTCAAAATTTTTTTTTTTTTACGTACTTTAAAAAAAAATCCCAAAAAATTCTTAAAAGCGCTCTAGTATGCGATTTTTAAGTATTTAAATTTAAATCTCATTTTTGAAAATGTTTGTACTCTTCGATTTTTTTGAAATTTTTTTGTGTAAAACTTCTATCGATTCTACAAATTTTTTGCCCAGGAGGATCGTGGGATAACGATTATTACTATTTTTTAAAATTTTTTGAAAAAATTTTATTGTAATTTTCCAATCTTAAAATCATTTCTACAGCTCCAATGGTGCGTCATAGAGGGGTCCTTAATAAGACCGACTCCCATTAATTTTTACGTCTTAACATTTCTTTGGAATAAACAAATACCCTATCTTCAATTTATAAGGGGGCTCCCACACAAAACGACATTTTTTTAAAATTTGCTCCAACCGCTCTAACTGCCCTAATAGTGCTCTTAGAACAACAAAATGTATGACAGACCCACAATATTTTTTTAGTCCAATAATTTTCTCTAAACACACCTACCCTCTATCTCTAATTGTTAAGGCGGTCCCCATAAATTTTTTTTTTATTTTTTGTAAATTTGTTTTATTTAATCAGCTTCTACCGGTCCAATGGTGCGTCCGAGAGGGGTCATTAGTGAGACCGACCCCCATTTATTTTTACCCTACAACATTTTTTTAAAATATACCTACGCCCTATCTCCACTCCCTAAGTAGGCTCCCATACAAAATTACACTGTAATAAAATTTGCTCCAACTGTTATTTGTATGGGAGCCTACTTAGGGAGTGGATATAGAACGTAGGTATGTTTAAAAAAAATGTTGTAGGGTAAAAATAAATGAGGGTCGGTCACACTAATGACCCCTCTCGGTAGCACCAGTGGACCGGTAGAAGCTGATTTAATAAAACAAATTTACAAAAAATAAAAAAATTGTATGGGGACCGCCTAAACAGTTAAAGATAGAGGGCTAGAGCGCTTTAAGAATTTTTTGGGATTTTTTTTTTTAAAAGCACCTAAAAAAACAAAAATTTTGAAAAAAAATAAATTTTGGACCATTATTGAAGAAGTTATGAGTAAATGAAGTTTGAGTAAAGGAACAAACTACCAATTTTTAAAAATCCAATATCTTTTGACAGGTCATCAAAAAAATCTGAAAATTTACCACGAAGGAGTTTTCGAAGGGTTCTAAAAACTGTAAACAAATTGGGAAAATCTAAAAAAAATGTTTAAAGTGTCCGATTTGACATGGAATGCCCCATATATATAAAGGCCGAATAAATACATTTTATATCTATGTACCTTTTGGTACTAAAAAGAAAATAACAACATTTTCAAAATCTTAAAAAAATTTCAACAAAATTAAAAATTTTTACAAATGTTAAGGGTGCTGTGGCTTAGTGGTTAGCGCGTTGGACTACTAGCCAGTAAGCCTGGGTTCGATTCTCAGCTCAGGCAGAACAACAATTTTTTCCAATAATATACCGAAAATCATATGATGTAAACAAGCCTTTAAGCTGTGTTTACACTATATCATTTTCGGTATGATTTTCTCTCGGTACACATGCAAAACATCGACAATAGTTCGTGTAATCGTACCGAAAATCCTATGATGTAAACACAGCTTTACAAACATTTAATAATAAAGAGTCTTACTTTGCCTTTTGATTCAATCGTAGGCATTTATTATACTATTGAATGGAAATATGTATTTGTTATCAATACTTTTTTATACCCTCCAACCACAGTATGGGGGTATACTCACTTTGTTATTCCGTGTGTAACGCATCGAAATATCGGTCTAAGACCCTAGAAAATATATATTTTATTGATCAGTGATCGATTCTAAGACATTCTAGCGATGTCCGTCCGTCCGTCCGTCCGTCTGTCCGTCTGTAGAGGACACGATACAGTCCAAAATAAAAGAGCTAGACTCCCGAAGTTTGGCATGAATATGTCTTATATTTCTAGGCAGGTTAAGTTCGGAAATGGGCAAAATCGGACCAAGGGGAAAAAAGTTCCCCCTTAGAGAACTAAACTAACCTAAGAAAAACCGCATTTTTTGCAGTGTTTTTTGTACTTTTCTTCAGCAAATTCAACATTTTTATATCAGAATAAGGTGCCCCCAACGTCTCCCACCAAACTCCCACCTACCCTTAACCCCCCCCCAAAAAAAAGACGCCCCTGGAATTTTTTTTATATTTTTTTTTAAATATTGGAGGGTATAAAATATTCGGCACAGCCGAATGTAACACTCTCACTTGTTCAATATTTATATGTACATTTGACAGGAATGTAAAATAACTTTCTTTAGTTTTATTTTTGTCGCTTCTTGTATAAAATATGTACTAAAAGGGTATTGCACTAGAGCTGAGTTTTTAAAATGCAGATTAAGTTTAAACTTACAATTAGTTTAACATTCAATTGTTGACAAGTTCGGAGGTGCATTCAATTCAACTGCGTTGTATAAATTAGAATAAAGAAATTGTTTGTAATAAGTTTTGAGTGATATTTTCATGTCTACAAATCGAGGTTCAACCTCTTCGACTAATGATAATGGCGAGTAAACCTGGTTGATTTTATCCTGGCGGAGATTTTGCAAGTCTAAAGTTTTTAGCTCCTTAGGGGATAAGACTCGTTAATTCCTTTGAAACTCCTTTGAAATGAAGGAATACGAGTATCGTTTACCTTAAGGGTTTAAAAAACTTTTCATTCTTCTTTGTTGAGATCAAATGTCTTAACTGTCTAGTCCCTGTAGTTAATCTTTTTGAAGACAAAATCTCCCTTAACTGTAGCACATCTTTAAATGAAATAGTCAAGCTGACGTTTGCTATTGATGTCTAATCAGTATAATATTCAACTCTCTAATGAACTTATATTGCTTACATAAAAGTAGACTTTTGTGAGGTTGTAGGGTAATAATAACAATCAGTGCAATGATTCAAGTATCTGTTGTAAATATTTAACAACAAAGTGAATGTTGCGTACTTTGCCCTTGGATTTGGTCTATTGTAGACACCTGATGTATTTTATAAAACAAAACATCTATCCCTCGACTCAAATAGGTTCCTAAAAAATGTTTGTGTAAGTCTTTTTGGTTATTTTTGTTATTATTATTACACTGTGCAACACGATTTTGTATTTTGGATGGGACCAAAAAAAATCAAAGTATACCAACAGCAGAGCAAAACCCCCGAAGGGTTTTGAAAACTTAGCTTGAGTTCTTTTTTATGGCCCACTGAAGTTTTTGAATTTTTTCCAAAGGCGTTTTAAATATCTCCAAAAAAAGTTTTAAATCTAGTTCTGAGGAAAATAATGTTAAGGCATGTCCTCAGTAAATTTTGATGGCGGTTTTTTCTCAGAATATATTAACCCTGTTTTCAAATATCCTCAGAGAACACCAATAAAATGCTTTACAAAAATGTTCTGCATCAAATTTTAGTAGAGGCTGTCGAAGATAAAAAATTCCTGCGAAAAGTGAAAAATGCTTAAAAAAGTTAAACTGTAAATTATCACATACACTCTAATTAATTTTCATGTAAATTTACCCTGTTTATAGTAGGTAACTTGTCTCCTACTATAAACCGTGTAAAAATACTTGTTGTGCTTAAAATGATAGACAAAAAGTATGTAAACGTACATATTCATGTGTCTACAAAATGCGTCGCAACAAAAATGTTTCAGGAAAATTTACACGTTTTGTGTCTAAATAAACATGTTTATTTAGTAAACTTAAAGTAGAAATGCCTGGAAATACATGGAAATTATGTACATATACATTGAAATTGCTTTTTATTAAACCACCCTAACTTTTCCAAATTCAAATATCAAAAAACAATAAATGCATTTATATATGTATATTTTATTTAAAATAAAAAAGGCTAATGAAGGCTTAAAACAAACGTGTTAAAATTAAATAAAAAAAGCTAAAACAAATAAAATAATTAATTAAAAATGTAACCAAAAACATTTCTTTCTATAGAAAAATTCTCAGATTCTGAGACATTTTTTCTATAGAAAAATTTGCAGATACTGGGATATTTTTTCCATAGAAAAATTCTCAGATTCTGAGACATTTTTTCAATAGAAAACAGATTTGGGAGACATTTTTTCTATAGAAAAATTCTCAGATTCGGAGACATTTTTTCTATAAAAAAATTCTCAGATTCGGACACATTTTTCTATAGAAAAATTCTCAGATTCTGATACATTTTTTCTATAGAAAAATTCTCATGTTTAATTTTTTTTCCATAGAAAAATCCTCAGGTTCTGACATATTTTTTCTATAGAAAAATTCTCAGATTCTGAGACATTTTTTCAAAGATAATCTGAGATATTTTTTCTATAGAAAAATTCTCAGATTCTGAAATATTTTTTCTATAGAAAAATTCTCAGTTTCTGATATATTTTCTATAGAAAAATTCTCAGATTCTGAGATATTTTTTCTATAGAAAAATTCACAGATTCTGAGATATCTATTTTATAGAAAAATTCTCCGATTCTAAGATATTTTTTCAATAGAAAAATTCTCAAATTCTGAGATAGTTTTTCTATAGAAAAATTCTCAGATTCTGAGATATTTTTTCTATAAAAAAATTCTCAGATTCTGAGATATTTTTTCTATAGAAAAATTCTCAGATTCTGAGATATTTTGTCTACAGAAAAATTCTCAGATTCTGAAATAGTTTTTCTATAGAAAAATTCTCAGTTTCTGATATTTTTTCTATAGAAAAATTCTCAGATTCTGAGACATATTTTCAATAGAAAAATTCTCAGATTCTGAGATATTTTTTCTATAGAAAAATTCTCAGATTCTAAGATACTTTTTCTATAGAAAAATTATCTCAGAATCTGAGAATTTTTCTATAGAAAAATTATCTCAGAATCTGAGAATTTTTCTATAAAAAAAATATCTTAGAATCTGAGATTTTTTCTATAGAAAAAATATCTCAGAATCTGAGAATTTTTCTATAGAAAAACTATCTCAGAATCTGATAATTTTTCTATAGAAAAACTATCTCAGAATCTGAGAATTTTTCTATAAAAAAAATATCTCAGAATCTGAGAAGTTTTCTATTGAAAAAATATCTTAGAATCGGAGAATTTTTCTATAAAAAAGATATCTCAGAATAAGTGAATTTTTCTATAGAAAAATATCATAATCTGAGAATTTTTCTATAGAAAAAATATCTCAGAATCTGTGAATTTTTCTATAGAAAAAATATTTCAGAATCTGAGAATTTTTCTATACAAAAATATCTCAGAATCTGAGAATTTTTCTATAGAAAAAATGTTTCTGAATCTGATAATTTTTCTATACATTCTATTGAGGAGGTCATTAATACTTTTGGCAATGCCGAATTGTACTTTTTTTAGCTGTTTTCAAATATTTTTGACCTGCACTTTGTTCAACGTCCCCTGTCGCACATCACCGACACACACAACCTTCTCTATCACAAAACACCCATGCCAATTTTTTTTTCTTCCTGGTAAATTTTTTTTAAGCTACCAAAGATTCCGCACAGCCAAATTTAATGCTCTCTTTTGTTGCCCTTCTTGACGTAGAATTCTAACGCTGAATGCTGGAAATGCATCTGAAAAATAGCTCATGAGTGGTTTAGTTTTATTTCTTAAAAATTTTCAAATTTTTACCTAAATTTTTATACAAATGTGGCTCCATATTTTACCCTTAATTTTGGTTCCGTTTCGTTATGATTCTCATATATCTTTCGAGACCAAAAGGACCTTAAGAAATAAAAAAATAAATAAAAAATTAAAATTGGCATTTTTAGATTAAAGATTTACAACCAATAGGGTCTGAACACGAGAAGAATGGTCTTCATAGAATCCAAAATTCCCTCATGCGCGCAGCTATTAAAATAATACATTTACTTACCAAGGGAAGCGGAGATGGTGGCATTAGTATTCTTAGTTGAAATTTGTTTTCTTTGTATTTCAATTTTTTTCTAAAATATTTCAAACTGTTTTTTTTTAATAAAATTTTGACAATTTGTTAATTTATGTTTGATTACATATTTTGTGCCTGAAACAAAATTTACATAGAAATAATGTACATTTAAAGTGAAAGTGTTTATTATCTTATAAACATGTTTCACAATACACGATGTACTATACTTTGCGTGTAATTCTTTACAAATAAATGTGTAACTATTTTGTTTAAACATTCCGTGTTTATATTTGCGCTTTCTCTGTAAATATACATGAAAATTTACTAACTTAATAATAGTAAAGTTACATGCATTTTTTAGAGTGTACTATTAAGTGGTTTTCATCAAAGTTGTATGAAATACGTCGAAAAAATTTTATAAATCTGTTTCTGACCTAAATTACGAAAAAAGACATCTTCAGTGAAATTTGATGGTGGTGCTTTTCCAAAAACATATTAACCCTCTATTTCCCATTTTTAGGGGTCAGTTTGGCATTTTTTCAAATGTACACATAGAACACGACTAAGGCGTGCGTTTAAAGGGTTAAAATGTTCTACAAATATTTTATGCATCAAAAAAAGTTCGTGCGATACAGGAAAAATGTTTAAAAAGGAGAATTTTTAAAATTTTTATAATTTGTTAAATTACACTGTACAACACAAAAAAAATACAAGGTATGACCTATAAATTTTGAAATAAGAGACAAAGAAAAAGCCACGTGTATCGGCGTTATGAAAGTTTAAATCTTGATTTCATTTTAGGGGAAGGTTAAGTTTCCCCCAAATGCAAATTTTGTATTCTCAATCGGCATAGAAAATAGAGTAAAGCTTTCATTTAAAGTATATGGTGTGTTCAGCAAATTTTTGTAAAATATTACGAAGAAAATTTTTGTATAATATCTTAACCCTCTAACTCCTCAAGGTAAGGGTAGAAAATGTCTGAGATTCTAAGATACATTTTGCGTATTGAAAAAAGTTTTAGTTTAGTAAAGTTTTAGATCCTTAGACATGTTACGATTTAAAAAGTCTTAGATTCTCAGACATTCTTCATTTCGAAAAAAACGTCTCAGATTCTGAGACATTTTCCGTACAAAGAAAGTCTCAGATCCTGAGACAATTTTCGTATAGAAAAAGTCTCAGATTCTGAGACATTTTTTGTATAGAAGAAGTCTTAGATTCTGAAACATTTTGCGTATGGAAATGGTCTCAAATTCTGAGACAATTTTCGTAACGAAAAAGTCTGAGATTCGGAGACATTTTTCATATAGAAAAAGTATCAGATTCTAAGACATTTTTCTGAGGAAATGTTTCAGATTCTGACACATTTTTCCTTTTAAAAAATCTTTAGACTCTAAAACATTTTTCCTATAGAAAGAGTCTTAGATGCTGAGACATTTTTCCTATAGAAAAAGTCTTAGATTCTGAGACATTTTTCGTGTAAAAAAAGTTTCAGATTCTGAGACGTTTTCCTTATGGAAAGTTTTATAGTAAAAGTCTTAGACTTTGAGACAAATTTCGTATAAAAATGTTTAAGAGACTGACAAGGGAAGTCTCCCTAGTGTCACCCTCCGATCTTCATGAAATTTGGATATGTTGTTAAGAACGAAATTTTCTTCGACACGTATTTTTTTAGCGGCCCAAACTCATTTTTAGGGGGGGAGGAAATTGACCTTTTTCAGTTTTTTACGATTTACGCCTATTTAGACAAAAGTTAATATAGGCATGTGTGGTATCAGATTAAAGGTATTAAAAATACCTATCGCGTGGTGCTAAGAAAGGGCCAAAGAAGTTAAAGTTTTTCGACTTATTAACAAAAATGTCCTAAAATTTTGGTATTTACTCAATATGACGAAAAGTAGTGCATGTTTGGACACGTTCTTAGCACACGTAGATAGGTTTTCCAAAGACCTTTCATTTGGTATGTAACATGAGATTTTTTTGCATAATATAGGAGATAAACGAAAAAAACTGAAAAATGGCCTTTTCTTCCCCCCTCCTTTTTACCCCCTAAATATGAATTTGGGCCGCTAAAAAAAAATACGTGTCCCTTTATTTTTTCTGATCTACAAAATAAAACCAATTCCATAAAGATCCGCGGGTGACACTAATGAGACTTCCCTTGTGAGATATTTTTCTTATAGAAAAAGTCGTAGTTTCTGGGATATTTTTCCTTTAGAAAAAGTCTCAGATTCTAAGATATTTTTCCTATAGCAAATGTATAGACTCATTTCAGACTCATTTTTCCTAAAGAAAAAGCCTCAGATTCTAAGAAATTTTTTCTATACAAAAAGGTCTCATGTTCTAAGACATTGTGCCTACAGAAAAGGTCTAAGATTCTGAGACATTTTTCTGAGACTTTTTGTTACAGAAAAAGTATCTGATTTCGAGATCTTTTTCCCATAGAAAATATCACAGATTCTGAGACCTCAGTTTCTGAGACATTTTTCACATAAAAAAAGATCAGATTTTAAGACTTTTCCCCCAAAAAAATTCGCAGATTTTTATACATTTTTCCTTTAGATAAAGTTTCAGATTCGGATACTTTTTTTTCCATAGAAACTGTTTTAGGTTCTGAGACATTCCTATGAAAAGTATTTCAGATTCTGAGAGTTTTTTCCTAAAGAAAAGTATAAGATTCTGTGACCTTTTTCAATTCAAAAGAATCAGATTCTGAGACCATTTCTTTCCCGCGGACACCCAAATTCTTCTGCGCCCAAGAACCCATCCATGCCTTCAGATGACGCCAGCTAACTCGCTATAACTTAAAAACCAAACAGGGATAAGTGTATTGAAAAAAAAAATGGGAAATTATTATCACTATTAAAAGAGGATAATAAATTAATTTTTAATCCAATTATCTATGGGGGAAAAATCAATTCAAATAACAACGTCATTAAAAACAAATTCATATTATTAAATGGGACTCCTACATAAGTTAATCTAATCATAGATTGGCAAATATTTACTACTGCGTTGTTTCGCTCGCTAGCTCTCTCTCGCTATCATAATTAAATAATTTTTGAAACAAAAAAAAAAAATCTTGACAGCTTTTATCTTGCAACTGTTTTGTTTTACACTTAAAATGATAATAGTATTTTGACATGAACGATTAAAGACCACATACTAATTTTAAGTACATATTTAAAATTGTACAGATTTTAAAATTTTTGAATTTGTGTCAATTATTTATTTATGTATGTATGTTGGTTTTTTCCATGGTAATTTCGATGTTAAATTGATAATTTAATCAATTTGTTATGATAAGTGTGGGAATTCGTTTAATATATTTACTTACCATAATTTGTTATTAATTTTATTTATTTAATTTTCATAAATTTTGATTAAATGTCTCAAATGTTCAATGAAAGTGTGATAATGACACCAAGGTGATAAGAAAACAAACTCGGAATATAGCGCCATACTTATACAGGGTTGTACCATTTGTGGTTTTAATTTTATATGATTATATTGTCTATCCACGACCCCTTTAGAATTTAAGCGTTTCAATCAGCGTTGTCAGAATTTAAAACAAAAAAAGATAGATTTTTTTTTTTTTTAAGTTAAATTCGACTTGGCCGAATCAATAAATACCCTCCGCAATGCCATTTTTAAAGCAAAGTAAATTTTCTAACGTGAAATAATTAACAATTTTGATAACAAATATTTTATGTTGAGTAAAAAACTTTTTTGGTTACTTTTGTAAAAAAAAAATAAAAAATACTATTTTTTTTCGAGTGTAAAATTTTTTTCGAGTGTAAATTTGTTGTTTAATGTAAAATTATTTTTGAGTGACAAAAATACTTTGTAAAGTAATTTTGTGGCATATTTTTTTAAAGCTTGTTTTTTTAAAGCTCGGTTTTATCAACATGAGCATTTAAGGTGAAACCAATCTGAAATTCACGGTTTTACTAATAACTTTTGAACTACTTTAGAAATTTTGCTGAAATTCAATGCCAACTAGACGAGGGAAACGACAAATATATATGCCAAGCATCAGCAGCCTCAAAATTATCTTTCAAGAGTTAACAAGATTTTAATTTCGAAAATTCGCGAAAAACCCTTGCCGAAATTAACACTTTTGCTTATAACTTTTGAACCACTGGACCAATGACGCGGAATTGCAATACCAGCTGAACCAGTTAAATGATCAACATATACGCCAAACTTCAGCAGCCTCAGCAAAGTCTTTAAAAAGTTAGCGAGTTTTCAACAGACAGACAGACGGGCGGACATCGCTAGATCGTCTTAAAATCGATCGTTTTGTTGTTTTTTAAAGAAAAATCATTTGTATAATGTTCAGTTTTGTTTAATGAATATTTCTGTTCTTTGTTTCAAAAAAACAACAACATAAAAAATAAAGGCTTTCATTAGCATTAAATTTTTAAAGTCATTTAGTTTTGTTCTGAAGTAAAAATAAGTGATTCTTCATTAATTTTTAATG
Organism: Pegoplata infirma; assembly: GCA_963921195.1. Classification (NCBI taxonomy): domain Eukaryota; kingdom Metazoa; phylum Arthropoda; class Insecta; order Diptera; family Anthomyiidae; genus Pegoplata; species Pegoplata infirma. Next base: position 90,200,726 of record OY992538.1, on the reverse strand, counting down.
ATTTGTGTACGATATTTTTTTTAATTGTTGGCATTTTTTAAGGAAAAATAATTAGTTTTTACCGACTTGTGTGGATTATTTTTTTGTAAAAAAAAAATTCCAAAAATTATTTATAGAAATATAAAAACATGTTTTGTCGTTTTTAAAAGAAAAATCCTTTGTTTAATGTTCAGTTTTTTTTTTTAATGACTATTTCTGTTCTGTGTTTCAAAAATCTATATATATAAAGTAGTTACGTGACTGACTGATGACTGACTGACATACTAATCACGCATCATCCCACAGCCCAAACCACTGAAGCTAGAGTCTTGAAATTCGGATTGTAGTTTCACCTCCCGTAATACATATCCGCTAAGGCTGGGTTTTTGGAAATGTTGATTTTAAGGGGTAAAAACGAAGGGTTGAAAAAGGGGAAAAAGCGAGTACTTTGGTACTTTTTATTTTTTCTAAAAAAAAAAAAAAAAATCAATTAATTTGAAATTTGAAATGTAGGATCCTCTAACGGAAAAGCATTCCCAAAAAAAGTACTTTCTGGAAATTCGGATTCCTAAGGGTAAAAAGGGGTAAAAAATGGTACTTTGGTACTTTTTATATTTTTTGAAATTAAGGTCCTACAAAAATAATAAAATTTGTAATGGTGGTTCCAACAACGGAAATAATTCTGAAAACGTACTTTTTCGAAATTCCGATTCTAAGGGGGCTAAAAAAGCGAGTACTTTGGTACTTTTTATTTTTTTCTAAAAAAATCCTATTAATTTGAAATTTGGAATGTAGGATCCTCTAACGGAAAAACATTCCCAAAAAAAGTACTTTCTGGAAATTCGGATTCCTAATGGTAAAAAGGGGTAAAAAATTGTACTTTGGTACTTTTCATATTTTTTTAAATTAAAGTCCTACAAAAAATTAAAATTTGAATTGTTGTTTCCAACAATGAAAAAAATTCTGAAAAAGTACTTTTTAAAAAAAGGTAAAAAAGTGTATTTTGGTACTTATTATAATTCCTGATAAAATGGTCCTGGAAACTTTAAATTTGGAATTCAGGGTCATTTAGGGAAAAAAAATTCTAAAGAAGGCAAAGAATTTTTTGTTTTTTAGCGCATGTAAGCGCATATTCGGAACGGAATGAAAGCCACATGGGACTAATCGGAATGGAACAGGGAACGAAATGGGGACTTGCAATTTGGAATGGAGGTGCGCCTCCCGAAGTATTGATCCTTTAAAGCTGAGTTTTTGGAAATGTTGATTCTAGGGAATAGGGGTAAAAAAGACATTTTGGTACTTTTTATATTTCCACAAACTACTGAAGCTACTTGAAATTTGGAATATAGATGCACCTCCCGAAAAATAGGTCCACTAAGGCTTGGATTTTGGAAACGTTGATTCTTTTTAAAGTTCCACAAACCAATGAAGTTAGAGATTTGAAATTTGGAATGTAGCTGCATCTCCCGGAAAATAGATCCACTAAGGCTGGGTTTTTTGAAATATTGATTCTATGGGGGTAAAACGGGTAAAAAAGGTATTTTGGTACTTTTTATATATATACTTAAATAATGGTTTTATTAGCTTGAAATTTGAAATGTAGCATCCCATGCTTAAATAAAAGTCATAAAAACTTAAAATTAGGAATGTAGGATCCAACAACAGAACAAAAACTATGAAAAATGTACTTTTTGAAAATTCCGATCTAAGGGGATAAATACGAGTACTATGGTACCTTTTATATTTTTTGAAATAATTATGATGGAATTTTGGAATTGAAGATGGTCTAGCGAAATAAAACATTCCCAAAAGGGAATTATATATTCTTAAATAATGAGTATATTAACTTGAAATTTGGAATGTAGCATCCTCTAACGGGAAAAAATCCCTCAAAAATTTATTTTTGGTACTGTTTATATTTTCTTAAATAGAGGTTATAAAAACTTAAAATTCGGAATGTAGGATCCAACAACAGAAAAGATATCTGTAAAAAGCACTTTTTTCGAAATTTCGATTCTATGGGAGTAAAAACGAACACTTTGGTACTTTTCATATTATCTGAAATAATGGTACTGGAAACTTGAAATTTGGAATGTAGGATCGTCTAGCGAAAAAAAACATTCCCAATAGAATTTTTTTTTAAACTCTGATTCCTAAGGAGTTAAGGGGGTACTTTTTAAATATTCTGAAACAAAATAAGGGGCAAAATGATTCTTTTTAATTTAATGATCTTATCCTTTGAAACTCTTCTGTGTTTAACGGATACTATTCGAAAAGAAATGAACACCACATTGAACGAAATTGAATGGAGCAGGGAACCAAATGGAATAGAACAGGGAACGAACTGGAATGAAACTGGGAACGAATTCATATGAAATGTTTCCAATTTTTTTTTGTAATTTTTTTTTACTAAATTTTTTTTTTTACTAAAATTTGTTTATCAATTAAATTTTCAGTAATTTTTTTGTTTCATTCATACATATTTGTTCATATTTTTAGAAAATTTTTTCATTCAATTTTTGACTCAAAGTTTTATTTACTCAATTTATTTTTTTTTTTGCTCAAATTAATAAATCAATTTTTTTGATAACGTAAGACCGTCTTTAAGTTGATGTAGTACTTATTATATCAACTGACGTATTTGGTATTTTATTGTAAGTGTTGTGATCATCATAAGCATAGATTTTGTAAAGGATAAAGACATATATATGTAAAGATTCCATAGCGAAAAGTTCAAAAAATGGGTCATTTATTATCATTAAAAAATTTTTCTGTATTTACGGGCAACAAAATACCCTGCGCACGCTAGTAACAACATAAAAATATAGGCTTTCATTAGCATTCAATTTTAAAAGTCATTTATTTTTGTTCTGTATGTAAAAATAAGTGATTCTTCATTAATTTTTAATGATTTTGTGTACGTTAATTTTTTTTTTTAATTGTTGTCATTTTTTAAGGAGAAATCATTAGTTTTTACCTACTTGTGAGGGTTATTTTTTCATAGAAAAAAAAATTCAAAAAATTATTTATAGAAATATACATCCTTATTTCTAAATACGCGCATCACTTCGACGTCGAATGAGTTTCACTTTCGACGACCGAGTTTCACCACATTCTACAATACTTCAGCGGTATCGGTGAAGGAATATCGATTAATTTTTGTCATCACTAGCAAAACACAAAAAACAACAAAAAATATAAAATAACATGAATTGTAAATTAATTACAATTATATTGCGGATCATATTTTATATTTATTTTTAATCTTACTATAATATACATAATTAAAAAATTAAGAAGAAGTACTTTAAACTTCAGAAATTAAACAAAAAATCGCCATAAACAAAAATCCGTCCCTGTGTGGCACAGTCCGGGAACAAATGCAGTTTGCATTTTCATGGTTTTTATTCTGCCGGAGACATTTTTATTACATAATTTATACAAAAATAAAACACTTAATTGATATTTAAAAGAAAATTCTATGAGTTTTAATGATTTAGTAAAAAAAAAACACAATTTTCTATAAAAACGCGCCAAAAAAGATGTCGAACAAAAATGTATGAATCTGGCGTCGAAGACGAATTGAGGAATACATCGAATGTCGACGATGACGAAAAAACATATGTTTTTCGTCTGTATCATCTCCAACGTATTCAGAAATACCAAAAATTACCTTCGTCGCGTTTTAAACGCGTTTATGGCAACAGGAATAGCCCCGATAAAAACATGTTTGTATCAAGTGACTTTGGCACGATGGCTAGAGTGTCTGGCCAGAATGTGGTTGACTGCGGGATTGATTCCCCAAAAATTTTATTAACATTTTTTTAAATAAAATTCAATACAAAAATTGTAAAAAATAGCCTACGAAATCATTAATTTTTAATGTTTTCGTAGGTATTTTTATACCCTCCACTCTAGTGATAGAGGGTATATGGGGCAAAACGCGTCAACGGTCCACACCAAAAAACAAATGTTATCCGATTCAAGTATAATTTTGGAAAAATATTAGGTTAATGATAGGTAGTATAAATTACAAATATAACATTTTTTGATGAAATATTGACAGAGTTACAGGGTTGGGAAGTTTTGATGTTTTTGAAAAGAATATATTTTGGTGAATTTTAATTAACACTTTGATAAAACAAAAATTGTAATTTAAAAAACGAATTTTAAAGTATTTTTGATGGCCTTTAAAATGGAATTTGTGTTTTTTTTGAGAAAATTAAATTTTACCTTAAAACTCAAGGTTAAAATATTAAATTGTAATTATCTTATAAGGGTCGCACTTTTAAATTTTTTCCACTAAGCCCATTAGAAAGCTGGACATTTTTTTTAATTTCGGTTTTTTAAAAAAAAAATGGTAAGTATGATACTTTATGAGAAATCAATTTTTTAGGAGTATATAACACTCAAATTGTACTGAAGTCGCTTTAATCTGTATATAATAACAACAACAAAAATCAATGCTTAGATAAAGTGTGTGCTGTAAACACACACAACAAATGTTGCACGCATAAAAAATAAAGAAATCAGTACAGTTTGGGTGTTATGTACTCGTAAAAAAATTGATTTCTCATAAAGTATCATACATGCCATTTTTTTTTAAAAACCGAAGTTAAAAAAAAAATCCATCTTTCTAGTGGGCTTAGTGAAAAAAATCTAAAAGTGCGACCCTTATAAGATAATTACAATTTAATATTTTGACCTTGAATTTTAAGGTCAAATTTCAAAAAAAAACACAAATGCCATTTTAAAGGCCGTCAAAAATACTTTAAAAGTCGTTTTTTAAATTATAATTTTTGTTTCATCAAAATGTTAATTAAAATTCATCAAAATATGTTCTTTCAAAAACATCAAAACTTTCCAACCCTGTAACTCTGCCAATATTTCATCAAAAAATTTTATATTTGTAATTTAGAATACCTATCATTAACCTACTATTTTACCAAAATTATACTTAAATCGGACAACATTTGTTTTTTGGTGTGGACCTTTGACGCGTTTTGCGCCATATATAAGTTTGTCATTCATTTTGTAACAGCTCGAAATATCGGTCTAGGACCCTATAAAGTATATATATATTAATGAACCTCGATCGATTTTAAGTCGATCTAGCGATGTCCGTCCGTTCGGCCTTCTGTCTGCCTGTCTGTTGAAAACACGCTTACTTTCGAAAGACTAATCCAAGGCTACTGACGCTTTGCAAATATATTTTAAATTTACCGGGTATTGCATTTCAGTGAAATCGGTCAAGTGGTTCAAAAGTTATAAGCAAAATAGCGAATTTCGGCAAGGTTTTACGAGATAAAAAACACGCTAACTCTTGAAACACATCCTGAGGCTAATGAAGCTTGGTGTATGTATTTGTCTTTTCCCTAGTCTGTTTGGTATTGAATTTCAGCAAAATCGGTCCTGCGGTTCAAAAGTTATAAGCGTGTTGAAAACCCGTTAAACACGTTATAAAAACATTGGTAACAAAAATATTTTACAACGTATTTTTGTCACTGAAAAATATTTTCACACTAACAAAAAAAAAATTAACTCGAAAAAAATTTTACACTCAAAAAAAATTTTACACTCATAGAAAATTGCACACTCAAAAATTAGTAATTTTTTTTTACAAAAATTACTAAAAAAAAGTTTTACTTAAAATAAATTATTTCTTAATAAAATTTTTTAATTTGTTTCACGTTAGAAAATTTTTCTGTCACTTAAAAAGGCATTTTATATGGTATTCATAGATTCGGCCATTTTTAGTTTGTTGGTCAAAATAACACAACAAGCATTAATTTTTTATGTTTTCGTAGGTTATTATACCCTCCAACCACAGTATGGGGGTATACTCACTTTGTCATTCCGTGTGTAACGCATCGAAATATCGAAATAAAGTATATATATTATTGATCAGTGATCGATTCTAAGACATTCTAGCGATGTCCGTCCGTCCGTCCGTCCGTCTGTCCGTCTATCCGTCTGTCCGTCTGTCCGTCTGTAGAAGACACGATACAGTCCAAACTAAACGAGCTAGACTTCCGAAATTTGGCACGAATATGTCTTATATTCCTAGGCAGGTTAAGTTCGCAAATGGGCAAAATCGGACCAAGGGGAAAAAAGTTCCCCCTTAAAGAACTAAACCAACCCAAGAAAAACCGCATTTTTTGCAGGGTTTTTTGTACTTTTGCTAAGAAAATGCAACATTCTTATCTCAGAAGAAGTTAAAAATCGCAGGGGGAAGGTGCCCCCTAACGTCTCCCCCCAACCCCCCCCCCCCCCCAAAAAAAAACGCCCCTGGATTTTTTTAATAGTTTTTTTACATTTTGGAGGGTATAAAAGATTCGGCACAGCCAAATGTAACACTCTCACTTTTTTTATTTCAAATTTGTTGGTAAAAAAAATTAAAGTGACTTTTTTCTTAATGTTAAATGTTATTTATTTTAGAAAATTTATGTTGTAGGTTTTTGTTTGAGTAAAGGTCATAAAAATAAAAAAAAAACAAGTAAAAAAGATAAATTCGTCCTTGCCGAATGTAGTGATACCCCCCACAATTTCAAAAAGATTATTGCAAAAAACTTTATTTAAAAGGAAATTACTTTTGAAAAAAAAAAAAAATTGAAAAAAAAATTTCCGCAAAAAAAAAATTTTGGTAAAAAAAAATCCGCGATTTTTTTTTTCGTTTTTTGTCAAAAAATATGTTCGTACTTGTTTTAATACCATTTGGTGTTCAATTATGTTCACATATGTCAACCAGAAGGTTATGTTGAATGTACTGAAATTTTTGAGGTGTGCTTACATTTTCGTTCATAACTTTTGAACCGCTGAACCGATATCGCTCAATACCAAAAATTCTCGGGAGAACTTCCAATATATATGTTAAGTTTCAGTCATGTCTGTGCAATATTTTGTCCGTGATAGCATTTTCCACAAACAGACAGACGGACAGACGGAGAGAGGGACATCGCTAGAATGTCTTAAAATCGATCGGCCATCATGAATATATATACTTTATGGGGTCGCAGACCGATATTTCGATGAGTTACAAACGGAATGACAAACTTATATATACCCTCTATCACTAAGTGGAGGATATAAAAGCCAGTGTTTTAAATACCCCATGAAGATGACCAACGCAGTTGGTGGAAATATTGGAAATAATAAAAAACAAAATTAAAAATACAAAATTTGAAGATTTTTATTTTAATTTTTATGACCTTTAGCCAAACAAAAACCTACAACATAAATAATCAACACAGGTCAACAATAAATAGAGAACATTTTAGAAAACTTTATGAACAGCAAAAATGTTGATGGAATGGTTTTCAAGTGTTTTATCACGTGTTTTAAATGTGTTTTTCATTTGTTTTTGCATACAAAATGTTTTGAAGGCAATCTAGACTTAAGATCGAAAAAACCAAGGTTGGCAATCGAAACGAATAACGATATCGATATCGGTATTGGTATCGTTTTTTAATTTATTTCGGTATCGGTTACGGTATTTGAGTTGAATCAGTTACGGTATTACCGATACCGAAACGTCGATACCGGTACGTACCGGTATTATCGAAAAAAAAATGCAAAAAATTAAAAAACGCATAAAAACTTAAAAAAAATATATTTTTTTTTTTTCAATTTTAATAATAAAACACGTATTTACGTATTTATTTTTAGCATTTTTGTTAAAATGCCCTCAAAAATGTGAAAAAAAAATTTAAATAGCGTTTTCTTAGGGAGTCGACGGGGACGTTGCCGGACCACACTTACAAAAGGGGGCGGTCCGAGATAACTTTAATTTTATTATCCCCTTAATCAAAGTGCAGGACTTTGAAGTTATTCTGAAATAAAAATGTATCATTTGAATAGTTAATTTTTTTTTTTTTTTAAAAGAAACAACACTCAGGCAATGCTGCCTATCAATTACTAATGTAACCGTGATGTTTCTTTCGGAAAGGGGATAGAAGAGAGATGAAAGATTTGAAAGATAGAAGGGCTTCAGTATGTCAACACTGTAATTGCGCGTGTTGATAATTTTGAGTACAGTTGTTGCATCGCCATCTGTTATTGATCTGGCGAATTATTTTTGAAGCTGTGTTTAATAGCCATTATTTTATTATTTTACTTCGTTGACGTTTAAATATACAAAATTTTAGTGAGGTATTCGAAAGAGAACTTGCCAAAAAATTGGACTTAAATTTTTGCTTAAATGGAAAAAGGGCGAATATCCAAAAAAATGTATTGAAATTTGAATAAAAATGTGTTATTTTGCAGCAGATTTTGACTACATTTTCATGAGACTTGCAAAACTTGACGAACTATGGTTGGTATTTGTTTGTAACACTTTAAGGACTTCAAGGATACACTTTTTAAGGATTGTCAGGACATGGAAAAAAAATTTTTTTGTTAATTTTTTTTAATATTCCTGCTATTTGATGCAGTAGTAATTCTTTATGACACTAAATACATTTTTAGGAATTATAATATTAACCCTTGACTGCATACTACGACGTATAATAAAAGGACATGAAATTTTTTTTTTATTCCTGACATTGGATGCAGTATTAACACTAAATGTTTGTATGTGCTAAGATTGTTTTTTTTTTGTGTACAATTTCAAATTTTAGGTAATATCAATTTTAAACTTGCAGCTAAATAATTTTTATATAATATTTTGTTAAGGATGGATATTAGCCCTTTTTTCTTTCCACACTTTAAAGTCTTATAACTCAAGAACGGTAAAATTGTTTGCCAATATAATAAGTGTGGTTTGTTCTTCGTAATGTTCTTTTAACACATTGTTACTGAAAGTAAAATTTTTGTATGATTTTGTGTTGTATTTAATCAAAATTGTGCGTTAGTTCACTCCCAATTTAAACAAAAATATAAAAATATACGAATTATTGCACATTCAAAGTCATTTTTTTAGCCTTAAAAGTCAAAATTTCCCCAAAATTTCTGCATAGGATTGTAGGGCTCTGCTAATAATATGCATTTATGCAAAAAAAACGTGTTTGCGAAAAAGTGGTCTATTCGTCCTTATTCGCATGAACTATTCATTTGTTAAAGAAAAGTAAAAAAATGCCGGAGAGTTTTGTACTCTTGCCCAAAAAATTATATCATGATAATGTTTTATTTAATAAAAACTTTTTACGAATAACCCTCACATATTTGCAAAAAAATATGTAAGATTAAAAAAATAATCGGAAAAAATAACTCCAAGAAATTTCTCAAATTTATCAATATTTACAAAAAAATTGGAAAACTATAGAAAAACTCTGCTAATTTAACAGAGTTCACCGTACTTTTCCAGCTAGCAACATTACTTGGTAATTTTACTAAAAAACTCTGTAAAATGATTTTTATAAAAAAACTGTTTATTAACAGAAAATATTGGTTAAATATTAGCGTCTTTTGACAGAAAAAAACTCTGTTTTTTTACTATAAAACTCTGTAAAAAGTTTTGGACAAAAAAACTGTTAATTTACAGAGTCTGTAGTAAAATATTGGTTAAATAAAGCACCATTTAGCAAAGAAAAACTCTGTTAATTTACATATATTTGTAAAATGTATTTGATGCAACCAAAATTTTATAGAAACAAGTGAGAGTGTTAAATTCGGCTGTGCCGAATCTTTTATACCCTCCAAAATGTAAAAACAAATTGACAGGGGCGTTTCTTTTTTTTTTGGGGGGGGGGGGGGGGCGAAGTTGATAGGGTCAGTGGGGCACGTTGAGAGCACCTTCCCATCGCGATAAATATACCAAATGTTTCATTTATTTAACAAAAATACAAAAAAACCTGTAAAAACGTGTATTTTTTTAGAGGTTGGTTTAGTTCTTCAAGGGGGAACTTTTTTCCCCCTGGTCCGATTTGGCCAATTTCCGAACTTAACCTGCCTAGGAACATAAGACATATTTGTGCAAAACTTGAGGTTCCTAGCTCTTTTATTTTGGACTGCATCGTGTTAACTACAGACGGACGGACGGACAGACGGACGGACGGACGGACGGACGGACGGACGGACGGACGGACATCGCTAAAATGTCTTAGAATCGATCACTGATCAATAATATATATACTTTATGGGGTCCCCGACCGATATTTCGATGCGTTACACACGGAATGACAAAGTGAGTATACCCCCATACTGTAGTTGGAGGGTATAAAAACTTTGTAGTTAAATGCAGTTTGGAATTTTCTTTTTTAAGTTTTCTGTGAAATTAATGTTTAAAATACAGACAAAACTTAGTTTTTGGTTACAAAAAATACAAAGTATTTTGCTAAAATCTATATTTTTGCAGAAATATCTGTTAATTATCTGTAAAATAAAGATTATGAGGTTAAAACTAATATAACAGATAAAACTTTGTTTTTTGTCACAAAAAATTCAAAGTATTTTCTTTAAATCTGTATTTTGACAGAAAACTCTGTCAAATATCTGTTGAATTGAGATTACAGTCATTTTACAATGTATTTTACAGAGTTATTATTTTTAGTGTAAGAACAAATCAAGAAAATACAAAAAAATGAGTCAGAAAAATGCAGATATATTCAGAAAAAATCACAAAATTCAGAAAGAATAATTAAATAAAAAAGTATAAAGAATTAATGCAAACAAATTTTTCCTTAACAAAAAGAAATGTACAAGCTAAAAAAAACTAAATTAAAAAAAAAAATAAGTTGACAGACCACGGATTCGATCAGCGAACCTTCTGTTTTCCAGTCTGGCTCACTTCCGCAAGGCCACCGTAGCTTATTTACATAGTGAGTTAAATTTTGATATGTTTCTCTTGCTTGTAGATACATATTCGATTTTCAAATATACTGGTTAGCATTGCCATGTGGTAATATTTTATTGGAAAAAATTTGCGATGATGGTAACAAATCTAATTGGAAATGCTATATTTGGTATGGCAATACTGCGTTAATCGAGTCACACCTAGCGCCGCTAGGTGTCACTACCAAAACTATGTGTTTTTTTTATTTTATTTATTAATTTTAAATTATTGCCGAAGTTTACGGCTGTAATAAAATGAAAACTATAATTCTTATTTTCTTTTTTGTTTAATCGTTAGCTTATATAGTCAAACTGAGGTGGCGTCCAGCAACTTTTTTAAAATTAGACCCCAGCCTAAAAACATTATCATGTTAAAAAATATGTAAAAAAAGTAGAAGAGTTAAATTCGACTTACAAGGGAAGTCTCCCTGGTGTCACCCGCCGATTTTTATGGAATTGGTTTTATTTTGTAGAGCAGGAAAAATAAAGGGACACGTTTTTTTTATAGCGGGCCAAATTCACATTTAGGGGGTGCAAATGAGGGGGAAGAAACTGTAATTTTTCAGTTTTTTCCGTTTATCTTATATATTTTGCATAGAAACCTAGTCATGTTACATACCAAATGAAGGGTCTTTGGAAAAACTATTTACGTGTGTAAAGCACATGTCTCAACATGCACAACTTTTCGCCATATTGAGTAAAATACCAAAATTTTATAACATTTTTGTTCATAAGTCTAAAAATAATATATTTTTTGGCACGTTGTTAGCACCAAGAGATAGGTATTTTAAACACCTTTAATCTGATACCACATATGCCTATTTTATTTTTGTTAAAATAGGCGTAAATCGTAAAAACCTGAAAAAGGTCCCTTACAAATCGACCCCCCCCCCCCCCCCTAAAAATGAATTTGGGCAGCTAAAAAAAACGTGTCGAGTTAATTTTCGTTCTGAACAACATATCCAAATTTCATGAAGATCGGATGGTGACACCAGACAGACTCTCCTTATTAGCCGAATCCATGAATATCCACGGTGCCCTTTTAAAGTGATAGTTAATTTTTTAACTTAAAAAAAAATTAACAATTTTGATTAGAAATATTTTATTTTGAGTAAAAAACTTTTTTTAGTCATTTTTGAAAAAAAAAAAAAATACATTTCTTTTTGAGTGTAAAATTTTTTTCGAGTGTAAGTTTTTTCTGCTAAATTGTAAAAATATTTGTGATATTTGTGAGTGACGTTTTTCAGCACGTGAACTAAAGGTGAAACCAATTTGAAATTCACGGTTTTGCTAATAATTTTTGAACCACGAAGTCCTATAAATATCAAAAAAATCCTTGGGCACCCAGATCGCGGGTTAAATAAAAATTTCCAAAAAACTAAACTATACTAAGGGGTTCAGAAAGTTTCTATTGAGAGTCTAAATGATTTAAAAAAAAAATCGTGAAAATCAATAATTTTCTTCTGCTCCCGCATAGCGGTTGAAGTATGATTTTTTTTTGGAAATTTTTACTTAATCCACGATGCGGGTGCCCAAAGATTTTTTTGATTTTTATGAGACTTCAGGGGGGCATTTGGAGTACGATTTTTTATTTACAAAAACCATAAAAATTAAAAATTTTCTATTATTTTTTTTTTTTTTTGTAAAAAAAAATGTTTTTTTAGGAAAACCGTTTCAATAACGGTACGTACCGGTACCCAAGGAAAAGGATACTGGTATCCAATACCAAAACTGAGTTTCGGTATTGGTATTGGTACCGGTATTCAATATAGAGGGTTTTGAAACGGATAACGGTGTTGAAAAGGTATCGATTGCCAACATTGAAAAAAACGTTTGCTACGATCGGTATAGGTTCTATAATCACTAAGATATCGAGCTATCGTTCTGAAGTTTCCCGTAGAGTTCAGACCCACTAACAAATTTATTTGATTAATTTGTTTCTGTTTAATTTATTGCGTCTTAACAACTTTATTAATTATATCTCCAATGGTTTACTTATTCAAATAATATAATTTTATTAATGTACTAGCGTGCGCAGGGTATTTTGTTGCCCGTAAATACAGAAAAATTTCATAATGATAATAAATGACCCATTTTTGGAACTTTTCGCTATGGAATCTTCATATATATATGTCTTAATCCTTTACAAAAACTGTGCTTATGATGATCACAACACTTACCATAAATACCAAATACATCAGTTGATAAAATAACCACTTCGTCAACTTTAAGACGGTCATATGTTATTAAAAAAAAAAACATTGATTTATTAATTTGAGCAAAAAAAAAATTGAGTAAATAAAACAAATTTTGTAAAAATATGAACAAATATGTATGAATGAAAAAAAAAATACTGAAAAATTAATTGATAAAAAAATTTTAGTACAAACAAAATTTTAGTAAAAAAAAATAAAAAAAAATCATTTGAATTTATTTCCAGTTTCATTCCATTTCGTTCCATGTTCTATTCCCTGTTCCATTCAATTTCGTTCAATGTGGTGTTCCTTCCTTTTTCTATGGATCAGATCATTAAAAATAATCATTTTACCCTTATTTTGTTTCAAAAAAAATATATAAAGTGCCCCTTTAACTCCTTAGGAATCAAAATTAAAAAAAAAAAAAATCTTTTGGGAATGTTTTTTTTTCGCTACACGATCCTACTTTCCAAATTTCAAGTTTCCAGTACCATTATTTCAGATAATACGAAAAGTACCAAAGAGCTCGATTTTACTCCCTTAGAATCAAAATTTCGAAAAAAAAGTACTTTTTACAGTTTTTTTTCTGTTGTTGGATCCTACATTCCTAATTTTAAGATTTTATGACCTCTATTTAAGAAAATATATACAGTACCAAAAAGTAATTTTTAGGGGGATTTTTTCCCCGATAGAGGATGCTACATTCCAAATTTCAAGTTAATAGGCTCATTATTTAAGAATATATAATTCCCTTTTTTAATTAATTTCCTTAGGAATCAGAATTTCCAAAAGTTATTCTTTTGGGAATATTTTATTTCGCTAGACAATCTTACATTCCAAATTTCCATCATAATTATTTCAGAAAATAAAAAAATGTACCATATTACTCGTTTTTATCCCCTTAGATCGGAATCGGAATTTCCAAAAAAGTATATTTTTCATAGTTTTTTTTTCTGTTATTGGACCCTACATTCCTAATTTTAAGTTCTTATGACCCTTATTTAAGTATGGGATGCTACAACCAAAATTTCAAGCTAATAAAACAATTATTTAAGTATATATAAAAAGTATCAAAATACCTTTTTTACCCGTTTTACCCCCATAGATATATATATTCAAAATTTCAAGTATCTAGCTTCAGTGGATTGTGGAAATATAAAAAGTACCAAAATACCCTATTCCATAGAATCCTATTCCTATTCCCTAGAATCAACATTTCCAAAAACTCAGCCTTAAACGAATCAATATTTCGGGAGGCTACATGAGCTAAAAAAACAGAAAATTATTTGCCTTCTTTAGAAATCTTTTTGTCGCTAAATGACCCTGCATTCCAAACTTAAAGTTTCCAGGACCATTATTTCAGGAATTATAATAAGAAGCAAAATACACTTTTTTATCCCCCTTAGAATCGGAATTTCGAAAAAGTACTTTTTCAGAATTTTTCCCGTTGTTGGAACTAACATTGTAATACTTTTTTGTAGTACCTTAATTTCAAAAAATTTAGAAAGTACCAAAGTACAATTTTTTACCACTTTTAACCCTTAGGATTTCCAGAAAGTACTATTTTTGGGAATGTTTTTCCGTTAGAGGATCCTACATTCCAATTTTCAAATTAATAGGATTTTTTTTTCGGAATTTCGAAAAAGTATGTTTTCAGAATTATTTCCGTTGTTGGAACCACCATTGCAAATTTTAATATTTTTGTAGGACCTTAATTTAAAAAAATATAAAAAGTACCAAACTACCATTTTTACCACTTTTTACCCTTAGGAGTCTGAATTTCCAGAAAGTACTTTTTTGGGGGAATGTTTTTCCGTTAGAGGATCCTACATTCCAATTTTCAAATTAATAGGATTTTTTTTTGTCAGAAAAAAAAAAAGTACCAAAGTGCTCGCTTTTTACCCCATTAGAATCGGTATTTCGAAAAAGTACTTTTTCAGAATTTTTTCCGTTGTTGGAAACAACATTACAAATTTTAATTTTTTTTGTAAGACTTTAATTTCAAAAAATATAAAAAGTACCAAAGTACAATTTTTTACCTCTTTTTACCCTTAGGAATCCGAATTTCCAGAACGTACTTTTTTGGTTAATGTTTTTCCGTTAGAGGATCCTACATTCCAATTTTCGAATTAATAGGATTTTTTTTAGAAAAAATAAAAAGTACCAAAGTACTCGCTTTTTTACCCCTCTTAGAATCGGAAATTCGAAAAAGTGCGTTTTCAGAATTTTTTCAGTTGTTGGAACCACCATTGCAAATTTTAATATTTTTGTAGGACCTTAATTTCAAAAAATTTAAAAAGTACCATTTTTTACCCCTTTTTACCCTTAGGAATCCGAATTTCCAGAAAGTACTTTTTTTTCGTTATTTCAAAAGTATGTTTTTTCGTTATTTCAAATTTCGAATTAATTTGATTTTTTTCAGAAAAAATAAAAAAGTACCAAAGTAGTCGCTTTTTCCCCTTTTTGAAACCTTCGTTTTTACCCCTTAAAATCAACATTTCCCATAACCCAGCCTTAGCGGATATGTATTCCAGGAGGTGAAACTACAATCCAAATTGCAAGACTCTTGCTTCAGTGGTTTGGGCTGTGGGATGATGCGTGATTAGTATGTCAGTCAGTCATCAGTCAGTCACGTAACTTCTTTATATATATAGATTAATAAATTTATTAATAAATTTTAACAAAAAGACTTTAAATAAATTCGTGTACAATTTTGTATTTTTTTTTTTTTTTTTGTAAATTGAGATTATTTTTATAATAGGTGTTTAATATATTTAAGTACACATACAGAAAAAAGGCACTTAAGTAATTATTTAAATTCAATTCTTAAAGAAACAACTTTTAAGTGCACATGGAGGGAGAGGGGTAGGGGATTACAGTATACTTTCTTAATCTTAAATATTTGACACTACATTTGTAATAAATACTTAAAACATAATATTTTTTTGTAAAATTAGGCAACAGATATTTAGAATAATTAAATGTTTTGTGGGTGGTTTTTTGTTTTTAACGATTTTCATCTTCTTCCTCTTGTAAACGTAAAATATCGGCTTTATTCATAAAATAATAACTGGGCTGACGTCCTTTTAAATCTTTATATGTACGCTTGGCACCATTTTGTATTAAAATACGGCTAACACCTTCTATAATATTCGTACCCATCGCATAGTGTAATGCAGTGCGTTCCAACTGAAAGAAAAAAATATTTTTGAATAAATTTTATTTCATAAAAAATTAAAAACTTACATTATCACCAATTTTTAAAGCTTCCGGACATAAATCAACAAAATGTTCAACAATTTCTTGAGATTCCTTTAATATTGCTATATGCAATGCATTGCGACCTGGAATTTAAAAAAAAATTTAAATTAAATTTTTAGAAATTTGTTCTTGTTGTTTTAGTTTCTCAAGACGGATTCTGATCCCCCACTGATTCTTATAGAAAAAGTCTCATATTCTGAGACATTTTTCATAAAGAAAAAGTCTTAGACTCTGAGACATTTTTCATATAAAAAAAATCTCAGATACTGAGACATTTTTCCTATAGAAAAAGTCTCAGATTCTGAGGCACTTTTCCTATAGAAAATGTCTTATACTCTGAGGCCTCAGATTTTGGTTCATTTTTGTTATAGAAAAAGGATCAGAATCTAAGATATTTTCCAATATAAAACGCCTCAGATTCTGCGATATTTCCCTATAAAAAAAGTCTCAGATTCTGAGACATTTTTCCTTTAAAAAATATATAAGATTCTGCGATGTTTTTCTTATAGAAAAAGTCTCAGATTCTTAAACATTTTTCCTGTAGAAAAAGTTTTAGAGATTTTTGTTATAGAAAAAGTCTCAGATTCTGAGATATTATAAAAAATGTAACAGATTCTGAAATTTGTTTCTTATAGAAAAAGTTTTTTCAGATATTTCTCCTAAAGAAAAAATCTCAGATTCTGCGAAATTTCTCCCACAGGAAATGTCTCGGATTCTGAGACATTCTTTTTGTAGAAAAAGTCTCAGATTCTGAGACATTTTTCTTATAGGAAAAGTCTCAGATTCTGTGACATTTTTCTTATAGAAAAAGTCTCAGATTCTGAGACATTTTTCTTATAGAAAAAGTCTCAGATTCTGAGACATTTTTCTTATAGAAAAAGTCTCAGATTCTGAGACATTTTTCTTATAGAAAAAGTCTCAGATTCTGAGACATTTTTCTTATAGAAAAAGTCTCAGATTCTGAGACATTTTTCTTATAGAAAAAGTCTCAGATTCTGAGACATGTTTCTTATAGAAAAAGTCTCAGATTCTGAGACATTTTTCTTATAGAAAAAGTCTCAGATTCTGAGACATTTTTCTTATAGAAAAAGTCTCAGATTCTGAGACATTTTTCTTACAGAAAAAGTCTCAGATTCTGAGACATTTTTCTTATAGAAAAAGTCTCAGATTCTGAGACATTTTTCTTATAGAAAAAGTCTCAGATTCTGAGACATTTTTCTTATAGAAAAAGTCTCAGATTCTGAGACATTTTTCTTATAGAAAAAGTCTCAGCTTCTGAGACATTTTTCTTATAGAAAAAGTCTCAGATTCTGAGACATTTTTCTTATAGAAAAAGTCTCAGATTCTAAGACATTTTTCTTATAGAAAAAGTCTCAGATTCTGAGACATTTTTCTTATAGAAAAAGTCTCAGATTCTGAGACATTTTTCTTATAGAAAAAGTCTCAGATTCTGAGACATTTTTCTTATAGAAAAAGTCTCAGATTCTGAGACATGTTTCTTATAGAAAAAGTCTCAGATTCTGAGACATTTTTCTTATAGAAAAAGTCTCAGATTCTGAGACATTTTTCTTATAGAAAAAGTCTCAGATTCTGAGACATTTTTCTTATAGAAAAAGTCTCAGATTCTCAGACATTTTTCTTATAGAAAAAGTCTCAGATTCTGAGACATTTTTCTTATAGAAAAAGTCTCAGATTCTGAGACATTTTTCTTATAGAAAAGTCTCAGATTCTGAGACATTTTTCTTATAGAAAAAGTCTCAGATTCTGAGACATTTTTCTTATAGAAAAAGTCTCAGATTCTGAGACATTTTTCTTATAGAAAAAGTCTCAGATTCTGAGACATTTTTCTTATAGAAAAAGTCTCAGATTCTGAGACATTTTTCTTATAGAAAAAGTCTCAGATTCTGAGAAATTTTTCTTATAGAAAAAGTCTCAGATTCTGAGACATTTTTCTTATAGAAAAAGTCTCAGATTCTGAGACATTTTTCTTATAGAAAAAGTCTCAGATTCTGAGACATTTTTCTTATAGAAAAAGTCTCAGATTCTGAGACATTTTTCTTATAGAAAAAGTCTCAGATTCTGAGACATTTTTCTTATAGAAAAAGTCTCAGATTCTGAGACATTTTTCTTATAGAAAAAGTCTCAGATTCTGAGACATTTTTCTTATAGAAAAAGTCTCAGATTCTGAGACATTTTTCTTATAGAAAAAGTCTCAGATTCTGAGACATTTTTCTTATAGAAAAAGTCTCAGATTCTGAGACATTTTTCTTATAGAAAAAGTCTCAGATTCTGAGATATTTTTCTTATAGAAAAAGTCTCAGATTCTGAGACATTTTTCTTATAGAAAAAGTCTCAGATTCTGAGACATTTTTCTTATAGAAAAAGTCTCAGATTCTGAGACATTTTTCTTATAGAAAAAGTCTCAGATTCTGAGACATTTTTCTTATAGAAAAAGTCTCAGATTCTGAGACATTTTTCTTATAGAAAAAGTCTCAGATTCTGAGACATTTTTCTTATAGAAAAAGTCTCAGATTCTGAGACATTTTTCTTATAGAAAAAGTCTCAGATTCTGAGACATTTTTCTTATAGAAAAAGTCTCAGATTCTGAGACATTTTTCTTATAGAAAAAGTCTCAGATTCTGAGACATTTTTCTTATAGAAAAAGTCTCAGATTCTGAGACATTTTTCTTATAGAAAAAGTCTCAGATTCTGAGACATTTTTCTTATAGAAAAAGTCTCAGATTCTGAGACATTTTTCTTATAGAAAAAGTCTCAGATTCTGAGACATTTTTCTTATAGAAAAAGTCTCAGATTCTAAGACATTTTTCTTATAGAAAAAGTCTCAGATTCTAAGACATTTTTCTTATAGAAAAAGTCTCAGATTCTGAGACATTTTTCTTATAGAAAAAGTCTCAGATTCTGAGACATTTTTCTTATAGAAAAAGTCTCAGATTCTGAGACATTTTTCTTATAGAAAAAGTCTCAGATTCTGAGACATTTTTCTTATAGAAAAAGTCTCAGATTCTGAGACATTTTTCTTATAGAAAAAGTCTCAGATTCTGAGACATTTTTCTTATAGAAAAAGTCTCAGATTCTGAGACATTTTTCTTATAGAAAAAGTCTCAGATTCTGAGACATTTTTCTTATAGAAAAAGTCTCAGATTCTGAGACATTTTTCTTATAGAAAAAGTCTCAGATTCTGAGACATTTTTCTTATAGAAAAAGTCTCAGATTCTGAGACATTTTTCTTATAGAAAAAGTCTCAGATTCTGAGACATTTTTCTTATAGAAAAAGTCTCAGATTCTGAGACATTTTTCTTATAGAAAAAGTCTCAGATTCTGAGACATTTTTCTTATAGAAAAAGTCTCGGATTCTGAGACATTTTTCTTATAGAAAAAGTCTCAGATTCTGAGACATTTTTCTTATAGAAAAAGTCTCAGATTCTGAGACATTTTTCTTATAGAAAAAGTCTCAGATTCTGAGACATTTTTCTTATAGAAAAAGTCTCAGATTCTGAGACATTTTTCTTATAGAAAAAGTCTCAGATTCTGAGACATTTTTCTTATAGAAAAAGTCTCAGATTCTGAGACATTTTTCTTATAGAAAAAGACTCAGATTCTGAGACATTTTTCTTATAGAAAAAGTCTCAGATTCTGAGACATTTTTCTTATAGAAAAAGTCTCAGATTCTGAGACATTTTTCTTATAGAAAAAGTCTCAGATTCTGAGACATTTTTCTTATAGAAAAAGTCTCAGATTCTGAGACATTTTTCTTATAGAAAAAGTCTCAGATTCTGAGACATTTTTCTTATAGAAAAAGTCTCAGATTCTGAGACATTTTTCTTATAGAAAAAGTCTCAGATTCTGAGACATTTTTCTTATAGAAAAAGTCTCAGATTCTGAGACATTTTTCTTATAGAAAAAGTCTCAGATTCTGAGACATTTTTCTTATAGAAAAAGTCTCAGATTCTGAGACATTTTTCTTATAGAAAAAGTCTCAGATTCTGAGACATTTTTCTTATAGAAAAAGTCTCAGATTCTGAGACATTTTTCTTATAGAAAAAGTCTCAGATTCTGAGACATTTTTCTTATAGAAAAAGTCTCAGATTCTGAGACATTTTTCTTATAGAAAAAGTCTCAGATTCTGAGACATTTTTCTTATAGAAAAAGTCTCAGATTCTGAGACATTTTTCTTATAGAAAAAGTCTCAGATTCTGAGACATTTTTCTTATAGAAAAAGTCTCAGATTCTGAGACCCGTAGAAAAAGACTCAGATCCTGAGACATTTTTCTTTTAGAAAAGTCTCAGATTCTGAGATATTTTTCTTATAAACGTATTTCTTACAGAAAATACGTCTCTGGTTCTGTGACATTTTTCTTATAGGTCTCAGATTCTGCGACATATTTCTTATAGAAAAAGTCTCAGATTATGAGACCTTTTTCTTATAGAAAAAGTCTCAGATTCTGAGACATTTTTCTTATAGAAAAAGTCTCAGATTCTGATACATTTTTCTTATAGAAACAGTCTCAGATTCTGAGACATTTTTCTTATAGACATTTTTCTTATAGAAAAAGTCTCAGATTCTGATACATTTTTCTTATAGAAAAAGTCTCAGATTCTGAGACATTTTTCTTATAGAAATAGTCTCAGATTCTGAGACATTTTTCATATAGAAAAAGTCTCAGATTCTGAGACATTTTTCATATAGAAAAAGTCTCAGATTCTGAGACATTTTTCTTATAGAAAAAGTCTCAGATTCTGAGACATTTTTCTTATAGAAAAAGTCTCAGATTCTTTTTCTATAAGAAAAATGTCTCTTATAGAAAAAGTCTTAGATTCTGAGACATTTTTCTTATAGAAAAATCTCAGATTCTGAGACATTTTTCTTATAGAAAAAGTCTCAGATTCTGAGACATTTTTCTTATAGAAAAAGTCTCAGATTCTGAGACATTTTTCTTATAGAAAAAGTCTCAGATTCTGAGACATTTTTCTTATAGAAAAAGTCTCAGATTCTGAGACCCGTAGAAAAAGACTCAGATCCTGAGACATTTTTCTGTTAGAAAAGTCTCAGATTCTGAGATATTTTTCTTATAAACGTATTTCTTACAGAAAATACGTCTCTGGTTCTGTGACATTTTTCTTATAGGTCTCAGATTCTGCGACATATTTCTTATAGAAAAAGTCTCAGATTATGAGACCTTTTTCTTATAGAAAAAGTCTCAGATTCTGAGACATTTTTCTTATAGAAAAAGTCTCAGATTCTGATACATTTTTCTTATAGAAACAGTCTCAGATTCTGAGACATTTTTCTTATAGACATTTTTCTTATAGAAAAAGTCTCAGATTCTGATACATTTTTCTTATAGAAAAAGTCTCAGATTCTGAGACATTTTTCTTATAGAAATAGTCTCAGATTCTGAGACATTTTTCATATAGAAAAAGTCTCAGATTCTGAGACATTTTTCATACACTCAGAAGCATAAGTCTGCGTACACAGGCTTTGCCTTACAAAAACCACCAAAAAAATACGTTAATCGATAGATTTTTTTAACCAAAGATAATGACATATTATTTTGTATACTTCAGACTATTAAAATAACAAAAAGCCAATTTTAAATAGTCCGCGGTTAACAGCAACCAAGCAAAAAAACAAAATCACTCCTGAAAAACCCGAAGCAAAAGTCTGCGTACAGTATCGTTTGAGGTTAGTTTCCTAACTAAGTTTTTCATTTTTAACAACTTGTGGGATAGTCTTTGTG
Source organism: Pegoplata infirma (assembly GCA_963921195.1). NCBI lineage: Eukaryota > Metazoa > Arthropoda > Insecta > Diptera > Anthomyiidae > Pegoplata > Pegoplata infirma. The sequence continues at coordinate 90,178,765 of OY992538.1, read as the reverse complement.
CTTTAGAACCTCTGCTAGTCTTTTATGCATTGATTGTACCAATTTTCTAGTTTATGCGGATTTTATATTCCACCAAGCCTGCTCCATAACCTCTTCCAGCATCGTTTCTGTTGTTATTTGTTGTGTACCAATTTTTTCCGAGAATATCCAACAAATGATCAATAGAGTTGAGGTCTGGTGATTGGGAAGTAGATTTTTATTGTTTGGATGTATTATTAAGCAGCCAAATCTTCGCAATATCAGCGTTATATATGGAGTAATTTTTTTGTTTGAGGAGATAATCACCCTGGAGACCCAATCTGATCGCACTTTTCTTAAAATTACCTTTAAATATATCTAGGTAACTTTTCTTATCCATCATTGACTCAATTAATTGCATTTGTCCAACTCCACTTGCCCCTATTCACCACCAAACTGTTATACCACCACCCCTATATTTTACATTACCACACAAATTTCCTTTTTAAACGTCTTTCATTCTGGGAAATGGTCAAATTTCCAGATGAAAGATAGTTTTGTATATTTGGAATCATGGAAAGACAAATTGTGTGAAGAAAAACTGGTACAGCTCTTAAAAGATAAAACTTGTGTGGTACTGTAAAATATAGGGGTGGAGTTATAATGGTTTGATAGTGCATGGCGGCAAGTGAAGTTGGACAAATGCAATTAATTGAGCCAATGATGGATAAGAAAGGTTACCTAGATATATTTAAAGGTAATTTTAAGAAAAGTGCGATCAGATTGGGTCTCCAGGGTGATTATCTCCTCAAACAAAAAAATTACTCCATATATAACGCTGATATTCCGAAGATTTGGCTGCTTAATAATACATCCAAACAATAAAAAAACTACTTTCCAATCAGCAGACCTCAACTCTATTGATCATTTGTTGGATATTCTCGGAAAAAATTGGTACACATCAAATAACATCAAAAACGATGCTGAAAGAGGTTACGGAGCAGGCTTGGTGGAATATAAAATCCGCAGAAACTGCAAAATTGGCACAATTAATGCAGAAAAGACTAGCAGAGGTCCTAAAGCACAAAGACTATCCCACTAGTTGTTAAAAATAAAAAACTTAGTTAGAAAACTAACCTCAAACGATACTGTACGCAGACTTTTGCTTCGGGTTTTAAAGGAATGATTTTGCTTTTTTGCTTGGTTGCTGTGAACCGCGGACTATTTAAAATTGGCTTTTTGTTATTTTAATAGTCTGAAGTATACAAAATAATATGTCATTAGCTTTTGTTAAAAAAATCTATCGATTAACGTATTTTTTTGGTGGTTTTTGTAAGGCAAAGCCTGTGTACGCAGACTTATGCTTCTGAGTGTATAGAAAAAGTCTCAGATTCTGAGACATTTTTCTTATAGAAAAAGTCTCAGATTCTGAGACATTTTTCTTATAGAAAAAGTCTCAGATTCTGAGACATTTTGCTTTTAGAAAAAGTCTTAGATTCTGAGACATTTTTTTTTTTTATAGAAAAAGTCTCAGACTAGAAGAGATTTTCCCATAGAAATAGTATGACTTTTTTCTTATAGAAAAAGACTCAGATTCTGAGACATTTTTCTTTTAGAAAAGTCTCAAATTCTGAGACATTTTTCTTGTAGAAAAAGTTTCTGATTCTGAGACATATTTCTTATAGAAAAGGTCTCAAATTCTGAGACATATAAAAGGATAAATAACTCAATTTAATATTTACCATAATAATTTTTCGCCTTTATAAGCCACTTGCCATCTTGACCATTTACAATTTCCTTAACACGTTCTACTCTGTTATCACGTATCATTTGATGTAGTTCTTCACGTAATTCCTGTAGAATATACAACAATAAAAATATCAGTAGCCTGAATGAATTGGAAATAATTAATTCACGCTTACCTCCAGAGGTCTAACAGTTCGTAAAAATTCAACGAGTTCGGTATGACCTTTACTCTCAGCTACCTCAATAATAGGCGTTTCATTATCATCCTTTACATCAATAATATGATCATAGCCGGATATGCCGAAATGCTCAAAAGGTTTAACATCGCCTGTGGATAAAAAAAATATTAAAAAATTTTGGGGACTTCTAAAAAGAAAATTTCTTAAAATATGACAACTTGAAACAGAAATTATTTCATATAAAATACTTATATTTTATTAAACAATCCTGCTACACCTTCCATAATTATGTAGACATAATGCAACAAACACACACACAAAACAACAACAAAGAAAAATTTGTTATTGTTTTGTGTGTGTTTGTTGTTTAAACCCTCAGCTACACCTTCCATAATTATGTAGACATAAAACAACAAACACACACAAAACAATAACAAATTTTTGTTTGTTGTTATTGTTTTGTGTGTGTTTGTTGTTTAATGTTTAAATAATTATGGAAGGTGTAGCTGAAGGTTTATGTTTATGTACATTATTATGGAAGGTGAAGCATGAGGGTAATGCTCGATTTATATTTTTAACCTTGAAACAAAAATAAAAAAATACATAAAAATGTCTTTCTTACCCACAATCGCTAATGATATCAAATAACGATCAATTTCTTTAGCATTTCCCAATTGGTTTGCCTGTAACGCAACATCTCTAGCCGTTCGATATAATTCATCTCGATATGTTATGTCTGCTTTGGCCTCTTCAATCAGACGTATTAATCCGCCTCTACGATGTGATCTTGCACTGGCAAAATGTAACATACTCTGACCATGCTCATCACGTTCCTCTAGTCTCTTTGATATGGCTGCATCTGAATCATTACCATCATCATCATCGTATTCATCTATTTGTGGTATAGAATCCTCTTCAATATCATCGGTATTATCATATTTAACATGACCATTCATACGAGAAGTTTGATGTACTAATACTGGTTGTTTTGGTGTTGGAGGCTTTGAATTGGCTAAAGCGGTAGAATTTGTTTGACTACTGCCGGAGTGTATGGCCGCTTGTATTGTGGTTTTTCCATTGGTATTACGAGTTGTCACATACGTGTGTAAATAGTTTGTTAAATATTGCAAAGGGTCATTGGGACGTTTTTGTGCAACTTGTGTTAAAGCTTTAATTAAGGGATCTGCTAAATCTGTAAGGGAATTCTTAAGTTATTTATTTGATCTGTTTAATAGTGCAGAAGAGAGAAGAAACATTATATGCGCAATCATTACGGAAGTGAGTCAAACTATTACTAATCATTTTGGCCTAGGTGTTGTGACGACAAGTTTGCTCGCAAACTTGTGTCACAGACAGTGTCCGTATACTTGCCGTACACAGTGTACAAATACCCTGATTAATGAAATAACAATAACAACACACACACTGTGTGGTTTTGATATAGCAGGCACACAAGCAGCAGAACCCAACAGTAGAAATATTTTGTAACAAACAAGTAGCAACAACATACAGTGGGCTTTTATTTTTGTAATAAACAAGTAAACAAGTAGCAACAAAATATAAGGACTTGTTTTCAATGTTGACCGTTAGATAAATAAAACAACACACAGGAGTAATATTTTGTTGGTAGTTTCTATGAGCTTGGAATTGTATAAAAGACGCGTGGTTTTAACAAACAGCTCTCATTCTTTTATCAGCGATTCGGTCTGTAAGTAATAAAATTAATATAAGGTAGACACTTCATTTGGTGGTTAGCGAACACCTTATGAAGTTAGAATTATTATCAGCAGTAGTGAACTTTCACTGGTGGTTATCGAGCACCAGGGAAAGACGTAGAAACCTAAGTAAGGTTAAGTATATGCTTCGACTGGTGGTTAGCGAGCACCAGACCGAAGCTAGGGTAATGGTAAGATAATCCTCCGACGGTGGTTAGCGAGCACCCGAGGACACTAGTGGATCATCAGTAGCGAGTAGTACACTTCAGCCGGTGGTTACCGAACACTGGATGAAGTTAACCATAATTTAGATTTTTAACGAGCATTCCCGAAGGTGGTTGGCGATCACCGGAGGGAATTAGATTAAGTCGTAGTATAGAAACTATTCCGCCCGGTGGTTACCGAGCACCGGATGGAATAATCTTACCTTTTCAGGAATTAAGCATCCACTTCGGCTGGTGGTTACCGATCACCAGGCGAAGATTAGAAAGTAGACGAACCAAGGAACACTTTACCGGGTGGTTAGCGAACACCCGTGGAAGTCAGATTCCGAGGAACGTGTGGTGAATGGTAGAGTAGAATTCGTTCTTTTCAGCTTATAGGTTCGGCGGATAATTAAACGAGCAATTACCGAAGGTGTCCCGAGCGTCAGGACAAACGAGTTTCACCAGGTCTAACATCCGAGACAAAATTGTGGCGTAAGAGTGTGCGGTAAACGTCGGCCAGTGATCACGGGTCGGATGTACGAGGGTTCACGAGTGGTTACCGAACCCGAGTGGACCACTGGACAGACGATTCGTGAAGGCAACTGGGTTGGAAACTGCTAGTGGTTTCCTAGCACGAACAGTGGACAACCCAGCGTAAAAATCCGAAGCACGAGCGAGGGGACCCGACCAAGTTCGAGAGGGAAACGAGGGACACGAGTGTCACCCCAAAGTGGAAACTTCCTCAGGAGAATACCCGGAACAGGAAAACGGTCACAGGGAGCCAAACACGAAGATTGCCGAAGTGGAGCCGAAGAGGAACGATCAATTAATATTATATATTTTGAATGAAATTTTATATTAATGTTTTAAATAAACCGAGATTGTGAAGTATTGAAACAAAAAGTACACGTGTTCATTATTTCTTGTAGCGAAACCTGGACAAAGGCTGAGTATTTACCCTAGCGAAAACAAGTCGTTACAAGTGGCGCCCGAGCAGGCTATTTAAACAAGAAAGTAAAACACGAAGAATACACGAGCAACATGGAGAATACAAAGGAGTTTTATGATGAAGTAGCAGCATTTGCAACAAAATTTGGTGTCGATGCGGAGGAAAATGTAGAGGAACTACGAAAACGTTTGGAGGACTTTATCAAAAATGTTAGTCATGAAACCAGTACAAGTGAATACGCAAGCAGTTTATACGCCATAGAACGAGTAAGAAAATGGTCTCTTAAGTATGACGGAAGCATGAATCCGTTAGATTTTCTGGAACGGGTACGGGAACTGGCTGGAGCCTATAAAATTCCACTGGATCGAGTACCTAAGATAATGCCGGAACTGCTGAAGGACTTGGCACTAATATGGTTTAGAAATAATAATGATAATTGGAGCGACTGGAATGAGTTTCAACGGGACTTTCTCGAATACTTTTTACAAACGGGATATTTCAAGACACTGGAGGATAGGATCAGGGGCAGGAAGCAACAGGCAGGTGAATTATTTAAGGTTTACATGGTTAGTTTACAGGATTTGATGAGGCAGGCAGGATACAGCGAGGCACAAAAATTGGAACGGATTTATGAGAATTTGAACCCTAGTTATAGATTATATATAAAACGTAGAGAGTTCAGGAACAAGCGGGAGCTACTCAGATTGGCAGGGGATTTTGAGCTTTTGATGAGGGAGGCTTTAGGTTTTCAACAAACGCCACCTACTCCGACGATGGTTACGCAAACACAACTCCAACCAATGAAGCTGGATAAACAACATAAGATGGTCGTTATGGCAGGAGCAGTGTGTGATAATAATCGATGTTATGAAGAGCAAGTAATCGATGTGATTAATCCAAGAGCGGCATGCAGGCGATGTGGACAGGAGGGCCATGGCTATCGGTTTTGTCAAAATGAATCCAAACTATTTTGCTGGGAGTGTGGTAAGCCGAGTGTTCGTACGAGGGAGTGTTGCAATAAGAGAAAGGAAAAATGGTCGTTGAGTGATGGTGTATTTCAGGGTAAACGACCCATATCGGAGGCAGCAGGTACATCTACAAAATCTAGGAACGCAATCTACATGAGACAAGGTCATATATTTGCGAAAGTGACATTGGGAAGTCAAGTGGCAGAGGCGCTAGTAGATACCGGGGCGTCCAACAGTTTTATATGTACCCAGTTGGCAGACAAGATGATAGGAGTAGAACGAGTGAAGGTAATGGATGGGTTAATACTGGGGATGGATTTCTTAACCAAGGTAAATGCTACGTTGAGCTGTGGCGGTGTAACACTTCAATTAAAGGAGGAGGTAGGAGGAGTAAGAAGTCCGAATACTCGATGCACGGGTGTAGAAACTATAGGCAACGAGGAGGAAGTGCGTATAAAGCGGTTCTTAGAAGGTGAATTACAAGGTTTTGAAACTTTGACTGGACTTTCTAATATTGCAGAACATCGAATTGTAATGAAGGATGAAACTCCGTTTAAGCAAAGGTATATGCAGACAAACCCGGCAAAGCAAAAGATAATAAGTGATCTGGTGGATGAGTTAATAGAGAATGGATGTATTGAACCTTCATATAGTCCATACAGTTCACCGATTGTGTTGGCACCTAAAAAGAATGGTAAATGGAGGCTTTGCTGTGACTTTCGGCAATTAAACAGCAGGTCAGTAACAGATGCATACCCTTTACCACGTATCAATTCCATTCTGGAGAGGCTGCGAGATGCTAAATATTTTAGTACACTGGATCTTAAAAATGGTTACTGGCAGATACCCATGGAGAAGGAAAGTAGGTTAGTAACGGCATTTACAGTACCAGGTCGAGGGTTGTTCCAGTGGAAGGTAATGCCTTTTGGATTACATTCGGCGCCAGCTACGTTTCAGCGCGCATTGGACCAGGTTATTGGTCCGGAGATGGAACCACATGCATTTGCTTACCTGGACGACATAATTGTGATTGGAAAGACATTGGAGGAGCATATGGTGAATTTGCGAGAGGTGTTTAGGCGACTAAAGATGGCGAATCTGAGAATAAATCCAGAAAAGTGCTCATTTATGAAGAAAGAAATAAAATACCTTGGCCATGTTGTGGGGGAGGATGGGATAAAAACCGACCCAGACAAGATAGCGGCGATCAAGGAAATGCTACCCCCAAAAGATGTTAAAGGAGTGAGACGGGTATTGGGCGTTGCCTCATGGTATCGAAGGTTTGTACCTGATTTTTCCGATTTGGTGTCCCCAATTACAAGTTTATTGAAAAAGGGTACAAGATGGAAGTGGGGTAAGGAGCAACAGGAGGCTTTTGAAAAACTGAAGGAGCGATTGACAGGTGCACCAGTGTTGGCTTGTCCAAATTTCGACAAACAGTTTATTCTCCAGACTGATGCAAGTGACTTTGGCTTGGGTGCGGTGCTCACGCAAAACATCAACGACGAGGAACGGGTCATCGCATACGCGAGTCGTCGGCTAAATAAAGCAGAGTGCAATTATTCAGCAACGGAAAAGGAGTGCTTGGCGATTGTGTGGGGTATTCGAAAAATGCGTCAATATTTGGAGGGTTATCGTTTTAAGGTAATAACTGATCATCTCTCTCTCAAATGGTTAAATAGCATTGAGAGTCCGTCTGGAAGAGTTGCGAGGTGGGCGTTAGAACTACAGCAGTACACGTTTGATGTGGAGTATCGCAAGGGGAAAAGTAATGTGGTGGCCGACGCGTTATCACGAGAACCACTAAACATATTGTGTGCTATGTCTGATGACTCGGTCAAAGATAAGTGTGCCTGGTTGGAGAGAAAGATGAAGGAGATAAGAGAAGACCCGGAAAAGTATGCTGATTTCGTTATTGAAAACGACCAATTGTATAGACATATTCCGAGTCGTGATGAAGTCGAGGGTGGAGTTCAATGGAAGCTATGTGTCCCCAAGTACATGCGCGAGAGGGTGTTGAAGGAGAATCATGACGATGAAACAGCGGGTCATCTTGGTAGTAGAAAGACTATTGCTCGAGTTGCAAGGCGTTACTATTGGCCAGGTTTATTCCGCGACGTAACCAGCTACGTACGGAAATGTGAATCGTGTCAACGATATAAGGCAAGTCAACAAAAGCCAGCGGGAATGATGTTAACGCAAATACCAGAGGAACCATGGGCGGTCGTATGTGCCGATTTTGTTGGACCACTACCACGATCAAAGCACGGGAACTCAATGCTGTTGGTTTTCTTTGACAAATTTTCAAAGTGGACAGAGCTAGTTCCAATGAGGAAGGCTAAGAGCGAGGGTGTTATGAAGGCGTTACGGGAAAGGATTGTGAGCCGGTTCGGAGTTCCAAAAGTATTGGTGACAGATAATGGAACACAGTTCACTAGTCGTGCATTCAAAACGTTTTTGGAGAAGTTGGGTGTACGCCATCAGTTAACGGCACCATATACACCACAGGAAAACCCTACTGAGCGTGTCAACAGGACGGTGAAAACAATGATAGCACAATTTGCAGGCGAAAATCAGCGAACATGGGACGAACATCTACCAGAGATTATGTTGGCGGTAAATTCAAGTGTCTCGGATTCTACGGGATACAGTCCCAGTTTTGTGGTTCAGGGAAGGGAGCCAAGACTTCCAAAGGCGCTGTACGATGAAGTCACTGTTGGTACAGAAGGCGATGTTCAGGAGCCAGAAGAAAGGGCAGAAATGATACAGGAGATTTTTAAACTGGTAAGACGTAACTTGGAGGTCGCATCACAAGATCAGAGGCGGCATTACAATCTGAGGAGAAGGGAATGGAAACCAAAGAAAGGAGACTTAGTGCTGGTAAAACAACATCATCTTTCTAGTGCAGTCGACGGGTTTGCTGCGAAACTGGCTCCGAAATATGATGGGCCTTATAAAGTTAATAGTTTTATATCACCGGTAATTGTGGTACTGGAGGGTGACGGTAGACGTAAAAGAAATGCGCACATTGGCGAACTAAAGGCGTTTAATGTTGAAGAGGGTAGCCAGGAGTAAGGAGTCGTATTTTTCTTTGGAGGGGTTAGCATGTTATTAAAGAAAGGGGGGAATGTGACGACAAGTTTGCTCGCAAACTTGTGTCACAGACAGTGTCCGTATACTTGCCGTACACAGTGTACAAATACCCTGATTAATGAAATAACAATAACAACACACACACTGTGTGGTTTTGATATAGCAGGCACACAAGCAGCAGAACCCAACAGTAGAAATATTTTGTAACAAACAAGTAGCAACAACATACAGTGGGCTTTTATTTTTGTAATAAACAAGTAAACAAGTAGCAACAAAATATAAGGACTTGTTTTCAATGTTGACCGTTAGATAAATAAAACAACACACAGGAGTAATATTTTGTTGGTAGTTTCTATGAGCTTGGAATTGTATAAAAGACGCGTGGTTTTAACAAACAGCTCTCATTCTTTTATCAGCGATTCGGTCTGTAAGTAATAAAATTAATATAAGGTAGACACTTCATTTGGTGGTTAGCGAACACCTTATGAAGTTAGAATTATTATCAGCAGTAGTGAACTTTCACTGGTGGTTATCGAGCACCAGGGAAAGACGTAGAAACCTAAGTAAGGTTAAGTATATGCTTCGACTGGTGGTTAGCGAGCACCAGACCGAAGCTAGGGTAATGGTAAGATAATCCTCCGACGGTGGTTAGCGAGCACCCGAGGACACTAGTGGATCATCAGTAGCGAGTAGTACACTTCAGCCGGTGGTTACCGAACACTGGATGAAGTTAACCATAATTTAGATTTTTAACGAGCATTCCCGAAGGTGGTTGGCGATCACCGGAGGGAATTAGATTAAGTCGTAGTATAGAAACTATTCCGCCCGGTGGTTACCGAGCACCGGATGGAATAATCTTACCTTTTCAGGAATTAAGCATCCACTTCGGCTGGTGGTTACCGATCACCAGGCGAAGATTAGAAAGTAGACGAACCAAGGAACACTTTACCGGGTGGTTAGCGAACACCCGTGGAAGTCAGATTCCGAGGAACGTGTGGTGAATGGTAGAGTAGAATTCGTTCTTTTCAGCTTATAGGTTCGGCGGATAATTAAACGAGCAATTACCGAAGGTGTCCCGAGCGTCAGGACAAACGAGTTTCACCAGGTCTAACATCCGAGACAAAATTGTGGCGTAAGAGTGTGCGGTAAACGTCGGCCAGTGATCACGGGTCGGATGTACGAGGGTTCACGAGTGGTTACCGAACCCGAGTGGACCACTGGACAGACGATTCGTGAAGGCAACTGGGTTGGAAACTGCTAGTGGTTTCCTAGCACGAACAGTGGACAACCCAGCGTAAAAATCCGAAGCACGAGCGAGGGGACCCGACCAAGTTCGAGAGGGAAACGAGGGACACGAGTGTCACCCCAAAGTGGAAACTTCCTCAGGAGAATACCCGGAACAGGAAAACGGTCACAGGGAGCCAAACACGAAGATTGCCGAAGTGGAGCCGAAGAGGAACGATCAATTAATATTATATATTTTGAATGAAATTTTATATTAATGTTTTAAATAAACCGAGATTGTGAAGTATTGAAACAAAAAGTACACGTGTTCATTATTTCTTGTAGCGAAACCTGGACAAAGGCTGAGTATTTACCCTAGCGAAAACAAGTCGTTACAAGTGGCGCCCGAGCAGGCTATTTAAACAAGAAAGTAAAACACGAAGAATACACGAGCAACATGGAGAATACAAAGGAGTTTTATGATGAAGTAGCAGCATTTGCAACAAAATTTGGTGTCGATGCGGAGGAAAATGTAGAGGAACTACGAAAACGTTTGGAGGACTTTATCAAAAATGTTAGTCATGAAACCAGTACAAGTGAATACGCAAGCAGTTTATACGCCATAGAACGAGTAAGAAAATGGTCTCTTAAGTATGACGGAAGCATGAATCCGTTAGATTTTCTGGAACGGGTACGGGAACTGGCTGGAGCCTATAAAATTCCACTGGATCGAGTACCTAAGATAATGCCGGAACTGCTGAAGGACTTGGCACTAATATGGTTTAGAAATAATAATGATAATTGGAGCGACTGGGATGAGTTTCAACGGGACTTTCTCGAATACTTTTTACCAACGGGATATTTCAAGACACTGGAGGATAGGATCAGGGGCAGGAAGCAACAGGCAGGTGAATTATTTAAGGTTTACATGGTTAGTTTACAGGATTTGATGAGGCAGGCAGGATACAGCGAGGCACAAAAATTGGAACGGATTTATGAGAATTTGAACCCTAGTTATAGATTATATATAAAACGTAGAGAGTTCAGGAACAAGCGGGAGCTACTCAGATTGGCAGGGGATTTTGAGCTTTTGATGAGGGAGGCTTTAGGTTTTCAACAAACGCCACCTACTCCGACGATGGTTACGCAAACACAACTCCAACCAATGAAGCTGGATAAACAACATAAGATGGTCGTTATGGCAGGAGCAGTGTGTGATAATAATCGATGTTATGAAGAGCAAGTAATCGATGTGATTAATCCAAGAGCGGCATGCAGGCGATGTGGACAGGAGGGCCATGGCTATCGGTTTTGTCAAAATGAATCCAAACTATTTTGCTGGGAGTGTGGTAAGCCGAGTGTTCGTACGAGGGAGTGTTGCAATAAGAGAAAGGAAAAATGGTCGTTGAGTGATGGTGTATTTCAGGGTAAACGACCCATATCGGAGGCAGCAGGTACATCTACAAAATCTAGGAACGCAATCTACATGAGACAAGGTCATATATTTGCGAAAGTGACATTGGGAAGTCAAGTGGCAGAGGCGCTAGTAGATACCGGGGCGTCCAACAGTTTTATATGTACCCAGTTGGCAGACAAGATGATAGGAGTAGAACGAGTGAAGGTAATGGATGGGTTAATACTGGGGATGGATTTCTTAACCAAGGTAAATGCTACGTTGAGCTGTGGCGGTGTAACACTTCAATTAAAGGAGGAGGTAGGAGGAGTAAGAAGTCCGAATACTCGATGCACGGGTGTAGAAACTATAGGCAACGAGGAGGAAGTGCGTATAAAGCGGTTCTTAGAAGGTGAATTACAAGGTTTTGAAACTTTGACTGGACTTTCTAATATTGCAGAACATCGAATTGTAATGAAGGATGAAACTCCGTTTAAGCAAAGGTATATGCAGACAAACCCGGCAAAGCAAAAGATAATAAGTGATCTGGTGGATGAGTTAATAGAGAATGGATGTATTGAACCTTCATATAGTCCATACAGTTCACCGATTGTGTTGGCACCTAAAAAGAATGGTAAATGGAGGCTTTGCTGTGACTTTCGGCAATTAAACAGCAGGTCAGTAACAGATGCATACCCTTTACCACGTATCAATTCCATTCTGGAGAGGCTGCGAGATGCTAAATATTTTAGTACACTGGATCTTAAAAATGGTTACTGGCAGATACCCATGGAGAAGGAAAGTAGGTTAGTAACGGCATTTACAGTACCAGGTCGAGGGTTGTTCCAGTGGAAGGTAATGCCTTTTGGATTACATTCGGCGCCAGCTACGTTTCAGCGCGCATTGGACCAGGTTATTGGTCCGGAGATGGAACCACATGCATTTGCTTACCTGGACGACATAATTGTGATTGGAAAGACATTGGAGGAGCATATGGTGAATTTGCGAGAGGTGTTTAGGCGACTAAAGATGGCGAATCTGAGAATAAATCCAGAAAAGTGCTCATTTATGAAGAAAGAAATAAAATACCTTGGCCATGTTGTGGGGGAGGATGGGATAAAAACCGACCCAGACAAGATAGCGGCGATCAAGGAAATGCTACCCCCAAAAGATGTTAAAGGAGTGAGACGGGTATTGGGCGTTGCCTCATGGTATCGAAGGTTTGTACCTGATTTTTCCGATTTGGTGTCCCCAATTACAAGTTTATTGAAAAAGGGTACAAGATGGAAGTGGGGTAAGGAGCAACAGGAGGCTTTTGAAAAACTGAAGGAGCGATTGACAGGTGCACCAGTGTTGGCTTGTCCAAATTTCGACAAACAGTTTATTCTCCAGACTGATGCAAGTGACTTTGGCTTGGGTGCGGTGCTCACGCAAAACATCAACGACGAGGAACGGGTCATCGCATACGCGAGTCGTCGGCTAAATAAAGCAGAGTGCAATTATTCAGCAACGGAAAAGGAGTGCTTGGCGATTGTGTGGGGTATTCGAAAAATGCGTCAATATTTGGAGGGTTATCGTTTTAAGGTAATAACTGATCATCTCTCTCTCAAATGGTTAAATAGCATTGAGAGTCCGTCTGGAAGAGTTGCGAGGTGGGCGTTAGAACTACAGCAGTACACGTTTGATGTGGAGTATCGCAAGGGGAAAAGTAATGTGGTGGCCGACGCGTTATCACGAGAACCACTAAACATATTGTGTGCTATGTCTGATGACTCGGTCAAAAATAAGTGTGCCTGGTTGGAGAGAAAGATGAAGGAGATAAGAGAAGACCCGGAAAAGTATGCTGATTTCGTTATTGAAAACGACCAATTGTATAGACATATTCCGAGTCGTGATGAAGTCGAGGGTGGAGTTCAATGGAAGCTATGTGTCCCCAAGTACATGCGCGAGAGGGTGTTGAAGGAGAATCATGACGATGAAACAGCGGGTCATCTTGGTAGTAGAAAGACTATTGCTCGAGTTGCAAGGCGTTACTATTGGCCAGGTTTATTCCGCGACGTAACCAGCTACGTACGGAAATGTGAATCGTGTCAACGATATAAGGCAAGTCAACAAAAGCCAGCGGGAATGATGTTAACGCAAATACCAGAGGAACCATGGGCGGTCGTATGTGCCGATTTTGTTGGACCACTACCACGATCAAAGCACGGGAACTCAATGCTGTTGGTTTTCTTTGACAAATTTTCAAAGTGGACAGAGCTAGTTCCAATGAGGAAGGCTAAGAGCGAGGGTGTTATGAAGGCGTTACGGGAAAGGATTGTGAGCCGGTTCGGAGTTACAAAAGTATTGGTGACAGATAATGGAACACAGTTCACTAGTCGTGCATTCAAAACGTTTTTGGAGAAGTTGGGTGTACGCCATCAGTTAACGGCACCATATACACCACAGGAAAACCCTACTGAGCGTGTCAACAGGACGGTGAAAACAATGATAGCACAATTTGCAGGCGAAAATCAGCGAACATGGGACGAACATCTACCAGAGATTATGTTGGCGGTAAATTCAAGTGTCTCGGATTCTACGGGATACAGTCCCAGTTTTGTGGTTCAGGGAAGGGAGCCAAGACTTCCAAAGGCGCTGTACGATGAAGTCACTGTTGGTACAGAAGGCGATGTTCAGGAGCCAGAAGAAAGGGCAGAAATGATACAGGAGATTTTTAAACTGGTAAGACGTAACTTGGAGGTCGCATCACAAGATCAGAGGCGGCATTACAATCTGAGGAGAAGGGAATGGAAACCAAAGAAAGGAGACTTAGTGCTGGTAAAACAACATCATCTTTCTAGTGCAGTCGACGGGTTTGCTGCGAAACTGGCTCCGAAATATGATGGGCCTTATAAAGTTAAAAGTTTTATATCACCGGTAATTGTGGTACTGGAGGGTGACGGTAGACGTAAAAGAAATGCGCACATTGGCGAACTAAAGGCGTTTAATGTTGAAGAGGGTAGCCAGGAGTAAGGAGTCGTATTTTTCTTTGGAGGGGTTAGCATGTTATTAAAGAAAGGGGGGAATGTGACGACAAGTTTGCTCGCAAACTTGTGTCACAGACAGTGTCCGTATACTTGCCGTACACAGTGTACAAATACCCTGATTAATGAAATAACAATAACAACACACACACTGTGTGGTTTTGATATAGCAGGCACACAAGCAGCAGAACCCAACAGTAGAAATATTTTGTAACAAACAAGTAGCAACAACATACAGTGGGCTTTTATTTTTGTAATAAACAAGTAAACAAGTAGCAACAAAATATAAGGACTTGTTTTCAATGTTGACCGTTAGATAAATAAAACAACACACAGGAGTAATATTTTGTTGGTAGTTTCTATGAGCTTGGAATTGTATAAAAGACGCGTGGTTTTAACAAACAGCTCTCATTCTTTTATCAGCGATTCGGTCTGTAAGTAATAAAATTAATATAAGGTAGACACTTCATTTGGTGGTTAGCGAACACCTTATGAAGTTAGAATTATTATCAGCAGTAGTGAACTTTCACTGGTGGTTATCGAGCACCAGGGAAAGACGTAGAAACCTAAGTAAGGTTAAGTATATGCTTCGACTGGTGGTTAGCGAGCACCAGACCGAAGCTAGGGTAATGGTAAGATAATCCTCCGACGGTGGTTAGCGAGCACCCGAGGACACTAGTGGATCATCAGTAGCGAGTAGTACACTTCAGCCGGTGGTTACCGAACACTGGATGAAGTTAACCATAATTTAGATTTTTAACGAGCATTCCCGAAGGTGGTTGGCGATCACCGGAGGGAATTAGATTAAGTCGTAGTATAGAAACTATTCCGCCCGGTGGTTACCGAGCACCGGATGGAATAATCTTACCTTTTCAGGAATTAAGCATCCACTTCGGCTGGTGGTTACCGATCACCAGGCGAAGATTAGAAAGTAGACGAACCAAGGAACACTTTACCGGGTGGTTAGCGAACACCCGTGGAAGTCAGATTCCGAGGAACGTGTGGTGAATGGTAGAGTAGAATTCGTTCTTTTCAGCTTATAGGTTCGGCGGATAATTAAACGAGCAATTACCGAAGGTGTCCCGAGCGTCAGGACAAACGAGTTTCACCAGGTCTAACATCCGAGACAAAATTGTGGCGTAAGAGTGTGCGGTAAACGTCGGCCAGTGATCACGGGTCGGATGTACGAGGGTTCACGAGTGGTTACCGAACCCGAGTGGACCACTGGACAGACGATTCGTGAAGGCAACTGGGTTGGAAACTGCTAGTGGTTTCCTAGCACGAACAGTGGACAACCCAGCGTAAAAATCCGAAGCACGAGCGAGGGGACCCGACCAAGTTCGAGAGGGAAACGAGGGACACGAGTGTCACCCCAAAGTGGAAACTTCCTCAGGAGAATACCCGGAACAGGAAAACGGTCACAGGGAGCCAAACACGAAGATTGCCGAAGTGGAGCCGAAGAGGAACGATCAATTAATATTATATATTTTGAATGAAATTTTATATTAATGTTTTAAATAAACCGAGATTGTGAAGTATTGAAACAAAAAGTACACGTGTTCATTATTTCTTGTAGCGAAACCTGGACAAAGGCTGAGTATTTACCCTAGCGAAAACAAGTCGTTACAGTGTGATTGTATTAATTATGTTAGGATCTAAATTGATGATGTCATAGTAAAAAAACTAGTAGAATCTAAACATATACAGTGCCGGACAAAAGTATTCACACAGACCAATAGTAGATACAATTTTTGAAAGAAAATTTTGAAAAATATCAAACAGTGTTTTGTAGGTAATTTATTACGCTTTTAATTAAGCTTTATAGCGTCCAGATTGAGTTAATAATAAATGTGCTACGAGGGTCGAACTGGAAAATGAAATCATTTATAGAGATTTCTTATAAAATGTTTTAAAAATATTTTTACGTCGATTTTTTATGAGTACAAGCCTAACAAATTTAAAAACTGGTTCAAAAATGTACGTTCAGTTATCGGCATTTTTTTTTAACGACCCAAAGAAAAATATTTTTTTTTTAAATACAGTAAAAGAAATTCGAATTTTTCGACCTCCAATTCTTTTGACCACCAGTTTTTAG
Organism: Pegoplata infirma; assembly: GCA_963921195.1. Taxonomy (NCBI): domain Eukaryota; kingdom Metazoa; phylum Arthropoda; class Insecta; order Diptera; family Anthomyiidae; genus Pegoplata; species Pegoplata infirma. Next base: position 90,162,213 of record OY992538.1, on the reverse strand, counting down.
TAAACAAAGAAAATGTTAAATTATTTTCATATCTGAGGTGTACTTAAGTTAATAAACAAAAATGTCTTTTCTTTGTTTACAAAAAATTGGTGGTCAAAAGAATTGGAGGTCATAGAATGCGGATTTCTTCTACTGTATTGAAAAAATTTGAACTTTTGTTTGGATTGAATATTAGTTGATAACTGCATATGGGGCATTCAAAACCAAATCACTCACTTTAAGACCCGACCCCTTTCGATCTATTTAATTTTTGGATATGTTTTAGAACTTGTTAAATGCAACTCGGACACCAATTTTCAATCATTTATTCCAAGATGGTGTTGAGAAATCAATTCCCAGCAAAAATAAATCGAGATTTTGGCGACACAGCATCTTTTTATAGCATACCGAAGCGCACCCAAAGAGCGCTCTTGAGGATGCAGTAAAAGTAAGGGGAAAAAATTTAAATTTTTTGTTAAGATTTTTTAAATAAAACTTAAAATATAAATTTATATTTTGATAAAATTTCACACATGCTTTCCTTTTAAATATATTTAACACTTTTTGAATAAAAACCCATGAGTTTTGGACAAAGACACATGATTTCACCGCATCATTATTGCGCATTAATCAGCGCTGCAAAGAGTGCTTCAATCATAACACCTTTAACACATTTTGAATGAGAAAAAATTGAGTACACCATTTCCACTTTAGTTTCAGAAAATACAAATTATATTACAAAAAATGTCCAATCATATTTTAAAATCTCCAATTATATTTAAAAATGTCCAATTATATTTAAAACATTTTCAATATAATTGAAAATTTTTTAAATGTAATTAAATTTTTTTTGGTTATAAATGGTAATATTTGAAATATAGATAAATGGAAGTTTCTGAAGTATAATTTGAAATTTTCGAAATATAATTGGAAATTTTTTTAATGAATTTGGATCTCTTTGGCGATATTTTTTCCAAATGCTTGCAAGGGTCAACTGATTTTCAGAATTTGTCAATTGTATTTAAAATTTTCAAATTGTATTTAGAAATAGTCAATTGTATTTCAGATTTTGTAATTTGTATTTCAGAAATAGTCAAATGTGCTTCATCTTTATTCTGCTTAAATAGCTCTAAAAAGATACATAAATTCATTGCATCTTTATAGCGATTTTTTTAGCGCTGTAAAGAGATGTAAATTCAGAGCATCTTAAGAGCGCTTTTTCGGTGTATCCAACTAGCGCTCTAAAGTGTGACATCGCCTTAGAGAATCCTGCATGAATTCAGCAGGTTTGGATGCGCTCCTTGATTCGAGTTCCCTTTCCAAAAGCTACTGCCAGTTCAGCAAAATTTCTGCTGGGTTTTCTCAAAAAAATTAAAAAAATTTAAATTTTTAATTAATTTTGACCAGTAAAAAATATTGATATCTTAAAAAAAGTTGGACAACGTTATGTTGGTATTTAAATGTAGTTTTACAAAAAAAAATATGAAAAAATTATTCGAAGTAATTATCACTTATTTTTTGACGTTTAAAAATTAAAATCGACTTTTTGAAAAAGTCCGAAACCTTCAATTTTTTTGTAAAAAAACTCTAAAAATTCTACTCTAAATTACGCAACTTTTAAGCCATTATTCGAGATGTTATCACAATTCTTTCTATTTTTTTTTTCAAATTTTTAAAATTGCACATTTTATTTTTGGGCTCAGATTTATTTTATATGGTGCTCCAAAAAAGTTAAATTGGTAGATACTGACCCTAACTTACCCTTGATTTATTCATTTGGAGGTAAAAATACGTCTCACAAACATTAAGGACGATCGGATATCGGTGAGGCGTTGAGCATGGTCCTTGAAGTATAAAAAACGGATTTAAAGGAAAAATATGAATATTTTTCTGTTTTCGCCATTTTTTGTATTTTTAGTTAAAATTAAACTCAAGTGGTTACAGGCTTATGATGTGAAGTAAAATGCCTTTCTAATTAGGTACTAACAACTAAAATCTGTTGAAAATCAGCCAAGTTATTACAACTTCCCCAGGCATCTAGCGTGTGTCATACCACTTGATTAAAGAATACGAGTCCCATTTTTTAAATTTATTGAAATTATCTACTTTAATAACATTTTTTCATTATTCATGTTTCAGTGTAATATTGTTTTTTGGTTTTTCCAAATTTTAAAACGAAAAAAAAAAAATTAAAATAGAGATTTCAAAAGGGTGTTGAAAATGCAGGCATTTTTAGCATTAATTTCAAGCATGTTAGCAAAACACAATATGAAAAATACTTGTCATCTAATTACATTTGAACTTCAAAAATAAAAAAATGTTATTACAGTAGAAAATTGCAATAAATTTCAAAAATTGGATTGTATTGCTTAATCAAGTGGGTTGCCACACGTTAGATGCCTGGGGAAGTTGAAATAACTTGGCTGATTTTCCACCGATTTTAGTTTTAAGTACCTTGTTAGAGAGGAATTTTACTCCGTATTTTAATTCTGTAACCACTTGTATTTAATCTTTACTTAAAATACTAAAAATATTGAGAAAACAGAAAAAAATTAAAATTTTTCCATGTAATCCGTTTTCTAAATTTTAAGGCCCATGCGGAACGCCTTACCCATGTCCGATTGTTCTTAATTTTTGTGAGACGTATTTTTACCTCCAAGTGAATATATCTAGGGTAGGTTAGGGTCAGTATCTATCAATTTAGTTTTTTTGGAGCTCCATATAAAATCAATCAAAGTCAAAAAATAAAAGGTGAAATTTTCAAAATTTGAAAGAAAAACAAGTAAGAAAATTATAGTCGGTCAAGACCGACCATATAATACCCTACACCAGAGTTTCCCGGAAAATGGGTCCCGGAAAAAGGGTCCCTTGGACCGATTAGATCTATATTTTGTCAAATCTTTAATAAGTGTAAAAACCACTCACAAATCAAATTTGAGTGAAATTGGCTTCTATATGTTGACAATAACCGTTTTAACTGAATATCGGGCGAAATTTTCACATGGGGCCTAAGTCCAAAACTGGTCCGATGATAATCAGATTTGATAAGGTACGCGTTTAACATACACAAACAAAATTTTAATTAAATATTTTCTATTTTCATGAAATTTGAGAGATTTGTGTGAAAATCGGGAAGGTGGTTTGTATGGGGGCTACAAGAAGAACTGGTCCGATTTCTTTAAAATTCGGAATGGCGATTTGTGAAGACAAAACATGTTTACTTGCCAAATTTCGAGAAGACACCTATTATAATACGGCTATGAGGGTCATTTGAGCCAAACCTAAAGAGGACCTTTGTATGGGGGCTAGGTCTAAATATGGACCGATTTTTTCCAATTTCAATAGGCTTCGTCCTTGGACCAAGAGAGGCTTAAGTTTCAAATTTCAAGTCAATTGATTAAAAATTGCGACCTGTATCGTGTTTACACCGTTTACATGGACAGACAGACAGACAGACGGACGGACAGACGGACGGACGGACGGACATCGCTAAATCGACTTAAAAAGTGATTCTGAGTCGATCGGTATACTAAAAGGTGGGTCTAGGACCAATATTTCGGGTAGTTACAAACATCAGCACAAACTCATTATACCCTGTACCACAGTGTGGTGTAGGGTATAAAAATATAGAACGAACACGATCACATCTCGAATTATGGCTTAAAAGTTGCGTAATTTAGAGTAGAACTTTTAGACTTTTTTTTAAAAAAAATCAAAGTTTCGGAATTTTTCAAAAAGTCGATTTTAATTTTTAAACGTTAAAAAATAAGTGATAATTACATCGAATAATTTTTTTAATATTTTTTTTCTAAAACTACATTTAAATACCAACAAAACGTTGCACATTGGGTTCAAATGGTACCAAAGTGGCGATTAATTGAAATTTATAAATGAAGTTTTTGTTATAAGTTTTGGTATGGGGTAAAAGTAGATAAAATTCTGCAATGCTAGTTATCAAAATCAATAAACTAAGTTGTTTACTTTTTTTCGGTGAGCTGTCAAAGTTAGCAAATTATTGCAGTCTTTGAAAAAAGTAAAAAATTCAAATTTTTTACAATTCAAGCGATTATTAGTAATATTAAATCTTTTAAAAGAAAATCTTTTATAATGGAACCTTAAACAAGAGGTATTAAACTAAATTGTAAAATTTTTTTTGTTTATAAAAATTGGCTCTTAACATTTTAAATAATTTTTTTAAAAAGGACCCGAAATTGGGATATTTTCCCCATTTAATGGGCTACACATATTAAGTTAGTAATAGTTGGATTTAGTTTTGTAAATTTTAAAAAAGTATAGGATATCAGCTTTTATTTAAAAGAAAAAAAGTACAGACAATGCCCGGCCCTTTTTTTTTATTCCCGTTTTTGTGTAAAAAGTCTGGGTATCGTTTATTAAACAAGACCATAATATGTGTGTTTATACCCTTCAACTACGGTATGGGCATACACTCACTTTGTCATTCCGTATGTAACGCATCGAAATATGGGTCTAGGACCCCATAAAGTGTATATTATTGATCACTGATCGATTCTAAGACATTCTGTGACTAACAGTGTGTCCGTCCGTCCGTCTGTTGTTGAGCACACCATAAAGTACATAAAACAAGAGCTAGAATCCTGAAGTTTGTCACAAATATGTGTAATGGTCATAGGCTGGTTAAGTTCTTGAACGAGCAAAATCGGACCAGAGGGGAAAAAGTTCCCTCTTGAAGGACTAAAACTACCCCAGAAAAATATTTTTTTTACAAGTTTTATTTGTATATTTGTTCAATAAATGAAACATTTTAATGCCATATGAAGTTCATCGACCTGAATTTGAACCAAGGGGGATCAGGAAAGCGAATTTTTTCTGTCCGCCCCTTTTTGGGGGCGTGTATAGAAAAAATAATTTAAATAATGATAAATTTTTATTAATTAGGTGCAAAAAATGACATCTATTTTTTTGGCAACGTTTACCGCGAGGGGAAGGTGTCCCCCATAGTCTCCCGGTAAACCCCCACCCCCTACGCCAAAAAAACGTCCCCTCCATTTGTTTTTTGTAGATTTATTATATGTTCAAGGGTTTCGTGTTTTTTTCCAATAACAAAAAAAGACGACTAAAAGATTAAAAAAGAAACATTTTGTTAATTTTTTTTTTCTCAAATGCTGTGTTTTTATGTATTTTTGATAATTCGTTAATATAAAACTACAATATTCCCATAAATCACTTTTTTCAGATAAATTTGTACATTTATGAGATTTTGTGAAAAACAAAACTTGGATGTTAAATAAAATTTAAAATAATATAAATATATATTGTGCATTCTTTCTTTGATTACTTTGATAGCACATTATGTACACTTTAATTTCCATTTTTTTTTTTATTAATTTATCGCTTTTCATTCCAAAGTTAGAGCAAAAATTGTGAACTATAACCCTTTTTTCCGAAAAACAAAAAAACGCCTAACAGGTTAAAAAAAAAAATTTTTTCTAAATTTTTTTTTTCCAAAGTGTGTATTTTTACGTGTTTATATTAGTTCATTAATAAAAAAATATAATATTCTAAAACTACTGCTTATCTGAATTAATCGCCATTTTGGGTACCATCGAACCCAATGTGCGTTGTCCAACTTTTTTTAAAATATTTATATTTTTTACTGGTCAAAATTAATTGAAAATTTAAATTTTTTAATTTTTTTTTAAAAATCGCCATTTTAAAAAATTTATCTATATGCTGGACGAACTTTCTGTCTTAGACGTGCCCTAGTAAAATTTGATGCAGAAAATATTTGTAAAACATTTTAACCCTTTAACTGCCTTTTTTTATAGACTTTTTGTATTTCTTTTAAAAAAGGACAAAAATGACCATTTAAAGCGGGAGCTAGAGGGTTAATTTGGTCAAAGAAAAGATTCATCATAAAATTTTATAAAACACATCAAAACATAATTTTTAGCTCAAAAGTATATTTGCACTGTTTTTTGTCGATATTTTTGAACACTGCTTTGGTAAAAATAAATAACAAACATTGATTATTTATACTTGACCCTTTTTAAGCACTTTTCGCATGTCGCACAAACTTTGAACATTTGACAACCCCTAGTGAAATTTTATGAGAAAAATATTTGTAGAACATTTTAACCCTCTAAATGGACGTTTTATTAGACTTCTGTGTTTAGTTTTTGAAAAAGGACTAAAATGACCCCTTAAAATGGCAGTTAGAGGGTTAAAATGTTCTTAGAAAAGAACCGCCATAAAATTTCACTGCAGACATCACGTCATATTTTGAAGCTCAGATGTGTTCTTAATATAGTATTTTTGACGTTTTCCAAACGCCTTTGATAAAAAAATAAAAACTTCAGTGGGCTATAAAAAAGAAATCCGAACTGACTTTGCAAAACCCTTTGGTGATTTTGTCCATTTGATTATCTTCTTTCATATGGCGTTGAAGCCATTGAGGCTCATTTTTCTTGTTGCACAGTGTAATTTTTGTAAAAAAGATAAGGTAGATAGATACCTTATTTTATTTTTGATATTTTTCAAAGAAAAACTAAAAAACTAAATATTTTACAAATTTAAGTTTTCTGTGTTATTTTTCGTACAAACCGGAAGATAGCTTTAATGGGTTTAAAACTCTATAAGAAAGAATGAACTTTTGCATAAATTTTGAGCTCATCACAGTAAAGATTGATCATCTGGTTTTTGTTTTAGAGCCTTTTAAAAATATTGCTTCTTCGAATTTTTTTCACAGTGTTTTTTTAAAATACATGTTTGGCCAATAATAGTACAACAACTTCAAGTTTTTTTGATCATATATTTGAGATCATAGTTCAATTCTACTCTATCGCTTTATACCAGATTTTTATTCCACCCAGTGGCTGCTGTGCAGGCTTTCAAAAAATGCAAAAATCGCGTTTTTTCGCATTTTCAACCGCGAATAATTAAAATTCTAGACGTGATGGAAAAATTTGGAGCACAGATTTGGAATCAGCGAGTCAAAATCTTTAAAATTTTGTATCAAACTTAAAACCGCAGTGAAAAACCTTCGATTTGTTGAGCGGTGTAATTTAATTTTTCAGTTCAACATTTAATATTAATTCAATCTAAACGCTATAAATCTTAAATCAAAGCTTAACAAATTACCTTCAAAACACTGTTTAAAAAATGCTCGTTCGATAAAATAAGGTTTGGTATTTTAAAATTTGTCTTTAACAAATTGCATCTACTATAACTTAGTGTGAATGCTTTTGTTCGGTACTGTATATGATTAAACCCTAAAAAGTTATAAGATTCTAGTATGTGTATGATGAAATTATCAGTCTTAACATTATCTTTTTCCATTATTGCCACAATTATGTTTCCTCTCCGCTTGTTTTTTTATGACCAATACTTACTATCTGCTAAATATTTTCCTTGTTCTGTTTTAAATATTGGATTTTCTTGATAACTGGTATTTTCAATTTGACCTAAAATTTTATAGAAATTAATATTAATTAATTAAGAATTAAATTGAAGCCATTTAACACTACTTTTTACTACATCTATTCTACTTTTTATTGACCAAGCAAAATCAAGCTATAAAATTGTAACACTACTGAAAATAAAATATATTCTGAAAAATATAAAAAAGATTATTTCCCTCTTATTATGTTACTTTTTGTTGCTCCATATATGTTAAGCACGGCTTAATGAAGATCTAATCTTAATATATTGAAATGTTAAAAAATATTTTAACCCGTTAACCGTTTTTCTAGGCATGCTCTTGTTTTTGAAATCTTTTAAATAAAAAAAAAAATGGTTACAAGGACCTTTAAAAATGCATATTTTTCGTATTTTTCGATAATTATAAGTCTGTTTATTTACATAAATTTCTTACTATTTTTACTACAACTGGAAAGTTTTATTTACTTTTTGTACTGAAAATTTACAGCTGTAGTAAAAGTAGTAAAAATTAGCAATCGAACAGACTTATGTTAAATTAAAAAAAAAAGAGTCAAAAATGTTTTTTATTTTTTTATTTTTTCATTACTATCATTAGCATGATGATAGTACAAGAATACCAGTACCTGGGCAGCATAGTTACTGAAGAAGGAGGCACAGAGAAGGATGTAGATGTCCGAATAAGAAAAGCACTGGGAGCATACACAACACTGCATAGAGTTTGGAATAACTATATGTACAGCACAGCAACAAAAATCAAGGTTTTTAAATCATGTGTACTGTCAGTTCTACTGTATGGTTGCGAAACTTGGTACGTAGTAGATGAAATACAAAACAAACTCCGAGTTTTTGTCAATCGGTGTCTACGAAGAATTTTGAAAATTTTTTGGCCGAATCGTATTTCCAATGTAGAGCTATGGAACCGCTCAAATTTTAGAGACGTCAACATCGAGATACGCCGAAGAAAGTTCGGGTGGATTGGCCATACGCTACGATTACCACCCACTGAAATATGTTACCAAGCTCTCTCCTACAACCCCCAAGGTTCAAGAAGACCTGGTCGCCCAAAAACAACCTGGAGAAGGTCGACACTTAATGAGATTAATAGTACATCCGAAGATAGAAACTACAACAACATAGGAGAATTTCGAGAAGCAGCGTCTAGAAGAGAAAGATGGAAGATATTTATAGACAGCCTATGCCCAGTATAGAGGCAGTTCTTTCAACATCAAGAACAAGGCTTATTATTATTATTATTATCATTAGCATGATACGGTGCGTAATATTAATTACATAATGTACAAAATACATTAATAATACGCACCCGTATACTGAAGTACGAACGAGATAATTTCAAAATCACCTTTTAACAAACTTAAAAAAAATAATTTTAAATTAAATATCAATTGAATGGGTTTTAAATGAAAGTTTATTTACTTTATTTGAAATTTCATTAGAATTTACCATAAAATTTTTTTGAGTGTAAGCATCGACACCTTAAGAGATATAATGCAAGTAGGTCTCAAAATTTTGAAAAAAAAAAATCGTAATGACGCTAAACGTGTTTAACTTGTGACACTAGCGAAAAAAGCTTGTAGTATCATTCCAGAATAACTGTACGATAATAAGTGTCAACCGGACGCCAATACTCTACACCAGCGGTTACCAACCTTTTTAGCTCGCGTACCTCTCATTTTAAATTTTATCAGTCGCGTACCCCCTTACGACTTTTGTGTTTCCGTTAAAAAACTTCACATATAAATGTTAAAGTTAATTTTGAAATTTTTGATCTGCTGGTATTATATTTTTTTTTTTTTGAAGGATTAAGGGGAGATCAAAACAATGGTGGTATTTTTTGGAAAAATGTTCGCTACTTGGGGTGGTTCAATGCATCTGAAAACGCGGATTTTGAGCTGATTTTTCTTCAGAGCAAAAACGGCTCAAAATATTGCAAATATGATTTCACCAGTCGATTCTACACCAAAAATTAAAACAAGGGACGTTTTTTGAACTCTAAAAAAAGTTCAAAAAACCCATCACAGGGGGCGAAAATATAATGTTTTTAGTTTTTTTAATTTTTTTTTTAATACGAGGGCAGATCAATAATTCCGTGACTTTTCGAATGAAAACCCCTCTTACGAGGGCGGTTAGATAAGTCCGTGACATTTGGAACTTCAAACATAGCTAACAACAAACCAACACTGCCCAGGTCAACTGGTATTTCTTGATAGCCTACTCTCAAATTGAGACAAAGCTATGTCTTTTTGTTTGTTTTTTACAGCCCCTATAAGGACTCAGTTGGCAACGTCCTCGAGCCATCCTCAGTGGCGGAGCGGTGACATATCAGAGTCACTGCTGACATCCACAAGACATCTCTATGTACTGGGTTGAGGACAGTTTCATACAAATTTTCAAAATGTCCTCACTCAAAGTCAGCAGTGGTCAGGGCTTCTAGGGACATATCACCTAAGACTTCTTTAAGGAAATGTCTGACGTAGGTCATGCGAAAATACAAAAAATTTTCGTATTTCCTTTAGTTTTTACTTTTGTCCATTTTCCTTTATAAATTATCTTTCTAATATTTAGAAAAAACTTTTTAGTCCCAACTGGATTTGAACCTGGAACCTCCAGATTATTAGTCCCACACCTAACTACTTGTTCCAATCTTTATTTTGAAAATTGTTTGTCTATTTATTACTTTTATTCTACTTGTTAGATTTTGATTTTTTTTAAATAAATCGATAATATTACGATTTTTTTCTTGGAAATTGAGGAGTTGCCCAGATTTAAAATTCTAATTTAATATACTGCTATTCTGAAGACATTTCCTATTAGACGTCTTAGAGGAATTGTCAACACTCTTAAAGCAAACATTCATTGCTGACAATGTTAGGACATGTCATCAAGGATTACCTATGATTTGTCAGAACCTGAAGACATTTCCTCAAGGAATCACTGTGGATATTTCCAAAGTGACACATTTTATAACTGGGGAGACAGCCTCGAGATTTAAAAAAAATATGAGTTTTCATTAAGCATTATTTTTTTTCCTGAAAAACATCGGGATCCCGGGTTTTCGGGATTTTCGGCGGTTCCGGGATTTATGGCGGTTCTTTTCCTAAAACTTATTACCCCTTTATTTGCCATTTTAGGGGTAGTTTTAGTAATTTTGATCAAATTTCTCCATAAAACACCGTCCGTTGAAATGACAAATTATTTTGCCATTTTGCATTTTTATTTTTTTGCTATCGAGACCACTTTGCAAAACCGTTAAGGTACCTACAGACAACTCAATATTATGAAGAATATGCAATTATATTGAAGGTATATTGATAGCGTGTGGGTTAGATTGGCGATTGTACAATGGTCAATCTTACCCACAGACCATCAATATAATTGCATATTTTACAAAATATTGCATCGTCTGCAGGTACCTTTAGGAACATTTTTAAATTGATTTTAATTACCAATATTTCAATTCACCCAAATCAGTTTTTTTTTTTTTGTTAACAAATTTAATGTTATAAATTTCGGGATTTTATTTAAAAAATCCCGGGATTCGTGAATTTAAAAAAATTTCGGGATCGGGATTTCCCGTTTGGCATCCCTAATCGAAAGGTTAATCGAAAACAAGTGGTCAGATCTCAAAATATTGTCCAAAAATATCGCAAAAAATGCTCTCTAAATTGCGCAAAAATAAGTTTTTTGTGAATTTTGACCTCAACTTTCTTAAAAAAGAGATTTTATCGAAAACTTTGGAAGCCAGATGCGGAACCAGCATTGAAATGTTAATCAAAAACGAATGTCCAAATTACTAAAATTTTGCGTACCCCCGCGGACAGTTTCGCGTACCCCCTAGTGGTACGCGTACCATAGGTTGGTAACCGCTGCTCTACACGCTTTGTCGGAAACGACTTTAACCTCAAGTTACGAACACTCTAAGGCTGAGTTTTTGACATATCGCTTTAACTTAGTTTAACCGGGAGTTTTATTAAACTTTATTAAATTAAAACCAAGTTTAACCAAGCATTCTGTTTTTCAGTTTAAGTTTAGCAAATGTCGATTAACATGGTATTGCCATACCAAATATCGTATTTCCAATTAGAATAGTTGCCATCGTCGCACATTTTTTCCATTAACATGGCAACACTAACCAGTATATTTGAAAATCAGAGGTGTTTTTTCACATTTTTGTACCTTAGTTTAACTCTCCATCATTGATGAGTTAAACTCAAAATAAACCACATCTCAAAAACAGAATTTGTGGTTTTAACTCAGTTTAAACCTAAACCAATAAATTTTACAACTCAAAAACTCAGCCTAAGTGTCTCTCTTGATTACAACGCCCCACAGTTGGGAAAAATTTACTTTTTTTGTTCAATTTTGCCTACAGGTCGCAATTCTTAACCGATTTTGGTCTTTCTTTTTTTGTATTTTAGCTAATAAAACTCTGCATCGATTTGTCATGGTAGATTTTTAAAAAAAATTTCGGATTACTTTTTATATTTTCCTAAATTTCCGAAAATTTTAATTTTTTCAGTATTTTTGCAATAAAAAATGTATTTGGCATGGGACGAATATATTTTATAGACTAAATTAAAGGTATTGGACCCCTTACCAACGATGTCATTAATATTTGAAAATATATTACTATTTTGGTTTTTATAACCAGACAAAAATTCAAGAATTTTAACTTTAAAAAGCCTATATCTTTAAAAATAATGTACCAATTTAAATGAAATCTTTTTGAGATTAAAGCTTATGTTTTGCTTAGGCTGCATTTTTGACATATCGCTTTAACTTAGTTTAAACGGGAGTTTTATTAAACTTTATTAAATTAAAAACCAAGTTTATCCAAGCATTCTGTTTTTCAGTTCAAGTTTAGCAAATGTCGATTAACGCGGTATTGCCATACCAAATATCGCATTTCCAATTAGAATAGTTGCCATCATCGCACATTTTTTCCATTAAAATACTACAACATGGCAACACTAACCAGTATATTTGAAAATCAGAGGTGTTTTTTTACATTTTTGTACCTTAGTTTAACTCTCTATCATTGGTGAGTTAAACTTAAAACAAACCACATCTCAAAAACAGAATTTGTGGTTTTAACTCAGTTTAAACCTAAAACTACAAAATTTTACAACTCAAAAACTCAGCCTTAGTCATAATCGGTACACAAAATTTAAAAAAAAAAAGATTTTATTTTTTGCTTAAATTTTACCTTGATTTTTGGAATTTTTAAATTATTTTTTAGTCTGTTTATAAAAAACAAAAGTTGTTACATTGTAAATTCGAAAAAAAAGAGTTAAACAATTTTTCAAAAATACTTTATTTACCAATAATGGTTAAGAAAATTAGAGGCTTAAATCAAAAAAATGCCTGCGAATTTTGTACTCTTGCCCAAAACATTAAATCAATCAAACACTGTAAAATCGGAAATCGTTAGGAATTGTATACAATTCCTTCGTCTAATCATTCAGCACACAGTCAAGCTAATCTGGGTCCCTGAACATAGTGGGGTCACCGGGAACGAATTGGCTGATGAATGTTCGAAAAATTGTTTTGAATCGGTGGGGGAACATATAGAACTGACATCTCGGTTTCTAAAGTAGAATTAATAAACGAAATTGAGAGGATATCTGAGAATTGGATGAATGATAGATGGATATCACTGACTACGTGCCAAATCCTAAGAGGACAATAAGTCTTCTTACTTTTGGCAAACGGACGGTTAGCCTATTAGAGGAAGTACTTACAGGACACTGTATAATTCGGAAAATGGCCATGCGAATATGGATTTCTAATAAGGACTATTGTAGAAGTTGTGGGGAAGTGGAGGAGGAGGAGTCATTGAAGCACTTGTTATGTAAATAACCGGTTCTGATGAGAAGCCACCTTAAGAAGTTTGAGGCAAAGATTTTTCGATAACCTAGTTTAGGTAAGGTTGTAAGTGGCTGCTGACATTTTACGTCAACACACGTAGACTCTGAGGTCCATTGTGATACCACGGGACTGAAATAGGTTTCCCTACTAGTCCCTGTCGTTAAACCAATTTGAGCTTCTTATGAAACACCTTAGATATTGAATTTTGTGTTCCGACAAATCAGAAAGATCGTCCAACTCCTCTTTATCCATGCAACTCCGGCAAAAGTCAATCGACGGCACATTAAACCGCTCTGCATTAGGGTGGCAGCTATTTTGCAAAACTTAAAATTTTAAGGAGTGCACCCCTAATTTTTATTACATTTGGTCTAAAAATACTATACTAAAAATTTCAGCCAAATCGGACAACGTTAACACGAGGCGCATCGAGGTCAAAGGTCAAACACACGAAAATAGCCATATTTTGATGAGAAACATTGAATAAATGGTGTTGTTTTTTGAATATATTGTTAAAAAGTGGTACACGAGTTGTTTTTAGTAAAAGAAAATATATTAAAAAGTTTTGGGTTTTCAAAAATTAGCCCTTGTAAGTCTTTCGGGGTCGAAATGACCCAATTTTTACAAAATGACCCCTAAAACACGAAAATCAGCCCCAATTTTCTAATTTTATTGAAATAAACCAAAGAAAAATTATATTTATATTCTATTGTATCATAAATACTCAGATACGAAATGCTGTCTTTCTAGGCTGTCATTAACCCGTTTCATGGTAAGGCCAAAAATATGCATTATATTTGAAGTGGTTCTCAAAACTGATATTTTGATTTTTTTAAAATTTTCTTAAACAAAATTAAGAAAAATGCTGAAAAAACCCCAGAATGTTATAAAATATATATGAGCACATAAAATACAAATTTTTGGGGCGATATACCTCGGATAGTTTGGCGGGGGCATCGATTTAAACTCAGCGGATTTCGAGGAAAATACCTTTTTTGCCCACAATTTACTCAATGTGGAAAAATTTGGTAAATATTTTAAAATTTCACAAAGTAAGGGCCACAAATTATTAAAAACAATGTTAGAATTTAACCCTAAATGTTTTAAGAAAATGGACCAATATAAACCCAGCACGTTAAAAATTTCATAAAATAGTTTTTTATTTTTTTTTTCGATTTCTAATAAACTTGTTATAATTATTGTGTGAGGTCAGAAAAATAATCATTTGATTTTTTTAATTAACCCATAATAAATATAAATATAAATGAAAAGTCAAAAAAAAAAAAATATTTTATGCAAAAATTTTTTTTACCAAGTTTTATAGAAATCTAAAAAAAATATATTAAGAATTTTTAGTGTGCTCGGCCATTTTAACCCCATGTTCATTTATGGGTTAATTAAAAAATCTCAAATAATTATTTTTCTGAACTTGCACAATAATTACAACAAGTTTTATAGAAATCAAAAAAAAAAATAAAAAGCTATATTAAGAAATTTTAACGTGCAGGGCCGTTTTGACCCATGTTCGTTTATGGGTTAATTTAAAAAAAAAAAAAAATATATAATTTTTCTGAACTCGTACAATACTTATACCAAGTTTTATAAAAAATCGTAATAAACATTTCATATTTAGGTGCCTTGTTCTAAAAAAACTCTAAATATCCCAAAATTTTTCGTTTGACCCGAATAAAAACCGTTTTGCATTTTCCTAAAACGTTTAGGGTTAAAGTCTAACATAGTTTTGAATAATTTATGGCTCTTACTTTGTGAAATTTTAAAATATTTACCAATTTTTCCACATTGAGTAAATTGTGGGCAAAAAAGGCATTTTTCCTCGAAATCCGCTGAGATTAAATCGATGCCCCCGCCAAACTATCCGAGGTATATCCCCCAAAAAAATTTTATTTTATATGCTAACATATATTTTATAAGATTCTGTGGTTTTTTCAGCATTTTTCTTAATTTTGTTTAAGAAAATTTTTAAAAATGAAAATATCAGTTTTGAGAACCACTCCAAATAAAATGCATATTTTTGGCCTTACCATGAAACGGGTTAATGACATCCTAGAAAGACAGTATTTCATATCTGAGTATTTATGATACAATAGAATATAAATATCGTTTTCCATTGGTTTATTTCAATAAAATTAGAAAATTGGGGCTGATTTTCGTGTTTTAGGGGTCATTTTGTAAAAAAATGGGTCATTTTGGCCCCTAAAGGCTTACAAGGGTTAATTTTTGAAAACCCAAAAAATTTTAATATATCTTCTTATACTAAAAACAACTCGTGTACAACTTTTTAACAATATTTTCAAAAAACAACGCTATTTATTCAATGTTTTTCATTAAAATATGACTATTTTCGTGGGTTTGACTTTTGACCTCGATGCGCCTCGTGTTAGCGTTGTCCGATTTGTCTGAAATTTTTAGCATAGCATTTTTACGCCAAATGTAAAAAAAATTAGGGGTGCACTCCTTGAAATTCGAAGTTTTGCAAAATAGCTGCCACCCTACTCTGCATGCTTCCCGTTAAGACAATATCCGGTAATTATAGCAACCACCGTCGAAATCTCTCCACTTGGAAGCGATATCAGCTCACTTGTGCACCTATCATTAAGAGATGGCCAAATCAGTCGTGTTGTCTCACACGTCCATCCATTTGCCCATCTTTGATTAGTCTCCGTCGCGAAACAAAGCCGTAGGTTTTACTTGCAAGTTTCTAGAGGCATAACAACACATTCCAATTATGTTGAAAACTGTAAGGTAGTTCCTAGTCTTGCAAGCTCATCGGCTTTGCAATTTCCTGGAATGTCTCTGTGCCCTGGGACTCATATGAGTCGTATGTTAAACTGCTTGGCCATCTCATTTAAATACGTGCGGCAGATAAGAGCAGATCTTGTTTTTAGAAACATTGAATCCAGGGACTTGACCTCGGCTTGACTGTCAGTATAGATATTGACTGCGGTTGTAGACAACACATTGCAGCGTAACCAGCCAGCCACTTCCTTTATTGCCAGCATCTCTGCCTGGTAAACACTGCAATGATCTGGCAATCTTCGAGCCTGGCTTAATCCAAGCTCTTCCGAATAGACTCCAAAGCCCACTTGTTCGTGCAGCCTCGATCCATCAGTGTAAAAATTTATGGTGGCTCCACTTCCCGAAATGTCCCCCATCCAAGACTCTCTGTAGCGCTCAAACAGGCTCATAGAGGGAGAACTTCGATAACCCAGATTGCCTAAATGGTGCCTCATTAACATCTCTATATATCTTAGATAAGGCGACCAGATTTTGATAATAAAAATAGAGGACATAAAGAAAAAAGTCAAAAAAAATTCGAATTTAACATTTTTTACATATTTTAGAGACAAAATTCACATAAACGACCATCAAGCGGTGGTCACCACATTTTTAATGATGTACATATGAAGGTTTCTATTTCAAACGTACCACGAAAATAAAAATGTTGTTGGATCAAAGTCAAACTTTGAGAGCTTATTGCCCTATATGAAAGTAACAAATCGTGGAACAAAAATTTTCGTTTTTCGGAAAAATGGGCGAGATAGGCGTGGTCAAACATGGTAAAATTGAGCAATTTTTGCATGATGTCGCTTTATATTTAATTTTTTCTACAGTAACTCAACGATTCTAAAATTTTCGAAACACATCTAATTTATAGTGTTTCGTATGCGCTATCGATTGGCATTATTAGTTTTTGGAAAAAATTCAGAACAATGTCTGAATTTTTCAGATAAAAAATAAAAATCGATGTAGCAAAAAACACGCCGTTTTTAATTTTTTTTTAAAAAAATTTAAATTAAAGTTCATTTCATTCTCTACATCATATCAAATTTTCAGAGAGCAGTTATTTTTGGTTTTCGAGAAAAGTGGCTTTAAAGTTTGAATGTCTTATTTTATTTTCCATATCACTCATACGCCACGATACATTTATTTTTGCACTTACCAAAAACTTGTTTAATTCTATTTAGATAATTGATTTAGAGCCGATTTGTAGAGTCCAACCGAATATTCGGTTTCGGTCTCGACTTCTGCCGAATAATGGGGTTTAGGCCTCTATTCGGCATAATTTTAGTATTTTAAAAAATATATAAAAAAGATCCTGAATTTTTCAATTTCGAGTATCATTACACTTGATTCAGTTCATTTTAAAAAATGTAACAAGGTTTTCCAATTAACGTGTTACCGTTACAGTTCAAATAACTTTTTTTTTTAATTTACAGATTTAATGAACAATTTTTCTTAAGTTTATTTAAATATGATTTTTTTGTAAGTTTTTTAAAATATATATATTTTTTAATAAATACAACAATTCCGATGGTTTAAAAAGATTAAGTGCTGTATATTTATTTTAAAAAAGAAATATGTTAAAATTTTATTCAGCCAGGCATTAATTTTTTTCAGTTTAGGTTTTGGTTCGGTTTGGCCTCGAAAAACAGGTTTCGGCCGGAAGCTATTAATTTGTCATATTTATAATAAGAATTCGACCGTTTTTCAAAATTCTTCGTATCAAGGTTGCATTCAATATCAATAAAATTATAACACTCAAAAAAATAAAACTGTAAAGTTAGCAAAAAATTTAGTTAAATTTAACTAAAAAAAACACCTGATTTTGAACCTACTAAATTTCTAGTTAATTTAACTAAAAATATTAAGTTAACTTTTCGTAGAATGAATGTAGCAAAAAAAAGTAACTTTAACTAGAAATTCAGCTGAAAATTTCGTAATATTTTTATGTATGTATTAACAAAAAAATTAGTTAAATTCAGCTAAACTTTTTGTAAAAAAATTGTAAGTTTGTTAAATATTGTTTTTATACACTAACACTTCACTTATTTTTTATTTTTTTTTTTTTCACAGCATTAAGTTCAGCTTAAGTAGAACATATGAGATTTGCATAGGAGGCTACACAAGAAATTTCTAACATTTTTTCACTCGACAAATATGTTACGAGAAATCAGCAAATTAATTAATAAAAATTCGTAAACACAGTTTTAAAGTCAACAAAAAAAATTAATTCAAAATTTGTTCAAAACTAGTATTTTCGTAAATTGAACTTAACTAAAAAAGTAGTTAAAACGCTGATTTTAACTAAAAATTTGCTAAAAAGCCATTAAACTCGAGTTAACAAAAAAAAAACTGTTAACTTTACAGTTTTATTTTTTTGAGTGAATATTTCAGAAGTGATCTTTCCCTTATGATTGTTAAAATTCTGGGACCCCGCTTAGCCATTTACTGGAATAAATCCGGCAACAATATTCACAGTCGTTGTTAACTAAAAATTTTAAATATATCAGAAGTAGACAAGTTCCAAAAAATATTTTAAAGTCTGCACTTCAAAAACTTTACAAACCTTCTTCATCATTTCAAAGATTTTAAAGATCGAAAGTTCATTCTTATTACACAGAAGACGAGTAAGCGATGACACTGTATGTCTCTGGGCAACAAAAAAAAACAGTAGAATTCCTATATATAAGACAAATCAGCTCTAAATCGGTTATCTAAACAGAATAAAACAAGTTTTTGGTAAGTGCAAAAATAAATGTATCGTGGCGTATGAGTGATATGGAAAATATATTAAGACATTCAAACTTTAAAGCCACTTTTCTCGAAAACCAAAAATAACTGCTCTCTGAAAATTTGATATGATGTAGAGAATGAAATGAACTTTAATTTAAAATTTTTTAAAAAAAAATAAAAATGTCGTGTTTTTTTCTACATCGATTTTTATTTTTCATTTGAAAAAGTCAGACATAGTTCTGAATTATTCTAAAAAACAAATAAAGCCAATCGATAGCTCAAACAAAACACTATAAAATAGATGGGCCATTCCAGAAAATTTAGCTCAAATTTTAGTCATTTTTGGAAATGGTGTCTCAGATTAATTTGAACCTTGACACATAGATAGCCCTCATAAATATGATATATGTACCATATATCGTTTTTTTACATTTGGTGTATTTAACGAATTATGGCGGGTCAAAGATTGACTTTTTAAGCAAAAGCAAGAAAAATACATCACGTTTAAAGAGCTGTAACTTCTTAACCAATGACCCGATTTTCACAAATTTAGGCTCATGTGAAAGCTGGGGTTCTACTTTTAGAAAATATTTTTAAAATAACACAGTTTTTTTTACAGAAATGATGCAAAAATTCAAAAACATTTCTTTTCTTTTTGAATATTTAAAAAAACACATCTTCGATTTTTTTTAAAAAAATTCTGGTGAAAAATAACAATGTTTTGTATAACATATTCAAAATTCAGAGTGGGATCTCCATGGGATCAAAAAATATTCTGTTTTAAGTACGAGGTTCTCATATTTTTCCCTTAGAAAATTAAAATTTCTAATGTTTTGAATGTTTTTCAAAATTTTAATAGTATAATTTTCTTTGAAAACTTAAATTTTTATATTGAAGAAACATAAAATTTTAATTTTCTAAGGTAAAATTTAAGAACTTCGTACTAAAACCAGAATATTTTTTGATCCCATTGGGATCCCACTCTGAATTTTGGATATGTTGTACAAAACAGTATTGTTTATCACCAAACTTTTTTTTTAAAAAGTCGAAGATGTGTTTTTTTAAATATTCGCAAAAAAAAATGTTTTTGAATTTTTGCAACACTTCTGAAAAAACCGTATGCTTTTGAAAATATTTTCTAAAAGAAGAACAATAAAGCTTTCATATGAGCCATTACTTGTGATAATCGGATTATTAGTTAAAAAGTTAGAGCACGTTAAACGTCATGTATTTTTCTGACTTTTGCTAAAAAAGTCGAACTTTGACCCGCGATAATTTGAAAACTACAGCAAATTTTGAAAATCCAAATATGCAACATATCTCATATAAACGTGGATATCTATGAGCCAAATTTTCAGTGGCGTCCAAAGGCATGTTTCCGAACAGTGGGGCGAAAATTTTTGGAATTACCCAGATGTGTTTCGAAAATTTCAGAATCGTTGAGTTACTGTAGAAAAAATTTAATATAAAGCGACATCATGCAAAAATTGCTCAATTTTACCATGTTTGACCACGCCTATCTCGCCCATTTTTCCGAAAAAGTAAGTCTTTTGTTCCACGATTTGTTACTTTCATATAGGGCAATAAGTTCTCAAAGTTTGACTTTGATCCAACAACATTTTTTTTTTCGTTTGTATTTTTTTTCATATGTATTAGAAGTGAAAATCGGACAAAAAATGGAAAAGTTTAATTTTCGGTAAAATTGAAAAGCATCAAAAACTAACATACCCCTCTCGTTATCTCGAGTCAGTGGTTAGATTTTTAACATATTTTAATGCAGAAAAAATTAATCGAATTTTTTATTAATGAAGGATACAAGTTTTGGAGCCTTTTTGACGAGGTTTAGCTCACGATAGATTATCGCTAGAACCGAAATATTTTGGGAATCATCGTAAAAAATGTCAAAGTTAATTTTCAGTGGGGTACAACTTTAACCTTTTTTTCCCATATAAGGGAGTCTAATACATGTCCATTAGAGGTATAACCAAAATAAGAACCTATCATAGCGGTATGGGCAATGTTATACTGATAAAAAAAAAACTTATCCGGGGTCATTTAGGTCCAAAAACCTTCGGCACCAATTGCAATTTCCAAAACACTACAAATTTATATTTTTTTATGTTTTATGGTGGGAATCCTTCTCTTCCGCCGTTTTTTGGTTTTTTGTTATTTAAGAACAAAAATAAAACAAGAACAAAATCACAATATGATTTTCAACATTAGAAATATCGGTTGCCTAATTAATTAAAAAAGAAATATTTGCGAAAACTTCATCGCGATTGGTGCCGAACCTTTTTAAACATTCGCGAAAAAATTGACACATATTTCTTATTGATTTTTCATGTACTTTTTACTATGATAGGTAATTTTTGATATTTGAAAAAAAAATGTATATGGTTATATCCCTAATGTCCATCCAACAAGTTATACAACGATACTACAAGTCTATGGCCACTTTTACAAAAAGAAAATTCAGTAGGAGTATGAACAGAACAAGCACGGCGCGACATTTTCCATACGATTTGCCAGTAACAACCGGTGACCGCCGTGAAATAAAATTTGTTTTAATTTATAAAAATAAAAATAAATTTTGATCATGCTTCTAAAAAAGTTAAAATAGAGTATTGTCCTCTAAAAAAGAGTACGTATGGTCACCTTATCTTAGAGAATCGGGATGGTTCAAGAAGTAATAGGTTTTTGTATCAGAGTGGAGTAGGGAAATGACAGTTAAGGGAATCACAATGGGCCTTATGGCCTCCGAGTGAATTCGATAAATTTTCTGACGCCCATCCAACCTAACCTAACGTCGCGACGCGTCGATTGTTGTCCAGCGTTCTCAGGGGCTTGACTGCGGATAATGGGTTCTGATATTCTGTCAATGAACTTCCCTGGTCCATGGACTTCCCTTGTCTAATTTTCTGAACAACAAACCCTGAACTCAACTCAAACCCAAGAATTTTAAGTTTGCGAAAAAGTTCGTTTTGATCGGAAGCATATCGGCTTCTCATATTGGTTTTTGCTGGATAATTACGTTTAAACTAGTTTTAAGATAATAAAAACTATATAACAGAATAATTTGACATAAATACTAACATTAAATACAAAAAACAAAAAAAAAAAAAAAATTTTGCCAGCAACCAAAATTTAATATTAATTAAGACATGTCACAAACAACTGAAATGAAAATTTAAAACAAAAAAAAAATCTAATATTTACACATAAATAATTTCAAATAAAATGAAACTTACTAATCCCAATTTTGAACAAAAATCAGCAAAAGCATGGTAAATACAAGTGAATTTTTTTTTATAAAATTTTGTATAATACAGGCAAAGATATTGAAGTGAAGATGAAAATTTAAAAATTTTCTTATGTTTTTTTTTTAGCCTTGAAGTAAATTGTATAATACAAGTAAGAGAGAGATGGAGTGTTTGTTGAAAGCTGCACATTATTTTTTGGGGTATGATGGGGTGGTGAAATTTAATCACGATCCACTATACTAGTTTTCTTACGACGAAATATTTTAACCAACATTGTTGCTATATGTTTTGAATTCGTCAGCGACATGTCCTTTTCCAATGACAAAATATTAGTGACCGCCGTACAATAGTCCTGGAAGAGTACATGTTCAACACCACCCAATGATTGCATATTAATAAGGCGAACACTTAATTTCGAATAACGATTTGTTGTCAGATGAAGACCCCGTACAGAACATAAATGTCTTAAATTATCCATTTCTTTCATGAGATTCGGTAAACGTAGTATTGTAGTCATTTTTAAGCCAGTACCCAGAAAAGATGGACGCGATTGTAAATAACCCAATAAATAACTTTCTTTAAAGTGTAAATGATGTTCTAGAAATGATATAGCTCGGCCAACTCTCGTATAGACCGCCCCAATATCTGAACCACCTTTTGAATGTGAGGTTGCTATAATACGCACATGTTCTTGACAATTTAACCATAAAGCTAAATTATTTGAAGTACTTATATAGACGCCACGTCCATAGGGCCATAAATTACCATTAAAGGCTGATGATTCTGCCAATTGGGTAGCATCTTTAAGATTGAGTAGCGGTATCAGAAGACCATATTCATTTAGCATATCATAAATTTCAGAATTATCTTCTAATATTTCAGTTAAGGTATAATAGCTGCCCGGTTCTGCTTCATCTATAGCTTCTATAAAAGCTGAAGTAAATATTTTTGCCATCATTAAACGTTCAGCTTGTTCTATCTGACCAATTGTCAAATTTAATGGTAGCTCAAATTTTTCCAAATTTCTAGAGCATTCTACTATTGTGCGTACTATTAAATTTGAATCATCATCAAATACAAAATAAGCGGTATTTAATCTTTCACCACTTTCCATGGGAAAATATGCTATACGAGGATGTGGTTTAAAGTCGGCCGTTACACTTAGACAATGCAAATCTTTAATTAACGGCACTAGAAATTCTTGAAATACCACGTATACATCAAAGTCTGGTGCAATTATGCCACTATTTATATCTTCTTCCAAGTGTCGATCTTTTGAAGTTTTTCTTAAGGCTGGCCATATAACATCAAAGAGATTGTGGTCCAAACGGGTCTGTCGTTTCTTAATCTTTTCATATACCGAAGGTTTTAGAAAACGACTCAAATAACTGGTTATCGATAGTTGTAGAGAATTTGATGCTGATAGTGGTTTCTTTTGTGCCAATGCTGAGGCAGTTTGTCCACTCCATATTTTATTGGATTCTTGTATAACACTAAAACAACGATCCAAGGTCCTTGCTATATCTCCATCGTTTAGCAGTCTTCGAGAACTGTGTAGATCATCTGGTACTGTGGTGTTTTCATTTGTTCGGGTCATGTGAAATAAAGGAGAATGCAGAGAAGTGCAGAGAAGGCAGTTGGTTAGGCATTTTTTAAACATTTTTTTCTTTGATTTCTTTGATACACATATATTTTACAACTGCATTAATTACATCATATCCTAAATATATCACACAACATTAACACACATTTATTGACCCCCTATAAAAAATATTTACATATTTACATTGATTTGAATACATTTAAAAGCACATAAGTTTTTATATAGATTTAAAAAAAAATATTAAAACGTTAATGAAAAGAAAAAATTAAAAAAATTAAATTGTGCAAAACAAAGCTTGTGATAAAAGTGCTTTAGATAAAAAAGAATTTATTTAATTGGAAAATTAACTCCAAAATTAGTTTCCAACTTTTTATACACTCCACTCTACACCATTTGCAATTGTATTTCAGAAATTATCAGTTGAATTTCAGAAGTTATCAATTGTATTTTAGAATTAATCAATTGTATTTTCAAAGTTATCAATTGAGTTTCAGAATTTATTAATTGTATTTCAGAAAATATCAATTATTTTTCAGAAGTTATCAATTGTATTTTAGATAGGGTATTCAATTAATCGAGGTTTTGGTTTAATCGGTTAATCGAGCAAATAATTAATCGGGGTTGAGATTTAATCGGTTAATAATCGGTTAAATTTGAATTATTCGGTTAACCGAATAATATCAATTCAAAATTTAAATTGAATATAAAACCACGAACTGTATATACTTTTAAGAAGATAAGATAATAAGAATTCTATACCCGCTATGGCGAAGCTTTAAATACCCTCTATAATGTTAGCTCAAATAAAGAATTTTTGTATGACATCCTGAAAAATTTGCCCAATTTAAATTGGGCCCAATTCAATGAAAAACAAGTGAGAGTGTTAAATTCGGCTGTGCCGAATCTTTAATACCCTCCAAAATGTAAAAAAAAATTGACAGGGGCGTTTCTTTTTTTTTGGGGGGGGGGGGGCGAAGTTGATAGGGTCAGTGGGGCACATTGAGAGCACCTTCCCATCGCGATAAATATACCAAATGTTTCATTTATTTAACAAAAATACAAAAAAACCTGTAAAAACGTGTATTTTTTTAGAGGTTGGTTTAGTTCTTCAAGGGGGAACTTTTTTCCCCCTGGTCCGATTTGGCCAATTTCCGAACTTAACCTGCCTAGGAACATAAGACATATTTGTGCAAAACTTGAGGTTCCTAGCTCTTTTATTTTGGACTGCATCGTGTTAACTACAGACGGACGGACGGACGGACGGACAGACGGACGGACGGACGGACGGACATCGCTTAAAAGTCTTAGAATCGATCACTGATCAATAATATATATACTTTATGGGGTCCCCGACCGATATTTCGATGCGTTACACACGGAATGACAAAGTGAGTATACCCCCATACTGTAGTTGGAGGGTATAAAAAAATGTAAAAAAAACAACGCAATTTTTATAAAAAGGAAAAACTGACCCAAATTGCTGCCAGACTTTGATGTACCCCTTAAAGAGTTTCGAATCCGGTACTAAAAATATCAACAAAAAAATGTTTGGTTTCCAAATTTGTTTTCTTTTATTTTATTGCAATAATTTCATCGGTCGATATCTCCGTAATGAAAAAACATATCTAAGAATAATGGTGTTTTCTTTTCTGGTAAAAAATGTGCCTTTTTTTTGCATTTCGCCCCGAAAATTGTGTTTTTGTGTTCTTTTCTAAAAAGTGTCAACCCTTATAAAGAATATCGTGTTCTTTTCTAAAAATGTCTGCCCTATCAAAGATTATCAATACTTAAAGATATGTGAAGTCTCCCTTCTTCTGTTAAACCCTCTCTTAAATTCCCTTTGCTAAGTCCGCCATCGCACTGGACCTTTGAATAAACCAAAAAAAATCCCTTAAGTTCGATATAAAAAAAAAAAGTGTTGCAATTTGGCGATTTTCAGACTAAAGCTAGCGTTTTTTTTTTTCATCTAGCTGTAAAAAAACGTTTTTTTTTTTGTGGATTATCGGGAAATCCAATGACTTTTTATTTGCTGAGAATTTGTTTTAAACACTTTTAAAGGTATTTCTTAAATAATATTACCATAATAATTATAAATTGATACATTTTTTCAAAATTTATTAAGCGCTTTGTCGATATAAAAAGTTAGCATTATTTGTCAAACCAACAATGTTAATTATGAAATTGCCTTATACAACAGCTGACTTTTTCTGTGTTGTTTTCTCAAAACAGCTGTTAAAAAATACAGGGCAGAGTATTGTTGTATGTTGTGTTCTATTCCAGTCAAATAAAATGCAACTTTTTATAGGTTTTTTTTTAGGTGTGTTAAACATTTTAAAAATGTATGCCCTAAAAAGGCAAACATTTTTTTTGTTCAGAAAAGAAAACACCATAAGTGTTTCCAAAAGTATTTTGCAGAAAAATAGTAGTATTTTCAGATGTGCTGAACTACTTATACATCATAAAATAATTCGCGGTTTTATAGGGTCACGAACATTGCGAAAATCTAAGTTTATTGAGTATTTTCAATCATAAATCTAAATACAAAGATAAGATAGATCAGTTCTAAGGCCAGATTCGGATCTACTGTTGGCAATGTATAAAAAAATTGGCTAGGGTTACTGTTTGTTTTTTTTTTAAACCGAAATATCTTTTTAGGACCTCGATAAAATATTTTCTTGAAGACGTTTTTACACATTGCTAAACGAGAGTTTGATAATTTTTTTTTTACCTTTTTTTTTTAAACTCAGAACCGTAATTTAAATTAAAAATAAAACATCAAAACACAAAATAAAGCAAAAAAATTGGTAAAAGTAGTATAAAAAAATAACTTCGGTTAATCGGTTAATCGACACAAATTATTCGGTTTATTTGTTATTTGAAAATTGTCAATTTTAAATTATTCGAACAGTTAATCGACCAAAATTAATCGGTTAACCGATTAACGGTTAATCGATTGAATACTCTAATTTTAGAACTAATCAAATATATTTCAAAAAATATCAGCTGTATTTCAGATAATACCAATAATATTTCAGAAACTATCAATTGTATTTCAGAATTATCAATTGTATTTCAGAAATTATCGATCGTATTTAAAAAGTTATCAATTGTATTTCAGAAGTTATCAATTGTATAATTAATTGAAATTATTAATTGTGTTTCAGAATTTATCAATTGTATTGAAGAAATTATAAATAGTATTTTAGAAATTTTTAATTTGTATTTCAGGAAATATCAATTGTGTTTCGAAATTTATCAGTTGTATTTTAGAAATTATCAAATGTATTTTAATATTTATCAATTGTATTTCAGAAACTAACCTTCGTAAAACAATTGAAAATTTCTGAAATACAATTTATAATTTCTGAAATACAATTGATAAATTCTTAAATACAATTGATAATTCCTGAAATACAATTGATATTATCTAAAATACAATTGATAAATTTTAAAATACAACTGAAATACAATTGCCTGATTCTGATAAAAAATTGATAAATTCTGATATACAATAGATAATATCTGAAATTCAACTGATAATGTCTGAAATTCAATAGATAATTCTGAAATAGAATTTATAATTTCTGAAATGCAATTGATATTACAATTGATATTTTCTGAAATACTATTGATAATTTCTGAAACTCAATAGATAATTCAGAAATACAATTGATAGTTTCTCAAATACAATTGATATTTTTTGAATTGATAATTTGAAAACATTTGATAAGTTCTGAAAAACAATTAATAACATCTGAAAAACAATAAATAATTTCTGAAATACAATAATAAATTCTGAAATAAAATTGATAACTTCTGAAATACAATTGATAATTTCTGAAACAGCAAACGTAGATTCTTTTATTTGAAAGTAGCTGACAACATGAATATCAAATAATACCCGACTTTAATGTAGGCGTGGCAGCAAAAATTGCAAAAAATCAGATTTTTTTGGAAATTGTGAACAAACAAATTTTTTGCGGGATTCGTTTCACCTACTCATTATATTTTGTAAACACATTTGCTATAGTATGGGTATTAAAATTTAATAAAATTTATGATAAAAAACAAAAATTGTATTGCATATTTAAAGTTCTCATGTTGAAATTTCGCCAAATATTAAAAAAAAAAATTATTTTGTATGGGAGCCCCCTCAGGAAGTGAAGAAAGGTTTTCAAAAAAAAAAAAATGGGGGTAAGTCATATATTTTACCCCCCTAGAAGGAACCATATGAGCGCTATGAGCTGATTTCCTAAAAAAAAAAATTTAAATAAAAACAATTTATGGCACCACGTTTAGGGTTTAATATTGAGGATAGGTATGTACTGAGAAACGGATAATTTAAAACAAGTAGAAAAGTTAAATTCGACTTGGCTGAATCTATGAATATAGTAAATTTTTTAACGGGAAAAAAATAAAATTTTTGATTAGAAATATTTTATTTGGTATAAATTTCAATGCAATCAATCCAGTACATACTGAATGTCCGAATTATTTCCAAAAAAAATATTCCAAATTATTCCAAAAAAAAACCTACCGAATTATTCAAAAAAAAAAAAAACCTACACATCAAATGTAAAGAACGGAAAGTCATATAAACCGATATGCAGCACGAATAGACCAACGGGTTTGAAATTTAACCCCTATTCAAAATAAGATTTCTATGTGGTCTTAATAATAATAAATTAATAATAATAGTTTTGATCACATCACATGATCAATTACACTGTGCAACAAATTTTGGGTTATCGTTTTTATTTTTTTATCAAAGGCGTTTGGAAAACGTCAAAAATACTATAATAAGAACACATATGAGCTTCAAAATATGATTTGATGTCTTCAGTGAAATTTTATGGCGGTTCTTTTCTAAGAACATTTTAACCCTCTAACTGGCATTTTAAGGGGTCATTTTAATCCTTTTTTAAAAACTAAACACAGAAGTCTAATAAAACATTCATTTAGAGGGTTAAAATGTTCTACAAATATTTTCCTCATAAAATTTCACTAGGGGTTGTCGAATGTTCAAAGTTTGTGCGACATGCGCAAAGTGCTTAAAAAAGGTCAAGTATAAATAATCAATGTTTGTTATTTATTTTTACCAAAGCAGTGTCAAAAAATATCAACAAAAAACAGTGCAAATATACTTTTCAGCTAAAAATGATGTTCTGATGTGTTTTATAAAATTTTATGATGATTCTTTTCTTTGACCAAATTAACCCTCTAGATCCCGTTTTAAAGGGTCATTTTTGTCCTTTTTTAAAAGAAATAAAAAAAAGTCGATTAATAAAAGGCAGTTAAAGAGTTAAAATGTTTTACAAATATTTTCTGCATCCAATTTTAATAGGCACGTCTAAGACAGAAAGTTCGTCCAGCATATAGAAAATGCTTAAAAATTTTAATGTATTCAAATTTTTTTTTATATTTTTTTTTGGGCCGAAATAAAAAAAAAAACAAGTAAAAAAGTTAAATTCGACTTTGTCGAATGTATTAATACCTTCCACGATGTAAAAAAGCTTATTTGCAAAAAAAAAAAAAATTAAATCCGCGAAAAAATTTTTTTTAAAAAAAAAATTCGACGAAAATGTTTTTTTTTTTTTTTTAAATATGTTTGGACTTGTTTAAATACCATTCGATGATCAATTCTGTTCACATGTGTCAACCAGCCGCCGAATTAAAGCATTTTGTGTTTTTACGTTATTTATGGGTAATGTACCACAATTTTCGAGGTGTTCTTACATTTTCGTTCATAACTTTTGAACCGCTGATTTCGTTCAAATGCAATACCAAACTGCTTAGGGCAACAACAAGTAAATACGCTAAGTCTTTGTTATATCTGTTTAATACTTTAGCCGTGATCACCATTTCCACAGACGGACAGGCATCGCTAGAATGTCTCGCTAGAATGTCTTAAAATCGATCACAAAAAAAAATTTTTTTTGATTTTTTTTTAAATCTAAAGTTTTTTTGACTTTTTTGTCAAATAGCGCCCTTTTTGGACTAAAAAGAAAGCATAGGTCTTTTCCTCACCTAATTCTTCTTCGTCCTCAAATATATTTTTGCTCCGCCAACAAATTTCCGCTAGAACGGCATCGCGCGACTTTTTCCCAAGATATCTGAAATGGTGTTCACGGCCAAAGTATTAAATAGATATAACAAAGACTTAGCATATTTACTTGTTTACAAAATGCTTTGATTCGGCGGCTGGTTTACACATGTGAACAGAATCGAGAAAAAAAAAACATTTTCGTCGAATTTTTTGTTTTACCAAAAAATTTTTTTCGCGGATTTTTTTTTAATTTTTTTTTTTGCAAATAAACTTTTTTACATCGTGGAGGGTATTAATACATTCGACAAAGTCGAATTTAACTTGGTTACTTGTTTTTTTTTTTTATTTCGGCCCAAAAAAAAAATAAAAAAAAATTTTGAATACTTTAAAATTTTTAAGCATTTTCTATATGCTGGACGAACTTTCTGTCTTAGACGTGCCCCAGTAAAATTTGATGCAGAAAATATTTGTAAAACATTTTAACTCTTTAACTACCTTTTTTTACAGACTTTTTTGTATTTCTTTTAAAAAAGGACAAAAATTACCCTTTAAAACGGGAGCTAGAGGGTTAATTTGGTCAAAGAAAAGAATCATCATAAAATTTTATAAAACACATCAGAACATAATTTTTAGCTCAAAAGTATATTTGCACTGTTTTTTGTCGATATTTTTTAACACTGCTTTGGTAAAAATAAATAACAAACATTGATTATTTATACTTGACCCTTTTTAAGCACTTTGCGCATGTCGCACAAACTTTGAACATTCGACAACCCCTAGTGAAATTTTATGAGGAAAATATTTGTAGAACATTTTAACCCTCTAAATGGACGTTTTATTAGACTTTTGTGTTTAGTTTTTAAAAAAGGACTAAAATGACCCCTTAAAATGCCAGTTAGAGGGTTAAAATGCTATAAGAAAAGAACCGCCATAAAATTTCACTAAAGACATCAAATCATATTTTGAAGCTCAGATGTGTTCTTATTATAGTATTTTTGACGTTTTCCAAACGCCTTTGATAAAAAAATAAAAACTTCAGTGGGCTATAAAAAAGAAATCCGAACTGACTTTGCAAAACCCTTTGGTGATTTTGTCCACTTGATGGTCTACTTTCATATGGCGTTGAAGCCATTGAGGCTCATTTTTCTTGTTGCATAGTGTTATTTTTTTATTATTCTCTCTATTTATTTAAAACTCATATTTAATAAATTCACCCTAACCGAGAACTGGTAACAATGACCGTCGTCTCGTTGTAGCGAAAAAAACCAAGGGTTCTGGTGGGAATCGAACCCACGACCCCCACGTTGAAAGGCTAGCACGCTACCAACTAGCCTACGGGGGCCCCCTATGTGGTCTTTCAAAACGCTGACACACGTATATTTGTTTGTGTCCTCTACCAGTAGCAATCGTCGGAACCCCATAATTTTTTTCGTGTTGTAATGTTTTACTTTAAGTGTAAGTTTCTTGGCAATTCCCGTAGAATTCAACAACTTGCGAAATTCTTTTCCGATAGTGTACACTCTAAAAAAAACGCATGTAAACTTACTATTATAAATTGGGTAAATTTTTGTTGAATAACACGTATTATGTGTTAATATAAACACTAAATGCGTATAATAATTTCAAACCAATTAAACACAGCAAATTAAAAATATCATCCGTTAATTCAAATATTTTACACACAAATGTGTAAATAAAATTGTCGAACAATATACATACACACATGTTAAATAACTAAAACGCCAGATAAAAGTATAAGCTTCAGTAGCGTAGTGGTTAAGAAGTGTACTTTCAAATCGGAAGGTGGCGAGTTCGATGCTGGCTGGCACCGTGTTTTTTTTTTTTTTTTGTTATATTTTATTCACCTCTTTTTTATTTGAATTGACCACAAGTGGTCAATTTATTCAATTTACACATTCAGAGTAAAATTACCCAATTTATAGTAGGAGTCCAGTTTCCTACTATAAATTGGGTAAATTTCAAAAAATTTTGATTAGAGTGTACCCTTTGCTAGAACTCCTAATGGCTTCCCTACACTCAAAAAAAATACGTTAGTAGATTTACTAATTTTTTTTTGCTAACGAGTTAAAATTTTTCAACATGAACCCCTGATTTCCTTCGATGTCTCCGAATTTGATGAAACTCTGTGTATATGTTGGGACTTATAAGACTTATACTCAGACAAAATTTAAGACCTTTAACTTTCGTGGTTCCAGAAATATGACGTGTCAAAGTCAAGAAAACCTTTTAAAGGATGAAATATAAACATTTATATCTTCGAAAGTATTTGAGCTATATTACTCCCCGATAGCTTGTTTTAAAGGCAAAACCATGACCTTTCAAATAACATTTTGCAAAAAATTTTATTTTGTGAATTTTTTTTATTTCTGCAAAATTCGCGTTTCGCGAAAATATATCTGAAAAAGCGACATTTTTAAAAATCTGAAAAAAATATATGTTATTGGCTACTATCTTAGCTACAAGCTGTACAAATTTTGAGTTGGTGAACGTATCAAGACCAGAGATATGAATAAAAATGTGTTGCCAAGTAGTAAATTTTTATCAAATCTGATGAATATCAAATTTTTATTTTTGAATATTTTTTCAAATACACATAATAAAACGGTGAAAAAAGTAAAGTTAATGATACATACGGGTACTACACATAGCTACAATATAACATGAATATTTATCAATTACACTACTCTACAAAAATCACATTTTTTTTGCACAGACTCTTAGATAACATTTGCTAAAGTATTTTGATCTCTTGTAACACGAATCTGTCATCAAAAAATTTTTATCAAACTGCCTTTTCGAGAAAAAACCTTTTTTGCGGTCCCTGCCCATAAAAACCAACGAATGACTTTATATTGAAAAAATTATTAAAAATGCATATTATTTCAAAATTCATTGAGTTTATACAAAAAAAATCTAAATTTTGAGCAAAATTTGCAAATATTATTTGCATATACATACTTTTTTCCCTAAAAGTTTTATTTTTGTAATTTTCATTGTTTAAAATACATTTTCTTAAGCCGTTTGTCCTCTTTAACGTAAATCCACTAAACGCGTCTTTTTTATGTGTTCTAGAAGTCTCTGCAAAAAAAAGTTGACTTTTGTTAAGTAGTGTAATCGATAAAAAGTTATGTTACATTATATTCATGTGTAGTACTCGGGTGTACCATCAACTTTAGTTTTTTCACCGTTTTATTTTATGTATTTTCAAAAATATTCAAAAATAATAATTAAATATTCATTAGATTTAAAAAAAAAAATCCTACTTGTCAACACATTTTTATTAATATCTCTGGACTTAATACGTTTACCAACTCGAAATTTTTAGAGCTTGTAGCTAAGACTCATACCTTTAATATGTATTTTTTCAGATTTTTAAAAATTTCGCTTTTTTTGATAAATTTTTGCGAATCGCGAATTGTGCAGAAACACAAAAAAGATCCCAAAATAAAAATTTTTGCAAAATGATATGTTAAAGGTAATGATTTTGCCTTTCAAAAAAGCTATCTGGGAGTGATATACCTCAAATATTTTTCAAGATATAAATATTTATAATTTACCATTTAAAAGATTTTCTTGACTTTTGAGATGTCATATTTCCAAAACTATGGAAGTCAAAAGTCTTAAATTTCGTTTTAGTATAAGTCGAGTAAGTCCCAACATATATACCGAGTTTCATGAAATTTGGGTCGATTGACGTCAAAAATTCAGTTTTTTTTGCTATGTTGATATGGATTTACTCTAACGCTAGTTAGCTAACTTTTAGCAAATTTTTAGTTGAGATTAGCATGTTAGCAAAAAATTCTTGTAAACTTCATTTAGCACATTAGCAATTTTAAACAAACTTTGAACTAATTTCTTTTGCTAAATTTGAAATTGAGTTGACTACATTTTTACAAGATTTTTTGCTAATATTAGCAAAATAAATGGTAAATTTTTTTTTATTTTCAGAAAACTTAAAATGGCGCTATCTCGGAAACTAAGCCAGATAGAGCAAAATGGAGGCCATTTTTGGTTCTTAGAATCTCCATAGTATCGCCGGTTCTCTTCACATGTGTGGACCCTAATGGGCCCTAACTTTGGATCCAAAAAAGTTAGCATTCCCGAAAATTTTAAAATGCTCATATCTCGGTAAATATTGCCGACACAACAAAAAGTCCAAAAGCGTTTTTGTAGCTCTCAACACGTAGAACAAGACCGCAAAATAGTCAAAAGCTCTCCGAGTAATATTTTTGAAGTAATCGAGTTTTTTAATTCTCAAGACCCCAGTGGTCCCCTATAATCACGTATCTCAAAAACTAAGCAAGGTAGAGCGAAACGGACACAAATTTTGGATCAAAAACTATGACGATTTTTAAGGGACCCAACTAGGTCTAGGCCCATCGGGGTCTGGACCTATCGGGTCTGAACCCAATGGGGTCCTCAGATGTGTATAAACTAAGTTCAAAAAAAAAAAATATTTAGTTAACTAAGTAATTATTGGCAAAACATTTTTGCTAACTTTAGCAAAAAAATTGTGGGTTCAAAATCAGCAAATTTTCTTGTAGGTTTACAAGCTTTTTTTGCTAACATTACAGTTTTTTTTTTTTTTGAGTGTAAAGTCTTTTTTTCATTTTCTAAATTTGAATATTGCTAGAGATCTAGATTATGAATTTTCTCATTTTTATATATTTCAAATATTTTATTTTTCTCGAGAGTAACATATTATTGAAAAACCTTCTTATCCTTAAAATTTTTTTTTCATCATCTATCTTAACAATTTTTTTTGGTATATTTCAGCAAACAAAATAATTTTTTGAATATCACAACACTTACCAAATACATCATCAATATTACTAATGATATGATTAAAAAAATCACGATTCTCCATTTTTATTATTTACATGCAGAATATAATTTAACTGACAATTATTGCATTATAGCCGTATAAGTGCAATTATTAAATTTATCATAGATGAAATAATTTTAAAATATCGATTAAATTTAAACAACATTCAAAAACCACCACTACATACACTTGTCTATAAACAACAAACAATACAATTAAAGTTGTTTGTAAAATCCATATAATATAGACAATGACTTTTTTACACAAACAAGTTGGTTGCTTATTATCCTTTCAAATGAGTTTACACAACCGTTTAAGTAGACTTTAAAATAAAGACTAACTGGCAGGATACAAATGAAATCAAATCGTACCAGAACATGCCAGGCCCTTTTAGTAATATTCGATACACTGACCATCAAGCCGTCATAACACAAAAAAGGAAAACCCCAACCAATAAAAACAAGGTTAAGGTTGAAAACGACACCACATCAACTACAAAGCAAATCAAACATAATTATTAATTTAAAACAAATAATGAAATATTATATGGTTTGAACGAAAGAAAATTAAATGGACAATAAAAATAAAAAAATATGACAAAATGGAACCCCACTACACTGTGATACAAGAAACATACCCAATGAAAATAAGACGGGCATTTTTAATTTGTAAATACTGAACAAATGGTTTCTTAATATCCTGCACAGAAAGAATTGAAAACGAAAGTCAATCAACAGAAGCACGGATTCTATTAATTTTTTAATTGAAACTCCTCCAATGAAGAAAATTGTTATATCAATCATCAAATTGTAGGTGATTAATTGATTTTTTTTTTTTCAATTAATCAATTTTTCGATTTTGTTTAAAAATTTGATAAATTTTTTATTTAAAGACAATTAAAATAATGATTGATTAAACAAATGAATTTTAAGCTTATGGAAAAATTATGAACCCGAGTAAAAAAAAAAAAACTTTTAAGATCTAATTTGATCTCAAAATTGGCTGTATCAAGTTGGATCAAATTATTATCTAATTGTATTATTTTAGATACACAAATATAAAAAATTATATAATTAGATCCGAATTTTGGTCACATCCAAATAAATCCAGTTGATCTTATTTTATATAAATAAATGTAGATTTATATAATTATATAAAGTCATATATATTTATGTATAACCTCAGATAAGAAAATGGAGCCACATTATCTCTTAGACATGATTAGATCTGAACATATAAAAATTCATATATATTTTAATATGATTGTATCAAGTTATATATTATTATATCAAAACTTTTTTACTAGGGAAGAATTTTATATTTTTTGCTTTCCAATATGTTGCCGACAATAAAAAAAGTAAAACCCTAGCTAAATTTTCAAGAGCGGAAGAGGACTGGTCTGCATACAGCCAGCAACTTAAGAGATTATAAGAAGATGATCAGAAATGCAAAAAGTGATTCTTGGAAAAACTTCTGTAGAAACATAGAAGATGTTTCTGAGGCATCCAGGCTAGAGTTTGCAAATAATCGAGATATTTCATAATCGCGATTGCGATTAAAAAATAGCCGTTAATCGCGATTATCGATTAATCGAGTTTTTTAAATAAATATAATTGCAATAGTTTATTTAAAAAAACTCTTTTACAAATATGTATAGCCCTATATGAAACTAAGAAAATTGCGTTTTTGGTTTTTCAATTTGTTAAGAACTGGGCTAATGAGGCGTGGTTAAATATTGAAAAAATTGTGTCGAGTTCCCATGATTAAATATTTATCAAATTTACGAAATGCACCACAATCGCAAAAATTAACATTCATGTATATTTTTTTATGGGCTATCTACTAACATTTTTTATTTTGGAAAATTGTCAGAAACCCTTCTGAAAGTTTTAATTTTTTACAAAATTCAAAATCCGGCCACATTTTTTTTTTAAGTTTAGATGTTTGTCCATTAACACAAAAAACAAGTAAGAAAATTATAGTCGGTCAAGACCGACCATATAATACCCTACACCAGAGTTTCCCTGGAAATGGGTCCCAAGTTGAAACATGGACTGATTAGATCTATATTTAGTCAAATCCTTAATAAGTGTAAAAAGCACTCACAAATCAAATTTTGGTGCACACAGAAAATAGATTCAGTTGTTGCAACTGAATTGTTTGCCAACTGAATTTTTGCGGTTGCACCAACTATCACAATATTCAGTTGCCTCTACTGCCAATTCAGTTGTCTCTACCGGTAAATATCTATCATAAGAACCGAATATTTTTATGTTAAAATTGACATTGGTTAGAGTGATCGAATTTTAAAAAGCGTTATATAGTTGTACCAATCAATATTTTTTTAAACTGTTTCTTTTGAAATAAAAATTTTCAATATTTTTTTCAAGCAATTTTACTAATTTATTTGATTGTAAAAATTTTAAAACTTAAAAAGTGAAATAAATACATACAATAGAAAAATAAATTAAAACTGGAAATAAATAAAAAATAAATTAGAAAAAATTTAACACCTAAGAATTTTTCTAAAAAAAAAAATGTCTCAGAATCTGAAAGACTTTCTAGAGCAAAAATAAATCGAAGAAAACATGTCAATGAAAAAATCAAAAAAATATCTCAGACTTCTAGAATTTTTTTATGGAAACATATATCAGAATCCTAGGATTTTTTAATAGAAAATAGTTTTGAGAATAGTTTTGGATGAAACTTTCATAATTTCAATATTCTGGCATTTACAAACCTTAAATTTGTTACCACTCTCTGGACACTTTGGACTCTAAGGATTTCTTGGAAAATGCACCAAAGTTTTTTATAGTTGGCTCAAAAAACGATGTTATTGTCGACTTCTGGGTAAAATATCATCTTTAGCATCTGCATTAAAGTTGCGTGTGCAAATACCTAAAATAAGATTTATTAATTTAAATTGATTGTATTTCGGCAGTAGTATCAACTTACCGTCAACATTTGTAATATTTTTTACGATATTTTACATGAATTTTATTTAAAAATTAAAAAAACGTCTGAACACAATAACATTTTAGTTTTAAATGATTACTATTTTCATTTTTTTTTTGACGCAAAACGTTTTGTAATTGAAATGAAATCCTAACGACCAATTATTAGTTAAGAATACCAATACAAATTTATAATTTAGTAAAATTTTTCAAAAATTATTGAAAATTTGGTTAAGTTAACCAACATTTTCAGTTGTGGATACTATTACCTAATGTTTTTGGAATTTATTAATTTAAACAAATGATTATTGGTCGAGAGGGAAAATAAAGCTAAAAGAAACGGTTGTACTTACTAAATATTTTTCAAAAACTTTATTAGTTTTTAGTTTGGGTATATTAACCAAATTATTAGTTGTTGATACATCCATTCGGTCACGATCGAAAATTAATTATTACTACTGTTATTTTTTTGGTATGGTGATAAAAAATTTACAATCACAACTAAAAATGTATAAGATTTATCAAAATTCCGTTTTCATAATGGAATTCCAACTAAACAGTTCTCTGTGTGTGGAATAGGCTTCTTTTTGTTGACAATAAACCGCTTCAACTGAATATCGGCCGAAATTTTCTCATAGGACCTAAGTCCAAAAATGGTCCGATGATAATCAGATTTGATAAGGTTATTAAAGTACGCGTTTAACATACACAAACAAAATTTTAATTAAATATTTTCTATTTTCATGAAATTTGAGAGATTTATGTGAAAATCGGGAAGGTGATTTGTATGGGGGCTACAAGAAGAACTGGGCCGATTTCTTTAAAAATCGGAATGGTCATTTGTGTGGACGAAACAGGATTACATGCCAAATTTCGGAAAGATACCTATTAAAATGCGGTTATTAGAGTCATTTGAGCCTAAACTAAAGAGGACCTTTGTATGGGGGCTAGGTCTAAATATGGACCGATTTTTTCCAATTTCAATAGGCTTCGTCCTTGGGCCAAAAGAGCCTTAAGTTTCAAATTTCAAGTCAATTGATGAAAAATTGCGACCTGTATCGTGTTTACACCGTTTACATGGACAGACAGACAGACAGACGGACGGACGGACGGACGGACGGACGGACGGACGGACGGACGGACGGACAGACGGACGGACGGACGGACGGACATCGTTAAATCGACTCAAAAAGTGATTCTAAGTCGATCGGTATACTTAAAAGTGGGTCTAGGACCAATATTTCGGGAAGTTACAAACATCAGCACAAACTCATTATACCCTGTACCACAGTGTGGTGTAGGGTATAAAAATCAGTAGAGCATTTTTCGTATTTTTCGAGAAAATAGCATTTGAATATTAGATTTCATAAAAACTCTGTAATTCTCTTGTATTTTATTGTGTCAACACCGCGTATGAGTAACGAAAATTCATTGGTTACCAGGGTTGTCAGATTATTTTGAGCTCTGTCGCCAAATGCAATGTTAAAAATCGCCAAAAGTCGCCAAAACCATAATTTTCTTAGTTTTGGTATTTTTTTTTTTTTTTTTAGATCATCAAAAAAAATTTTTTTTAGAAAACTAAATAAAAATTAAAAAAAGTCGCCAAAATATATTTTTGTTAATTTTTATTAAAAACAAAAAAATATAATTTATGAATACATAAAGAGATACTTTGTTTACTATATGGGTGAAATCAAAAAATGTCAACCAAACCATGTAATCGTGTAATATCTCATACATGGGTTAAAGTATTCGCATATTTTTTAATGTACAACGTCGTAAAGATCGCCGTTCTACATAACTAACAACAATCCGGATATTAGTTAGCTATTTTAAACAAGTTATTTTCATTTTTGTAGGCCAAATGTAAACTCCGTCGCCAGTAACAAGTTCAATTTTTAAACTTTAACCGGTTATATCTTAAAAACCAATAACCCAAGAGCTTAATAACACTGTGCTACAAAAGACCAAAAATAAAATATGCAGGGGTTCTCATATGAAAATTCGGGTTGGTTGGAGTCCATAGAGTACTGATATACTCAGAGTTTTTCTGGATCACTTCGTTAAGTACGTTTTTTATTGGCAAATGTGTTGAAAGACGGCAATTCTTAAATTACAATTTTAAAAAATTATTACTTTGTAAATGTACAACCGATTTTCGATTTTATGGATTTTTTTGAAAGGTGTAAGTCATACCTTTTAAACAAAACAAAAAAATTAAAAATCGATCAAGAATTGGCTGAGCTACGAGGGTTTAAGTTAAAAAAAACCCAACTTTTTGAAAAATTTGTCATATTCTTTATACTCTAAGTTGAAAGTGCATCATTAAACAATTTTTTTTTAATTTTTGTAAAGAAGTATAGTAAAGTAGCTTTCCAAAACACCAAAAAACATAGCTATCGGTTAAAAAATGAATGAGTTATGCTAAGTTTTGTGATAGGACATTTTTAATTTTTTTCAGAAATGCTTGTAATTCAGGCATTATTCATAAATCTTATTGCTAGTAGTAATTTTATGTGCCTATGCATATAAACAAGAGATGGCAACATAATAAGATATGTGCGTGATTGACACATGATCACAAGTGAGCGTGATTGAAAATCAATTTTACTCACGTGGTTGCGAGTGAGTGGAATAAAAAAAATGGGCGTGTCAGTTGCTTCTAATTCCCATTTATAATGTTTTGGTTTTGTTTGAAAAATGTGTGTTACTTCTTAAACAAAAGAAATATTGAGAATAGGTTGAAAATAGGCTCGTTTAAGTAAAAAACCTTTTTTGAAAAGTTATACCTGCAAAATTTTTAAGACAGAAAAAGTTGTGCGTTTGCAAACATTTTTGAAACGAAATTGGTAAAATTTTGGGATCATTTGATTGTGGGATCAGTTTTATTTTTTTGAGTGTATATTTTCTACATTATTTCAAAAGTTTTAAAGCAAAACCCACCATAAAATGAAATGTTGCTTATCGAGTTTTTACAATAAGCCCATCAAATGTAAAATTTTAGATTGTGCTGAAATTTTGGAAAGATTTTTGAAATTTTAGTTTTTGATATTTTTTTTGTATAAATAAGAATATTGTGAGTGTGAGTCAACGTAAGCGTGGGTGAATCTTGCGTTGGTGCACGTGAGTGTGAGTTGTATTAAATTTACTAACGTGATTGTGAGTAGAAAAAATATGCTCGTGTGTGAGTGTGCGTGATTAAAAAATTCCTGTCGTGAGCGTGAGTGAGTGTAAGTCAAAAATCACTTACGTGCCCATTTCTACGTTAGGTAAGGTTTGATGGGCGTCCTCCAATTTGGCAAATTCACTCGGAGGCCATAAGGGCAATTGTGATTCCCCTAAAGTTGTTTCCAAAATTCTACCTCTCAAACCACCCCGATTCCCTAAGATATTCCGCTAGAGATGTCAATGGCACAATGTTAAGGCAATCCAGGCCATCAACAAATCGTTGCCCCAAATACTTAAGACGACGTTTCATAAGACCCAGGCATTCACACAACAAGTGCTTCACTGACTCCTCCTCCTTCACCTCTCCACAACTTCTACAAAAGTCCCTATTAGAAATTCCTATACGAACGGCCGTTTGACCGATTATACAGTGTCCTGTCAGTACTCCTACTAATAGGCTAACTGTCCGCTTGCCAAAAGTAAGAAGACTTTCTGCCCTCTTAGAATTTAGCAGTGGCCACATGGTTCGCGATATCCTGCACGTGGTTAGTGATATCCACCTGTCCTTCATCCTATTCTCTGATATTCTATCAATTTCGTTCATCAACTCCACTATAGGAAACGAGATATCAGGTTCGACAAGTTCCCCCACCGACTCGGAGCCATTTCTTGCACATTCATCGGCTAATTCGTTACTATCGACCTGACTATGTCCAGGGACCCAGATTAGCTTGACTGTGTGCTGACTTATTCGATGAAGGGATTGTATACAATTACTAACAATTCTCGATTTTACAGTGTTTGAATCTAAGGCCTTCAGAGCTGCAAGACTATCCACAAAAATGTTAATGGCGCAAGGGCTTAGGTCCTTTGTCATAATAATCCGCGCGGCTTTGTCAATTGCAAGAACCTCGGAAAACACTACACTTTTCCGGGAGCCTTGCTGAGGCCCTAATTTCGAGGCATTCAGAGTTTACCCCCGAACCTGTACCCATCACCATCTTCGATCCGTCTGTAAAAATTGACATTATCTAATATTAAAAAAATAAATTCCAAAAAAAACAAAAGTGGCCGGATTTTTTAAAAAATGGAAAATTTCAGAACGGGTTCTGAAAATTTTCCAAAAATGTTTAATCAATAGCCCATACAAAACTATACAAGAATGTTAATTTTTGAGATTGTAGTGCATTCCGTTTTAAGTTGATGAATATTTAAACAAGGCAACTCGACACAAATTTGACCATTTTTCCAATATTTGACCACGCCTCCTGACCCCAGTTTTTGAAAAATTGAAAAGCCAAAAACACAATTTTCTAAGCTCCATATAGGGCTATCCATACAATCTATTCAGAAATTTACGGTACACGTGTTTTTTTTTTCGCTGGACATTTGGTGTGTACGTATACGTATATTTATAAATAGGTAAAATTTCCATCAAATGATCCCACAATTTTACCAATTTCGTTTCAAAAATGTAAAATTGATTTTCAATCATGCTCACTTGTGATCATGTGCCAATCACGCACAAATCTAATAATCGGGGCTATTCCTGTTGTCATAAACGCGTTTAAAACGCGACGAAAGTAATTTTTGTTATT
Source organism: Pegoplata infirma (assembly GCA_963921195.1). Classification (NCBI taxonomy): domain Eukaryota; kingdom Metazoa; phylum Arthropoda; class Insecta; order Diptera; family Anthomyiidae; genus Pegoplata; species Pegoplata infirma. The sequence goes on along the minus strand of OY992538.1, from coordinate 90,119,922 downwards.
CCTGAATACGTTGGAGATGATACAGACGAAAAACATATGTTTTTTTCGTTATCGTCGACATTCGACATATTCCTCAATTCGTCTTCGACGCCAGATTCATACAATTTTGTTCGACATCTTTTTTGGCGCGTTTTTATAGAAAATTGTGTTTTTTTAACTAAATCATTAAAACTCATAGAATTTTCTTTTAAATATCAATTAAGTGTTTTATTTTTGTATAAATTATGTAATAAAAATGTCTCCGACAGAATAAAAACCATGAAAATGCAAACTGCATTTGTTCCCGGAATGTGCCACACAGGGACGGATTTTGGTTTATGGCGATTTTTTGTTTAATTTCTGAAGTTTAAAATGCTTATTCTTAATTTTTTAATTTATATATTACAGTAAGATTGAAAATAAATATAAAATATGACCCGCAATATAATTTTTATTAATTTACAATTCATGTTATTTTATATGTTTTGTTGTTTTTTTGTGTTTTGCTAGTGATGACAAAAATTAATCGATATTCCTTCACCGATACCACTGAAGTATTGTAGAATGTGGTGAAACTCGGTCGTCGAAAGTGAAACTCATTCGACGTCGAAGTGATGCGCGTATTTAGAAATAAGGATGAATGTTACTATCTTTGCTTATATGCATAGGCACATAAAATTACTACTAGCAATAAGATTTATGAATAATACCTGAATTACAAGCATTTCTGAAAAAAATTAAAAAAGTCATATCACAAAATTTAGCATAACTCATTAATTTTTTAACCGATTGTAATGTTTTTTGGTGTTTTGGAAAGCTACTTTACTATACTTTTTTACAAAAATTAAAAAAAAAATGTTTAATGATGCACTTTCAACTTAGAGTATGAAGTATACGACAAATTTTTCAAAAAGTTGGGTTTTTTTTAACTTAAACGATCGTAGCTCAGCCAATTCTTGATCGATTTTTAATATTTTTAATTTGTTTAAAAGGTGTGACTTATACCTTTCAAAAAAATCCATAAAATCGAAAATCGGTTATACATTAACAAAGTAATAATTTTTTAAAATTGTAATTTAAGAATTGCCGTTTTTCAACACATTTGCCAATAAAAAACGTACTTAACGAAGTGATCCAGAAAAACTATGAGTATTTCAGTACTCTATGGACTCCAACTAACCCGAATTTTCATATGAGAACCCCTGCATTTTTTTGGTGTAGCACAGTGTAATTGACTACATTTTTAAAGAGGGAATGTTGACGTTCTTAAAAAATATTTTTATATAATCATTACCCACGCAAACACGGCTTCAATTGTGTAACGATTTTTCGACACTTTTTTAAGACATTATGGAACCTGACAATTTTGTTGTTTTTGACGTATTATATTAAGAAAAATAATAGGTTATTGCTCCATTTATTAAACACGAGGCTATAAAGTATCATTTTGCATCATTGGTTTCAAGTTTGGTCATTGCATATTAATTTCCCGGTATGAAAAGATAATTCATAAATGAAAAATCGAAAAATGCTGTAAACTCCGTCTCCACATTTACAATAAAACTACTAAGCGTGTATCTGAAATATCGTGATATTTTGACGTATCTAGTTGACATCTAGTGATTTTTTTTCGGAAACCAATTTCCGACAAATAGTTTTCGAAAAAAAGGGCAAAAAGTGACGAAATGTAAACTCCGTCTCTGTAAACTCCGTCAACTTTTTTTTTTTTTTTTTGCAGATAGCATTAAAAAACCTTATGTAGCTGTTAAAACCGACGCAAATATTAACACTAGTCATTCAAAAAAGTAAAAAACCTAATTTTAACAGAACCCGAGTAAAAATTTTGATATTGCACGATATCTATTTAGATCTGGTTAAATATATAATCAGATCTTATCAGATCCGGAAATTGACCTGATCTAATTATATCAGTTCTGATATAAACTGATCAAATTAGATCTCGTTGGATCCGACATTTGTCCCATATATATTCTGATCTTATTATATCTGACTTGATCAGAATTGATATTGTAGCATATGAAATAATATTGATTTCACAAAATTTCTATTGTTAAGAAGAAATAATAATCACATTTTTATTTAAAATGTTAATAAATAAATTTTATTCATTATTATTGATGATAAAAGTTTTAACAAATAGTTATAATTAAAAAAGTATTACAAGCAAAAAAATCGGTATTGAAAAATTAAAACTACAAATTCTGTATCAAAGAGATAACTGCTCGAAGATAAACAAATCTTATGGCTTATTTAGTCTTATTCGCAATTCAAATCTGAGGTAAAATCACGATCGAACGAGATTTGAACATATGGTTGTGTATAAAACGATACAGAACCATATGATCGAAATCTCGTTTGGGAGAGATTTTTATCAGGTGTGAATAGGCCTTTAAGGTAAATTGAGGTTTTAGTATGAGGAAAAAAGTAAGCAATGCCTAATTAAGATGGGCAAAATACTAGTTTTTTTAAACTTTTTAAGTAATTTTACCAGAGTTTTTCTATTTTAATTTCGTTAATTTCCAAATTATTGTTTGAAGTTAACGAAATTGTAATAGAAAACCATGATAATGTTGCTTGAAAAGTTATAAAAAAAAGTTAGTACCAACAGTGAGTATTTTTCGTGCTTAGAGAGTGTTTACGCGCCGCTTTTTCTTGCGCGCAATAAAGTCTTGCAACTTTTTTGTTGATAAACGGGGAAAAGAAGCAGAACACGACAGAAAAAGACGTCGTGATTTTTGTCTACCCCGTTTGCTTTTCACCACCGTTTGCAACAAAAAAATTTGCAATATTTTATTCCGAGAAAAAAAGCAACATATAAATACCCTCTTGTTGACAGTTCCAATGTTGTTAATCTTAAAAATACACAAAATCTTGAATAACTGCAAGACTAAATTAGCCTTTAAATTTGTTAAAATAAAATACAGATACTTTAAAGTTTAAACTGATTAAATTTGAGACAAATGGCATCTTTTACAAATTTTTGATTTCAGGAAAAACATGTAGGCTCATTGCCCAGTAAAAACTTCTATTACCAAGTAATGAGGTTTTCGCCTTTAAATAGATGGTGGTAGCTAGTTACTATGTTGGTGAAACACTCATTATTTTAACATGGCGATGTCATTGGAGTAATGACCGCATACCCACTCGCTTACGAGAATGCTACTGAAAAACTACATACATTAGTACCACAAATAATAAGCTACTAGTAGCCCAAAAATAACTCGTTACCCACTACTTACAAAAATGCTACCAAATAACAGCATACATTAGTCCCAAAAATAAGTAGCTACCAGTTGCTCAAAAATAACCTGTTTTCCACTCCTTACAAAAATGCTACCAAATAACAGCTTTTGATTCTTTTAATAAATTTTTAACTTGGGGCAACTTCCGCCAATATGAAATTGAACAAGTTCATGTTGAACGCGTTTATTTCAAGAGCAATCAAGCGGGCAAATGCGGAAATGGATCCAATGTGCCAACGAAACCAATGTTTACGTTGATATCCTTCCCTCCAAATGTTTGATTGTAAAATTCAAATATTACAAGACCGAAAATATATCTTGGAACCTCGTAGAAAGGGACATTTGGCTACTTAGTACATTACCAATAACAAATATACAGAAGCGACTGCTGCTCAGCCAATGGAAACCGCATTAAACACCATCTTTAGTCTATATACTTAAGAGTGAGTTAGGTTTTAAGGGAAATACTGTCTGTGATGGTTTTTTACCTTTTTACCGGCTTTAACATAATTTTAACAACAAGGCAAAAAAAAGTTAAATTAAAATTTGGAGAACACCACAAAATTTCTAGAAAAAACAATAACAATTTAGAAAAAGCCAATTAAAATCCAGAAAACTACAATAGAAGTTATGTAAAGACTAATTAAGGCTCATAAATCACGATCAAGTGTCAGCTAGATCCAGTTTTCTGAATATCAATTTGGTTTTCTAAACTTTCTTTTGCCTTGTCCCAATTTTAATCAGAATTCCTGAATTTGAATTTCTGTTAACAGAGGTTTATTAGAAAAAGTAGATAAATGTTAATCTTTTTTAAGCTAAATGTGCAAGTTCTTTCTAAATTTTCTTTAGCATTTTTTTAATTTCATTAAAAAAATATATATACACTAAAAATATTTTGTAAGTAAATTCAACTGAAAAAACGTTTAAAACAATCGTTTTTCCTTTTAAAAAACGGACTACTTATATTTCATTTGAAACAACAGACTTTTTCAGTTATTTTTAAACGTTTATAAATGACTAGACATTCCGTAAAAACAAACGATATTTCAGTTATTTTAACTGTTTACAATTTTTCATTTTGTGAAGTAAAAATTAAATTTTTTGAATAACAAACTACAAAAACCGTTCTTCTGTAAAATTATACGGTATAATCAGTCACAAATAATTTAACTGATAAAAATATTTTTCCGTAACTTTTGTAGTTTATTGTTTTAACAACTGTATAAATCATTCAATATTTTATTTTCTTTGAAAAACAAACGATAAAACGTTTAAAACAACTTTAACTAAAAACTTTTTGAATAACCGTAAAAAAGTTACTGTAAAACTTTTCTGGGTGTATATTTAGACAACTTATCAGATATTTTAAATCGTATTTACCAGTAACCTGTTCTGTATCAGGTTATCAGTAACTCATTATTTATTAACAAGATGTAACCAGTTTTGTATTAGGCTATCGGTAACTCATTATTTGTTAACAAGAAGTAATCGAGCAGGTAACGAGTCCTCATTACATAGAATGCAGGCGGTAATGGCGACTTATTACCAAGTTTTTACTGGGTGGTTCATTCTTCATCTATAATCTTGATGGTTCAATCTTCATCTTCATAAACATTTAACACATGTTTATCCCATTAAACCGCATTTCAGTATTTTAATAAAATCTGCAAATTGGGGAACAAATTTAATATTTTTATTTCTAAATTTTTAGGTTTATTGCCAAAATACTTACATCACCGTTAAAGTCATCAGAATCCTTAATTCAAGTAGATTTTTCCCATGGCACAATAATATAGTTTTACAATGGATTTTTCCCATGTTTTTTATTTTTTTTTACAAAATACATAATTTTTTTTATATTTTTTGGTTTTCATTTTGATTGACAGAAAATTCGAATTATTTATTTTTTTGTATTTTGTATTTATATTTTTAATTTTGTTTTCATTCGGGATCAAAACAAAAAATGCCGCAGAGTTTTGTACTCTTGCCCAAAATATTAAATCATGATAATGTTTTATTTAATAAAAAGTTGTTACGAATAAACATCACATATTTCCAAAAACGATATTTTCTCAGAAAAAAATAACTCCAAGTAATTTCTTAAATACACTTGCAGGATTAATTCAATATTCAGAAAAAAAATTAAAAACTAAGAAACAATCCAGACAAAACCAAAAATTAGTCAAAAAAATGCAGATAAATTCAGAAAAATCACAAAATTTAAAACAAAAACTACTGGAAAATTTAGAGAAACCTGAATATATAACATTTTAACTGATTTATAAGATTCTAATTATTTTTTTTTATTATTTTGATAAGCTTTTATTTATTCCTTTTTTTTATACAAATCAAATAGTCTTTTAATTTTAAATTATACTTAACAATGACCAATACTTAAAATAATACCTTTTTCTAACTTTTTTTATAATTTAATAAAAAAAAGTATAAAGGTTTAAAAAAAATTTGGTCTTAACAAAAAAAAAAATAAACAAGCTAAAAAAAACGAAATTTAAAAAAATATGTTGACTGATCACGGAGACGATCCCCGGACCCACTGTTTCCGAGTCTGACACACTTCAGCTAGGCTACCGCATAATATTTAATTGCCAACATAAACAGTGTTATGTTCTTGCTTGTGGTTATCCGACAATATTATAGACACATACTACAAAATAGAGATGGGCGCGTGAGTGATTTTGACTTACTCACGCACACGAAATAAAAGTATTGCTCACTTACAAAATAGTTTTTTCTGCTTACGTTTACACGCGCTCACGTGAGTAGCTAAAATTTTTGTCACGCTCACGAAATAATCACGCTTACAAAGACTCACGAAAATAAAATAAACTAAATTTTATTTGACTTTATGTCAAATTCTTGTACAAAAGGTATTTAATTTCCTAAAATTAATCATAAAAGCTTATTTTAATCACAATTTTGTATTAGTTACCCTTTAAATTCAATATGATGACGATTTTCTTACTACACCATTTACAGATGTAATTTGAAAAAGATCAATTGTAATTCGAAGATTCTATTTGTAATTCGAAAATTCCATTTGTAATTCGAAGATTTCATTTGTAATTCGAAGATTCCATTTGTAATTAGAATACTCCAATTGTAATTCGAATATTCCATTTGTTATTCGAAGACTCCAATTGTAATTCGTAAATGATCAATTGTAATTCGTAAAAGATCAATTTTAATTCGTAAAAGATCAATTGTAATTCGTAAAAGATCAATTGTAATTCGTAAAAGATCAATTGTAATTCGAAAAAGATCAATTGTAATTCGTAAAAGATCAATTGTAATTCGAAAAAGATCAATTGTAATTCGAAGATTCCAATTGTAATTCGTAAAAGATCAATTGTAATTCGAAAAAGATCAATTGTAATTCGAAGATTCCAATTGTAATTCGTAAAAGATCAATTGTAATTCGAAAAGATCAATTGTAATTCGTAAAATATCATTTCTAATTCGAAAAAGATCAATTGTAATTCGTAAGAGATCAATTGTAATTCGTAAAAGATCAATTGTAATTCGAAGATTCCAATTGTAATTCGAAAAACATCAACTGAATTTCCATGGATAATTTACGAATTACAATTGGAATCTTCGAATAACAATTGATCTTTTACGAATTACAATTGATCTTTTACGAATTACAATTGATCTTTTTCGAATTACAATTGATCTTTTACGAATTACAATTGATCTTTTTATACCCTCCACTCTAGTGATAGAGGGTATATATAAGTTTGTCATTCCGTTTGTAACACCTCGAAATATTGGTCTAGGACCCCATAAAGTATATATATTTATGATCCTCGATCGATTTTAAGTCGATCTAGCGATGTCCGTCCGTCCGTCCGTCCGTCCGTCCGTCCGTCCGTCCGTCTGTCTGTCTGTCCGTAGAAAACACGCTAACTTTTGAAAGACTTTACAGAGGCTACTGAAGTTTGGCATATATGTTTGCCATTTACCTGGTCAGGTTGGTATTACAATCCAGCCAAATCGGTCCAGTGGTTCAAAAGTTATGAGCAAAAGAGTAAATTTCGGCAAGGGTATTTCGCGAATTTACGAGATAAAAAACACAATAACTTTCGAAAGACAATATTGAGATTACTGAAGCTTGGCACGTATCTTTGCCGTTCCCCGGGTCTGTTTGGTTTCAAATTTCAGCTCAATCGGTCCAGTGGTTCAAAAGTTATAAGCAAAACCCTGAATTTCAGATTAGTTTCATCTAAAATGCCACATGTTTTAACAAGTTTTAAAAGCATTGGTGGTAACTAAACAATGCTTTTCAAACTTGTTCAATTTTAAAGCAATGCTTTTTAAACTTGTTTAGTTTTAAAAGCATTGGTAACTTAAAAATTACACTCGAAAAAAATTTTACACTCAAAAAAAAATTTACACAAAAAAAAATTTAGCTTTTTTTTACAAAAATTACAATATTTTGTGTACATACGTACGTGCATTCACTCAGAAATATTTTTACAGGAAAAAAAACATTACACTCGAAAAAAATTTTACACTCAAAAAAAAAAATTAGTAATTTTTCTTTAAAAAAAAAAATGACAAAAAAGAGTTTTTTACTCAAAATAAAATATTTTTAATCAAAATGTTAAGTTTTGCACGTTAAAAAAATATACTTCCCTTTAAAGAAAATGCATTGTGGAGGGTATTCATAGGTTCGGCAAAGTCGAATTTAACTTTTCTACTTGTTTGAATTACAATTGATCTTTTACGAATTACAATTGATCTTTTTCGAATTACAATTGATCTTTTACGAATTACAATTGATCTTTTTCGAATTACAATTGATCTTTTACGAATTACAATTGGAATCTTCGAATTACAATTGATCTTTTTTTAATTACAATTGATCTTTTACGAATTACAATTGGAATCTTCGAATTACAATTGATCTTTTACGAATTACAATTGATCTTTTACGAATTACAATTGGAATCTTCGAATTACAATTGATCTTTTTTTAATTACAATTGATCTTTTACGAATTACAATTGGAATCTTCGAATTACAATTGATCTTTTACGAATTACAATTGATCTTTTACGAATTACAATTGATCTTTTTCGAATTATAATTGATCTTTTACGAATTACAATTGATCTTTTACGAATTACAATTGATCTTTTACGAATTACAATTGATCTTTTACGAATTACAATTGGAATCTTCGAATTACAAATGGAATCTTCGAGTTACAATTGGAGTATTCGAATTACAAATGGAATCTTCGAATTACAAATGGAATCTTCGAATTACAAACGGAATCTTCGAATTACAAATATAATCTTCGAATAACAATTGATCTTTTTCGAATTTCATCTGTAAATGGTGTAGTTTTCTGTTTTAGACAGCACACAACAATCACGCAAACTGACGAAGCCAAAATTACTCACGCAATCTCACGCACGAAATTTTTTTTTTAATCAAGCGTAAATTTCACTCATGATCACGCGTAATCACGTGGCACGTTCGCATCTCTACTACAAAAAACGTAGTATGTAGTTCTGCATGTAGATATTCTATTTTCAAATATACTGGTTAGTTATGCGATGATGGTAACTAATCTAATTGGAAATGCGATATTTGGTATGGCAATACTGCGTTAATCGAGTAGCGGCGCCTAAAAGTATGTGTTTTTTTATTTTATTTATTAATTTTAAATAATTATCGAAGTTTAAGGTTGTAATAAAATGAAAACTGTAATTCTCATTTTCTTTTTTGTGTAATCGTTAGCTTATATAGTCAAACTGAGGTGGCGTCCTGCAACTTTTTTAAAATTAGACCCCAGCCTAAAAACATTATCATGTTAAAAAAATACAACGATTTTAAAAATAGAGGGTGTTTATTTAAAATCGAATTCTAAAAAAGCTTAGTTGTTTAAGTGTATTGTTGGTATAGATATAAATAAATCTTAATTTAGTTACAGATATGATAGAAGACATAACCAGATATAATACAAGATATCGTTATATATAGCAGCAGATCTAACATATCTGGTTATATATAATTTGATCTTGTATAAGATATAAATATATATAATCATATCTTTTGAGATACAATTATATCTAATCATTTTTACTCGGGAAATAATAATAAATTTATTTTACATTTCCTTCGAAAAATCCTATTAAAATAAAAAATAATTGTAAAATCTTTAATAACAAAAACCAGAAAAAAATCCTAATTACAAAAATTGTTAGAAATTACATAAATAAATGTTTTAAATTACAATAAAATGTTTTCAAAGAAAATTCAAAAAATTTAAGGTATTTTTCTAAGGTGAATGTAAACTCCGTCACCAAAAAAATCATAAAATTGTCTATAAAATTTGTTTGAAACAATTTGTAGAAGAGATCTTTTACAGTTATATTAGTAGTGATGTAACATATCGATTTTAATAAAAAAATTTACCAAAAATTAAATTTTTTTTTTTGTACAATTTTGGCTCAAAAACACTGACATTTTTTGATTTCACCCATATACTATTATATATGTATACACTTAAAAACTCCTCAAAAAAATATTTTTTTGACTAATATTAAAAGGTTGAGACCACAGTAAATTTGGTTATAATATAACATTCACATAGTTACAAACATCAGCACATACTCATTATACCCTGTACCACAGTGTGGTGTGGTATTTTTATAAATATCTACACTCAAAAATAAAAATAAAAATAAAAATTAAACTAAAAAAAAATCGCAAAATTTATAAAAAAAAATGGATTTTGTTCAAAAATAGCCAACAAAATCGCCAACCATTTCATAAATCGCAAAAAAATCGCCATGTCGCCAAATCAAAAATTAAGACGCCAAACAAGTTAGAAAATCGCCACGTTTGGCGAGAAATCACCATATCTGACAACCATCCGCGGGTACAAGGGGGGGGAAAAAGGGGAAATTTCCCCCCCCAGACCAAATTTAAAAAACAAAAAAAGGAAAAGAAAGAAAAAAGAAAGAAAAAAAAGAAAAGAAAAAGGAAAGAAAAGAAAAAGAAAGAAAAGAAGAAAAGAAAAAAGAAAAGATAAAAGAATGAAGATTTTTAAAAAAATTTCCAAAGGAAAAAATTTTTTAATTCAAAAATTTTTCATAGACAAAAATTTTAAGGAAAACTCTAAACATTTTTTTAGGGAAAATCTGAAAATTTTTAAAGGAAAAAATTATGTGAAAAATATCTGTCAATTTAGAATTTCTTGTTATGAAGAGAAATTTTTTTTTGGGAAAAATTGTTGTGAACGTAACAATTTTGGTATAAAAAAATTAATTAGACTTTTCCTATAGGAAAAATGAATAAGAATCTGAGACTTTTTCTATAAAAAATGACATTTTCTATAAAAAGACTTTTTCCATAGGAAAAATGTCTCAGAATCTGAAACTTTTTATATATAGGAAAAATATATCAGAATCTTAGACTTTTTCTATAGGAAAAATGTCTCAGAATGTAAGACTTTTTCTATAAGAAAAATGTTTCAGAATCTGAAACTTTTTCTATAAAAAAAAATGACTCAGAATTTAGGAATTTTTCTATAGGAAAACTGTCGCATAATCTCAGGCTTTTTCTATATGAAAAATGTCTCAGAATCTGAGATTTTTAAATAGAAAAAATATCTTAGAATCTAAGACTTTTTTTATAGGAAAAATATCTCTGAATCTTAGACTTTTTCTATAGGAAAAATGTCTCAGAATATAAGACTTTTTCTATAAGAAAAATGTTTCAGAATCTGAAACTTTTCTGTAGGAAAAATGTCTTAGAATCTGAGGATTTCTTCTTCTTTTTTATAGCAAAAATATCTTAGAATCTGAAACTTTTTCTATAAGAAAAATTTCTCAGAATCTGAGACTTTTCTATAGGAAAAATGTCTCGGAGTCTGAGACTTTTTCTATAGGAAAAATGTTTTCGAATCTGAGACTTTTTCTATAGGAATAATGTCTCAGAATCTGAGACTTTTTCTATAGGAAAAATATATTAGAATCTCGAACTTTTTCTATAGAAAAAAATTACTCAGAATTTAGGAATTTTTCTGTAGGAAAACTGTCGCATAATCTCAGGCTTTTTCTATATCAAAAATGTCTCAGAATCTGAGATTTTTTAATAGAAAAAATATCTTAGAATCTAAGACTTTTTTTATAGGAAAAATATTTCTGAATCTTAGACTTTTTCTATAGAAAAAATGTATCAGATTTTGAGTCTTTTTCTATTGAAAAATTTCTCAGAATCTAAAACTTTTTCTATGCGAATCAAATCTAAAAATCTAAGAACTTTTTCATAGGAAAGACATCTCAAAAACTCTTTAGAGTGTGAGACTTTTTCTTTAGTAAAAGGTTTAAGAATCTGAGACTTTTTCTGTGGGAAAAAGTTCTTAGAATCAAAAAATTTTTCTATAGGAAAAAGTCTCAGGTTCCGAGATATTTTTCATATAGAAAAAGCATTTCTTTACAAAAATTGAATCAGATATTTTCTATTTAGGATGAATTTCTTCTATTAAAAAATTCTCAAATTTAGACTTTTTCATACGACAAATGTGTTAGAATCTGAGATTTTCGTCTACATAGAAAACGTCAAATTTCTTTTAAAACAATTAAAAAAAAAATTATCTAAACGGAAATACGATCATAAAAAACAAAGCTCTTTTAAGGAGGGCTCTGATTATTTAATTTAAAAATCGGCTGCAGTGTTTTTTTTTGCAAAAAAAAAGGATCCTTGTTTTTGCTTGTCCGACCGACAATGGTGAATTGATGATTTTTTTTTTTTTATTCTAATTAAAAAAAATTTCCCCCCCCAAACCCAAAAGCTGTACCCGCCACTGCTGACAACCCTGTTGGTTACGCAAATAGTCGTTACTCATACGCGGTGTTGACACAATAAAGTACAAGAGAATTATAGAATTTTTCTGAAATCCAATATTCAAATGCGATTTTCTCGAAAAATACGAAAAATGTCCTCCTGATTTTTTTATGTGGATAGACAAACATCTACACAAAAAAATACAAATTTAAAAAATGTGACCGGATTTTTGATAAATTGTTAAGGGGACAAAAAGGGGCAAAATTTGGAATACAGGATCCTTTGGCAAAAAAAAACGTCTGAAAAAATGTACTTGTTGTAAATTTAATTTCGAAGGGTCGTAAAATTGGTTTACAAAAGTGTTCTTTTTGTCCTTTTCATTTTTATGAAATACGATCCTGGAATCTTGAAATTTGTAATGAAGGATCCTTTGGTAAAAAAAAACGTCCCGAAAATTATAATCTTTTGAATTTCGTGTCAGAATATCTGTCAATTTCCACTGAAGAGCTGATTGTGTGAAAATTTATAAAAGAATTTAGAAAGAGCGTCTTCATTCTATAACCAGAGAAAAAATTAAGTTTTTTGATAAAACTTCATGCCAGAAATTTTTGACCAAATCCAGCCAAATCCTTTTGGATTTCATTTTTTTAAAACAAAATTGTTGGGTTACAAAGATGAAAATTTAAATTTTACTTTAAATTTAAATAACTTTTACAAGAAAAAAGGAAAGAAAAATTGCAAATAAGTTAAATGAATCGTAGGCCAAAATAATATATTTTAAAATCATTATAAAATCAGTGTATTTCAAAGAAAATGATTTAATCGTAATCGCATGATTTTTTGTCGATTACGATTACGATTAATTGGTGCGATTAATCGCGATTACGATTACGATTTTAATCGTTTTGCAGACTCTAATCCAGGTTGCGCAAGGTTCTGGCTTCTTCTCCTTGCACCCTGGGATACCTGATAGATCCTAATGGGGTGTGGTCTTCCTCCAGTGGAGAGTCGCTGGATCTCATTTTAAACACTCATTTTCCGGGCAATTCCATGACGCCGTTTCAAGCTTTGGAACGTTCTGACGCCCAAGCATCTGAAATTGCTTCGGAAATAATAAATAAACCAACATTAATCTGGGTGATAAAAAGCTTTAGGCCCTATAAATCACCGGGACCTGATGGTATAATCCCGGCTGAGTTGCAGCAAGTGTCGGACTATATAGCCCCGTTGCTGTATAATCTATACACAGCATGCATCAACTGGTCGTATATTCCATTAAAATGTAGGGACACCAGAGTCGTCTTTATCCCGAAGGCTGGGAAAAGTTCCCACACAGCTCCGAAGGATTTCAGACCAATTAGTCTGTCTTCTTTTTTGTTAAAGACAATTGAACGAATGATAGACTCATATTTGCGTAGAGTGATTGACCCGAGGTTGCTTTCGACAAAGCCACATGCATACAGCAAGGGTAGATCAACGGAAACAGATCTTCATGAGCTTGTTGGTACCATCGAGAGATCGCTTTCGGTAAAGGAGTTCACTATGGTGGCCTTTCTTGATATAGATGGGGCTTTTAATAATGTCATCACTGACTCGATAATTTTCGCATTGTCTGGTCTGGGAGTAAAGCGTGGGATCGTTTTAATGGTGGAAAACCTACTTATTTAGACAAAAGTGTTTGTTTGAATTTGTGTCTCCGATTTTAGATGTATTAAAAAAAGTGGGAGTGGACAATTTTATTTTTTTTTTCAAAAACCTTAGTTGTACTATCACGAACGTCAACAAATACTACTAATTGCCCTGCCATTCTTCTATTTTAGATATATCGAAATAAAAGTGGGCGTGAAAAATTTTTATTTTCATTTGAACCTAAGTTTGACTATGACGAACATTTAAAAAAAAGTTTCGTCAAATCGGCTGGAACGATTTAAGATATATCGAAAAAAGGACGCGTTTAGGTGAGCGTGATTAATTTGTTTTCCGATAAAACCTAAGACGAACATTTAAAAAAAATATATTATCCACATCGGTCAGTTCTCAAGTGATGCGATTACCAACGAACTACATTTGATTTTTATTTACATTTTATTGCTCTATATTTTATTTTTCTATAGATCAAATTTTATATATATCGAAAAAAAAGTCGGTGGAAAAACCTCAGTTGGACTATTACGAACATTAAAAACAAAATAAAGATCCAGCCATTGCATGATTTAAAATACGTATATCGGGAAAAGTGAGAAAGTTGGTGTTGACAATTTTTCTTTCCATAAAAATCGGCGTGGGAAATTTCACGTGGGCGTGGGCGTGGGAAATTTCACTTTCCGTAAAAACCTTAGTTGAATCGTGGCGAACATTTTCAACAAAAATTAGCCGAAGAGGGCGTGATTCATTTCTTTTTTCGTAAAACCCAAAGTTGGAATATGATAAAAATTCATTTAAAAAAAATTTAGTCAAATCGGTGCAGCCATTCTCAGATTTATGATAAATTAATAAAGTGGGCTTAAAAGTGGGCGTGCTCAATTTCTCTTTCAATAAAAACTTAAATTGGATTTCTATGAACATTTAAATAAAAAATTACCCAAATCGGTGCGGTACTGCGCAATAACTCCCAAATGAAATAACTCCCCAAAAAAAAATGAAACAACTCCCAAAAATTTTACATACAATGTGGGACTTATTTCATTATGAAATTAGTCCCAGTGTGGTGCATAGATGGGACTAATTAATTAAAGGGACCAATTAGTTGATGGTTTAATTACCATTTAATTGATGTCAATGGTAATGAAATTTTTTTCATTACCATTGGTTGTATCAATTGTACCAATTAAATTACTAACCAATTTAATTACTAATGAAAATTAAAACCAAAATAATTACCATTGGTATGGCATCACTTAAAAAAAATAATTACCATTAGTAAAAATCGTCACAATATTGTCAAAATCGTTAATATTTGGAAATATCTGTTGTTTTTTGTTATATGGTGTTTTAGTTTTTCACATTTTATAAACCAAATACACGTTGATTGCCTTTGTATAACACAATATTTGAAATTTTTATTTGCATTTTGTTTTTTGTCTTTAACATTTTCATATTTTTTTGAAAAACATACTTTGATGTTTAAATTTTCAACTTTTCAAAAAAACAAAAATGTGCAAACCAATGGTTTTGAAACCAATTATAATTGGTGTTTTTCAACAATTGGTGCATTTCATTACCATTAGTAATTATTTTTTCAATTAAAAAAATTTAATTACCATTAAATGGTAATGAAAATTTTTTCATTACCATTGATATCAACCAATGGTAATTAAATTTCAATGGTAATGAAAAATTCCCATCTATGGTGTAGTGGGACTTATTGCACAAATTTTGTTGGGATTTATTTCATTATGAAATAACTTCCAAATGAAAAAAACCCCAACAAAAAATAGTTTGGAAGTTATTTCATTTCTTTTAAAGCATTGGGAGTTATTTCATCAATGGTGGGACTTATTTCATTTTAATTTAAAACAATATATGGCGTTCGGACATAGCGCCCAAGGTTTTATCGCCCAAAACCGTAAATGTTTTATCGTCCAATCTGCGACATATAGCCCAAAATGATAGATCTAAAAATGTTATTTCTCCCAAAACAAAATCGTCAAAACATTTTTTTTGTGCGAAATGTCGAAATTACGACTTCTATGATTTGTTTTTTTGTAATAAAGGTTTTCTGCGTAGCCTGCCTTCAGCCAGGCTTAGGGATTCCATACTCCATGGATTAAACCCACCCTCTCTGCAAACCAAAGCTAGTTTGGATATCAGGCCTTTTTGAGGCGTAACAAATTTGATAGCGTAAAGGCCTGCTACCCTAGAAAACTTTACTTTGTGGAGAGGATGGGTTGGATTTGGCATGGATTTTGTAAGCCATTTTTTTAAATTTTTTTGTTAAAAAAAAACAATATTTCTAGTTGCGTTCATTTGCGATTTCGCAATTCACATGTTTTTAATTTTGGGCAATAAAATCGCTAAATAAACGTGTAGGTTACACTCAAAAAAAAGTGAACTAAAATCTGGGAAAATTAACTCAATTTGGAGAAAAAGAGGGAATGATTTGGCTCCAAAGATTTTTTTTCTTGGTTTTAGTTCATAATTTTCCCAAAAATAAGGAAAACAAAGTTCTTTAATTTTAAGCCAATTTTAACTAGAAAATGGGAAAAATTATACTTAACATTTTAGAAATAGATTGGGTCTAGACCCTGCACCCATGGGTTCGGACCCCATTTAACTCGAGACCCCGTTGGGTCCTTTAAGGGTCCCCATAGATTTTGACCCAAAACTTGTGTCCGTTTCGCTCTACCTTGCTTAGTTTTTGAGATACGGTAATAAGGGGCCTGATAGGGTCTTGAGAATCTTAAAAGCCGGATAACTCAAAAACTATTATTCGGAGGGCTTTCGGGTATTTTGCGGAAGTGTTCTACGAGTCAAGAGCTACAAAAATGCCGTTGGACCTTTTCTCGTGTTGGCAGTATTTACCGAGATATGTGCATTCATAAAATCTCGGGAATTTCAAATTTTAGATCTAAAATTAGGGTCTTGAGACCCCGACAGATATGCAGAGCTAGGCTATTCCATATTTTTCTTTGTAGTCTTTCTTTTGAAAATTTCATCCGTTTCGCTCTATCTTGCTTAGTTTTCGAGATATCGCCATTTTGAATTTTTAACTAAATTCTAAGAAGTTATTTACTAAATTCTCAGAAGTCATTAACTAAATTCTAAGAAGTACACTTCCTCAATTCAAAGAAGAGAAATATGATGATGTTTTTTTTAGTAAATTTTAACTAAACTTGAACTAAATTGTTTTTTAAGAAATATGTCTTAAAAATAAAGATACGATTCTTAGATTTGTGGAAAATTTCTTTGGCAGTAAGAATTTTTTCCTAATATTAAAAAAATCCATTTAAAGAAAACTATGAACTAATTATAAGTAAATGAACTAAAATTTTTTCCTCATAGTTAAGAAAATTTCTCATTTTTAAGTTAAATTTAACTAAATTTTAGGAAAATTCATGATAAATTTTCAAAGACATTTTTTCCTTAATTTTAGTTATGTCTTTTTTTTTCAGTGTAATAAAATACAAAAGAATCAATCAAAATACTGATTTTGAATTTTTTGTTAGTTATGGCGTTTTGCATTTTAGGTGACGATATTGTTTTCATAATTTTTGAACTATGAACATGTAGACAGGAGTTACCTGTTATGGGAACTTATTTCATTTTCTTTTGAACTTATTTCATTGGGAGTTCTTTCATTTTTTTGGGAGTTGTTATTTCGATTTTATATAACTCCCAAATATTGGGAGATATTTAATTTTTTCTTTGGGAGTTATTTAATTTTTTAAAGTGAGGAGTTAATTCATTTTTCATGGAACTTATTTCATTGGGAATTATTTCATTGGGACTTATTTCATTTGGGAGTTATTGCGCAGTACCAATCGGTGCAGCCGTTTTTCGATCTCAGATAAATCGAAATAAGTGGGCGCAAATTTGGGCGTGGTCAATTCTTTTTACGTAAAAACCTAAGTTGGACTATGACGAACATTTGAAAAAAAAAAAATTTTCCAAATCGGTCCAGCCGTTCTCAACTGATGCGGTTACCAACGAACAACAATTGATTTTTATTTATATAGATGTTTCGTAAATTTACGAAAGTCCGGACTAATTTGTTTTTCGTAATATAAAGTAAATTTTCGTATATTTTACGAAACAACTAACAAGGGAAGTCTCCCTGGTGTCACCCTCCGATCTTCATGAAATTAAAATATGTTGTTAAGAACGAAAATTAATTCGACACGTATTTTTTTTAGCGGCCCAAATATCCTAAAATTTTGTTATTTTACTTAGTATGACAAAACGTTGTACATGTTTGGACACGTTCTTAGCACACGTAGATAGGTTTTCCAAGGACCTTTCATTTGGTATGTAACATGACTATGTTTCTTTGCGTAATATAGGAGACTTCCCTTGTAAGTACGAAATTTTTTTTTCGTAAAATGTGGCATGGATTTTTTTTCGGTGTAAAACTAACTGGAATGGTACTTTGTAGCGTTAAGAAAATTCAAACTAAATTGTGATTAGAAAGAAAAAGTGCCAACTAAACAAAAGTAACCCAAAAATAAATAGAATAATAAATTAAATTTTTTAATACTTCAATATATAACACAAAGTATAACTAATATTTCTACACCTGTTAAATGAAATAGAAAGCAATAGCTGTTAGAGTTAGTGACAAAGACAAAACCAAAAAGAAATACAAAATTATTAGCAACAAAAAATATTGATATTAAAAAAACTAAATTATTTTAGCCCCTTATTATTCACTTAAAATTAAACACACATATACAAACATACATTTATTACAAAACCAACAACAACAAAAAGTATTACAAAGTCATTAAATCCCCCCTATTACCAACCAAAAAAAAGAATTTAAAATTCAACTTAATATTTTATAACAAATTTGTTCATTTGACCCAATTACCTTGATCACTTAACAATTGTGCTTCCAATTCTTCGGCACCAAAATTTTTCAAAAGTTGTCCATAACTTAAAGTGTCCTTTAGTGATTCATTGCCCAGGTACTCTTCGGGTGTATGACCCATCTGAAATGTAAGTGTGAGGATTGATGTCAGACAATGTAGTTTTTGTGTCATCGTAATAAATTATTAAAAATTATTGTGTTAAAATTTTAATTATAACTAACTTGACATGATTTTAAATAATTATAGAGTACGTAATAAAAATAATAAAACATGTTATAAATTGTAAATAGCTTGAGATTCCGGTACACCAGGCTTTGTACTACCCAGAAAACTTCTCAGATTCTAAGGCCAAGTTTTTAGAATGTGATAGCGAAACGTGATTTATTTTGCGTTTTTTCAATACGGTCCAATTTTTTTGGAAAAATGTTGTTAACAAATTTGGAAATGCCAAAACAAATCTGATTTTCTAAACTAAGTTTAACTGAAATCACAAGAACTCAGCCTGTTCCAGGCGCTGATCCTGAACTTGGGTTTTGGATAAAAAAAATACTTAAAAAATGTTTCTTACAATGAAAAGTTTCCAAATTTAAAGGCATCATTCTCCACACCCCTCTTCAAGCAGGTTGTGTTAAAATGGTTACAAAATCGGGTAATGACATTTCACTCCTCTTTATTTTGAACTTTTAAAATCGTGGACACGAAAATCCTAGCTGATCCTGTTTTCGAGTTATTGCTTAATAATTACACGGTTCGACAATAATAACCTCCCAGTGAAACATCCAACTGATTCTTATAGATTTTGCTTTCCTGAATCCAAATCTGCCATCCATTTTGTTCTATTACGTAGCGTTTTTGCGATATTCGCTGTTAAAATGTCAAAAAAACCAACAATTTCGCACTTTTGGTGGTCCACTGTTAGAGGTTTTAACAAAAACTGGACTTTATTTCTTATAAAATGGAACTCCTGATTGCAAAACAGCAATCCAAATTTTTCTAGCATGCTCCGTTTTCGAGATATTCGCGTTTGAAAATTTTTTCACGTAAAAATCTCGAACTCGAATATATCAAAAAGGGAATATGCTAGAAAAATTTGGATTGCAGTTTTGAAACCAGAAGGTCAAATTTATATGAAACCAAGTCAAATTTTTTGGAAGCAACATAACAGTGGACTCCCAAAAGAGCGAAATTAGTGTTTTTTTTTTACTTTTTAATAACAAATATCTTAAAAACGGTACGTGCTAGAAAAAATCAAATGGTATATTTGGATTCA
The DNA here is from genome assembly GCA_963921195.1 of Pegoplata infirma. Classification (NCBI taxonomy): domain Eukaryota; kingdom Metazoa; phylum Arthropoda; class Insecta; order Diptera; family Anthomyiidae; genus Pegoplata; species Pegoplata infirma. The sequence goes on along the minus strand of OY992538.1, from coordinate 90,100,060 downwards.
GGAGACCAAAATCTATCAGAATCAGTTGGATACTTCACTGGGAGGTTATTGTTGTCGAACAGTGTAATTATTTAGCCATAACTCAAAAACAAGATCAGCTAGGATTTTTGTGTTACCGATTTTTAAAGTTCAAAATAATGAGGAGTGAAATGCCATTACCCCTTTTTTGTCACCATTTTAACACACCCTAAACATGCTTGAAGAGGGGTGTGTCTCATAGAAAACTTCTCAGGTTCTAAATTTTTTTTCTATTGGAAAATTTTCATGACCCTAAACCTTTTTTCTTAGAAAAATACCCGGGTTCTGAGATATTTTTTCTTCAGAAAATCTCTAAGATTCAGACAAAACACTTATCTATAGAAATCTATTTATTCTGAAATACTTTTCTATTGAGATCTACCTGAAACTACAAATTTTCAACCTCAATAGAAAAAAACTCAGAACCTGATAAGTTTTCTATACAAATGATGCCTTTAAAAGTGTAAATTTTTCTATACGACGAATTTTTCTAAATAGTAAAATTTTTCAGTGGAAAAAATTGTTCAGAACTAATAATTTTTCTACATGATAATGTATCGGAATCTGAGAATTTTTCTATACCAAGAATTTCTCATATGCTAAAAACTCTTCGATGTGCAAAATTTCCAAGATTCTGAGACATTTTTTCTTTAAGAAAAAGTATTATTTTCTAAGATGTTTCTTCGTTAGAATAGTTTAAGATTCTGAAACCTTTTCTGAGACATTTCTTCTTGAAAATATACTTAGGTTCTTATAGAAAACATCTTAGGTACATAGACATTTTTCCTATGGAAAAAGTATCAGATACTGAGATATTTTTAATATAGTTTCAGTTTACGAGACATTTGTCATACAGAAAAAGTGTTAGATTCTGAAACCTTTTTCTTCTAGCAAAATTCTTAGGCCGCTGTTCCAAAAAAAGGAATTCACAAAAAAAATGTGAAAGTGAAAATTTCCGAATTGTTTGTGTTCTTGATTTCACTTCCGATTTTTTTTTGTCTCGTTTTGTTTTTGGAAAATTTTCAGAACCCGTCTTAAATTTTCCGTTTTTTAAAAAAGTCAATTTGTCAAAAATATGGCCCCTTTTTTTTTCTTTTTTAAATTTTTTTTTTAAAGTTAAGATGTTTGTCAATCCAAACAAAAAAAATCAGAAACACATTTTTCGTTTTTTTTCGAGAAAATCGCATTTGAATTTTAAATTTCATAAAAATTTAGTAATTTGCTTGTATTTTCTTGTTTCAGCAGAGCGTATGCGATTAATATTACTCATTCGCAACCTTAAAACAAGAAAATACAAGCAAATTACAAAATTGTTATGAAATTTAAAATTCAAATGCGATTTTCTCGAAAAAAATGAAGAACGTGTTTCTGATTTTTTTTGCGTGGATGGATAAACATCTAAACTTTAAAAAAAAAATTAAAAAAGAAAAAAAAAGTGTCCGGATTTTTGATAAATTGACTTTTTTAAAAAATTAAAAAATTTCAGAACGGGTTCTGAAAATTTTCCAAAAAAAAAAAAAAAAAAATATCGATAGCCCATACAAAACTATACAAGAATGTAAATTTTTGACATTGTGGTGCATTCCGTTTAAATGTGATAAATATTTATTCAAGACAACTTGCCACAAATTTTACCATTTTTCCAATATTTGACCACGCCTCCTAAGCCCAGTTTTTGAAAATTTGAAAAACCAAAAACGCAATTTTCTTAGTTTCATATAGGTCTATCCAAAAAACCTATCAGAAATTTATGGAACACATGTTTTTCTGTAGCGGGACTTTTGGTGTGGAATGCCTCATATATAATATTTTGGGCAAGATTACAAAATTCGCAGTCGTTGTTTTCTACTAGATCGAAAATGTTGCTTTCTTTTATGACGATATTGTTTAATTTCATCATAATAACTTTGGTGCGTATTATTAATTACTTATATCAAGTGTGCCTAATATTAATAATACGCACCCGTATACAGATGTAATTTTGTTAAAATGGAAAAAATCTTTAAAAAAAAATCTTAATTAATTTATGCATTTTTGCACTAACCAAATTAATTTAAATTAAGTCTATGTTTGGATAGGGTTCCCCACAATTTAATGTAGTGTTTTGGTGAGCTTTGACTAATAATAACACTGTGCAACACCAACAAAATGAAGGGGTCTCATACAAAATTTCGAGTAGATTGAAGTTGGTCCATATAATATAAAAATACTCGATACAAAATGAAAGAGTTATGCTAAGTTTTAGGATAACAAGTACCATTATAAAGACACTTTTTTCTCAACTTTTGATTTTCACAGACCTAAAAATAATGTGGTACAAATTTGAGGCCAATTGGATTAATTTAACCCGTGGCGCTCGGCGATCAAAGCTTTGAAAATATTTTAAGAAAAATATGTATGTCTGGCGATACATCACATTTATTAATTATGATGCGTTGAACACTAACTTCAATTTTTTTTTTAATATTAGTCAAGTGATTTGCAAGATATAGTAAATTAAAAAAAAATCAAAAATGTTTTCCTTGATCTTGAAACAAACTTTAAATTCAAATTCTGATTAATTTTTATTAAAAAATAAAAATTGTTTTATTCGACCTTTAAAATATTATATTTTGAGGATGTTTATTCTGGCTCGAGGTCATTATTTTCTTTACTAATTAAAACCATGATATTCTCATAGCATAATTTTCAAGAAAATTATTTTTTTGTCATTAGACTCGTTTGCTACTTTGTAGTAAATCGTTTCTATTTTTGCTAAATAATCTTGACAATGGAATCTTGTCAAATTCCGAAACACGTGTCGATTAAGTCTTGCAAAAATGACCAACATAAATAAATTTAAAACAAAAAACAAAAAATCTTGGTTTTAATTAGTAAAGAAAATAATGACCTCGAGCCAGAATAAGCATCCTCAAAATACACTTACAGCAAAATACGGTTGTCTCAACCGTAGAAGGTTCCAACCTCAGATTGAGGTTGCGGCAACCGGTAAATATACGGTTGTAGCAACCGACAATTTACAGTTGTGGCAACCGGCAAATTCCGGTTGCAGCAACCTCAAATAACGACATTTGCCGGTTGTAGCAACCGTATTGCCGGTTGCTCCAACCAGAGCTGTGTTTAATATATTTTCGATAATATGCCAAAATACAAAATAAAATTCCAAAAATAAAACACATTTTTTATTTTTTTTTTGATTTTTTTTATTGTTTGAAAAAAAAAAATAGTTATATTAGTGACTTATACTAAAAATACTAAACCAAATGTTACATTTTAGGTGGTTTTAATTCGTTTGCTAAAAATCCGATACAAAGAATTCTTTTTCTCAGAATCTGAGACTTTTTCTAAAGGAAAAATGCCTCTGAGACATTTTTTCTATAGAAAAAGTCTCAGATTCTGAGACATTTTTTCTATAGAAAAAGTCTCAGATTCTGAGACATTTTTTCTATAGAAAAAGTCTCAGATTCTAAGAAATTTTTTTTATAGAAAAAGTCTCAGATTTTGAGACATTTTTCTATAGAAAAAGTCTCAGATTCTAAGATATTTTTTATATCGAAAAAGTCTTAGATTCTGAGACATTTTTTCTATAGGAAAAGTCTCAGATTCTGAGACATTTTTTCTATAGGAAAAGTCTCAGATTCTGAGACATTTTTTCTATAGAAAAAGTCTCAGATTCTGAAACATTTTTTCTACAGAAAAAATCTCAGATTCTGAGACATTTTTCTATAGAAAAAGTCTCAGATTCTGAGACATTTTTGTAGAGAAAAAGTCTCAGATTCTGAGACATTTTTTCTATAGAAAAAGTCTCAGATTCTGAGACATTTTTTCTACAGAAAAAGTCTCAGATTCTGACACATTTTTTTTTATTAAAAAAGACTCGGATTCAAAGACATCTTTTTTATAGAAAAGTTCTCAGATTCTGAGACATTTTTTTATAGAAAAAGTCTCAAATTCCGAGAATTTTTTGTAGAAAATGTCTCAGATTCAAAGAAAGGCTTTGATTGAGAGAAAATTTTTCTATAGAAAAAGCCTCAGGTTTTGAGAAATTTTTCTATAGCAAAAATCACAGATTTTGAGAAATGTTTTTTTTAGAAAAATCTTAGATTCTCAAAACTTTTTCCATAGAAAAAGTCTCAGATTTTAAGATATTTTTTTTTTCACTTGTTTTATATCACCTTTTACTTTTCTGGAGAATCCAAATTTGAGGGCTTCCATCTCATAGCGTAAATGATTGAGTTTAACGTATTCCACTGTTTCTGCAAATTAAAATAAGAAAAACGGCATTAGTTTAACTGTTGTATCAGTCAAAGTACAAAAACTTACCCTTTTTAATCTTTATTTCCAGGTTTTATCATCAAATGTTGAAATTTTGAAGAAAAACAAATGTTTTCCTCAATATTTTTTTATTTTATGACATTAAATTTTTTGAAGTTTTGTTATTTGAATTATCAGTAGAGGGAACCGGTAATATGAGTTTGTGGCAACCGGCAAATGCCATTATTTACGGTTGCTACAACCGGGGTTTGCAGTTGTAGCAACTTTTTTTTTAATTTTGTGGCAACTGACACAAAAATATTTAAAAAAAGTTATAACAACCTCAATTTACGGTTGCTGCAACCGCGTACGGTTGGGACAACCGCAAGCCGGTTACAACAACCGTATTGCGGTTGTGGCAACCTCATTCCAACCGATTTTTTATGTGAGTGTATAAACTTTAAATTAAATTTTGCTCAAATCAATTTAATTTGGTGCGTTCAATCAAAATTTTTTTTTTTTTTTTTTAATTTTTTATCAAAAACCTAGTCGCGCCATAAGCTAAATTGGTCTGATTTAGTTAAAATTAAGTTTAAGTGAAATTTTTTCAATCTCTATAAAATAGTCTATGGAAAAATTTAATTATAATTAAAAAATTAAAATAGTTTTGTTCGACCTTTAAAATATTATATTTTTAGTAGGTTAACTCTAGCTTGAGGTCATAATTTCCTCTACTAATTGAAACTATGATATTCTCATAGAATAATTTTCTATAAAATTATTTTTATGTTGCTGATTTTTGCTAGACTTAATCGACACGTGTTTCGGAATTTGTCAGATTCCATTTTTTCTATAGAAAAAATGTCTCAGAATCTGAGACTTTTTCCATAGAAAAAATGTCTCAGAATCTGAGACTTTTCTATAGAAAAAATGTCTCAGAATCTGAGACTTTTTCTATAGAAAAAATGTCTCAGAATCTGAGACTTTTTCTATAGAAAAAATGTCTCAGAATCTGAGACTTTTTCTATAGAAGAAATGTCTCAGAATCTGAGACTTTTTCTATAGAAAAAATGTCTCAGAATCTGAGACTTTTTCTATAGAAAAAATGTCTCAGAATCTGAGACTTTTTCTATAGAAAAAATGTCTCAGAATCTGAGACTTTTTCTATAGAAAAAATGTCTCAGAATCTGAGACTTTTTCTATAGAAAAAATGTCTCAGAATCTGAGACTTTTTCTATAGAAAAAGTCTCAGAATCTGAGACTTTTTCTATAGAAAAAATGTCTCAGAATCTGAGACTTTTTCTATAGAAAAAATTTCTCAGAATCTGAGACTTTTTCTATAGAAAAAATGTCTCAGAATCTGAGACTTTTTCTATAGAAAAAATGTCTCAGAATCTGAGACTTTTTCTATAGAAAAAATGTCTCAGAATCTGAGACTTTTTCTATAGAAAAAATGTCTCAGAATCTGAGACTTTTTCTATAGAAAAAATGTTTCAGAATCTGAGACTTCTTCTATAGAAAAAATGTCTCAGAATCTGAGACTTTTTCTATAGACAAAATGTCTCAGAATCTGAGACTTCTTCTATAGAAAAAATGTCTCAGAATCTGAGACTTTTTCTATAGAAAAAATGTCTCAGAATCTGAGACTTTTTCTATAGAAAAAATGTCTCAGAATCTGAGACTTTTTCTATAGAAAAAATGTCTCAGAATCTGAGACTTTTTCTATAGAAAAAATGTCTCAGAATCTGAGACTTTTTCTATAGAAAAAATGTCTCAGAATCTGAGACTTTTTCTATAGAAAAAATGTCTCAGAATCTGAGACTTTTTCTATAGAAAAAATGTCTCAGAATCTGAGACTTTTTCTATAGAAATATGTCACAGAATCTGACACTTTTTCTATACAAAAAATGTCTCAGAATCTGAGACTTTTTCTATAGAAAAAATGTCTCAGAATCTGACACTTTTTCTATACAAAAAATGTCTCAGAATCTGAGACTTTTTCTATAGAAAAAATGTCTCAGAATCTGACACTTTTTCTATACAAAAAATGTCTCAGAATCTGAGACTTTTTCTATAGAAAAAATGTCTCAGAATCTGAGACTTTTTCTATAGAAAAAATGTCTCAGAATCTGAGACTTTTTCTATAGAAAAAATGTCTCAGAATCTGAGACTTTTTCTATAGAAAAAATGTCTCAGAATCTGAGACTTTTTCTAGAGAAAAAATGTCTCAGAATCTGAGACTTTTTCTATAGAAAAAATGTCTCAGAATCTGAGACTTTTTCTATAGAAAAAATGTCTCAGAATCTGAGACTTTTTCTATAGAAAAAATGTCTCAGAATCTGAGACTTTTTCTATAGAAAAAACGTCTCAGAATCTGAGACTTTTTCTATAGAAAAAATGTCTCAGAATCTGAGACTTTTTCTATAGAAAAAACGTCTTAGAATCTGAGACTTTTTCTATAGAAAAAATGTCTCAGAATCTGAGACTTTTTCTATGGAAAAAATGTCTCAGAATCTGAGACTTTTTCTATAGAAAAAATGTCTCAGAATCTTAGACTTTTTATATAAAAAAAATTTCTCAGAATCTGAGACTTTTTCTATAGAAAAAATGTCTCAGAATCTTAGACTTTTTCTATAAAAAAAATTTCTCAGAATCTGAGACTTTTTCTATAGAAAAAATGTCTCAGAATCTGAGACTTTTTCTATAGAAAAAATGTCTCAGAATCTGAGACTTTTTCTATAGAAAAATTGTCTCAGAATCTGAGACTTTTTCTATAGAAAAAATGTCTCAGAATCTGAGACTTTTTCTATAGAAAAAATGTCTCAAAATCTGAGACTTTTTCTATAGAAAAAATGTCTCAGAATCTGAGACTTTTTCTATAGAAAAAATGTCTCAGAATCTGAGACTTTTTCTATAGAAAAAATGTCTCAGAATCTGAGACTTTTTCTATAGAAAAAATGTCTCAGAATCTGAGACTTTTTCTATAGAAAAAATGTCTCAGAATCTGAGACTTTTTCTATAGAAAAAATGTCTCAGAATCTGAGACTTTTTCTATAGAAAAAATGTCTCAGAATCTGAGACTTTTTCTATAGAAAAAATGTCTCAGAATCTGAGACTTTTTCTATGGAAAAAATGTCTCAGAATCTGAGACTTTTTCTATAGAAAAAATGTCTCAGAATCTGAGACTTTTTCTATAGAAAAAATGTCTCAGAATCTGAGACTTTTTCTATGGAAAAAATGTCTCAGAATCTGAGACTTTTTCTATAGAAAAAATGTCTCAGAATCTTAGACTTTTTCTATAAAAAAAATTTCTCAGAATCTGAGACTTTTTCTATAGAAAAAATGTCTCAGAATCTGAGACTTTTTCTATAGAAATATGTCACAGAATCTGACACTTTTTCTATACAAAAAATGTCTCAGAATCTGAGACTTTTTCTATAGAAAAAATGTCTCAGAATCTGACACTTTTTCTATACAAAAAATGTCTCAGAATCTGAGACTTTTTCTATAGAAAAAATGTCTCAGAATCTGACACTTTTTCTATACAAAAAATGTCTCAGAATCTGAGACTTTTTCTATAGAAAAAATGTCTCAGAATCTGAGACTTTTTCTATAGAAAAAATGTCTCAGAATCTGAGACTTTTTCTATAGAAAAAATGTCTCAGAATCTGAGACTTTTTCTATAGAAAAAATGTCTCAGAATCTGAGACTTTTTCTATAGAAAAAATGTCTCAGAATCTGAGACTTTTTCTATAGAAAAAATGTCTCAGAATCTGAGACTTTTTCTATAGAAAAAATGTCTCAGAATCTGAGACTTTTTCTATAGAAAAAATGTCTCAGAATCTGAGACTTTTTCTATAGAAAAAACGTCTCAGAATCTGAGACTTTTTCTATAGAAAAAATGTCTCAGAATCTGAGACTTTTTCTATAGAAAAAACGTCTTAGAATCTGAGACTTTTTCTATAGAAAAAATGTCTCAGAATCTGAGACTTTTTCTATGGAAAAAATGTCTCAGAATCTGAGACTTTTTCTATAGAAAAAATGTCTCAGAATCTTAGACTTTTTCTATAAAAAAAATTTCTCAGAATCTGAGACTTTTTCTATAGAAAAAATGTCTCAGAATCTTAGACTTTTTCTATAAAAAAAATTTCTCAGAATCTGAGACTTTTTCTATAGAAAAAATGTCTCAGAATCTGAGACTTTTTCTATAGAAAAAATGTCTCAGAATCTGAGACTTTTTCTATAGAAAAATTGTCTCAGAATCTGAGACTTTTTCTATAGAAAAAATGTCTCAGAATCTGAGACTTTTTCTATAGAAAAAATGTCTCAAAATCTGAGACTTTTTCTATAGAAAAAATGTCTCAGAATCTGAGACTTTTTCTATAGAAAAAATGTCTCAGAATCTGACACTTTTTCTATACAAAAAATGTCTCAGAATCTGAGACTTTTTCTATAGAAAAAATGTCTCAGAATCTGAGACTTTTTCTATAGAAAAAATGTCTCAGAATTTGAGACTTTTTCTATAGAAAAAATGTCTCAGAATCTGAGACTTTTTCTATAGAAAAAATGTCTCAGAATCTGAGACTTTTTCTATAGAAAAAATGTCTCAGAATCTGAGACTTTTTCTATGGAAAAAATGTCTCAGAATCTGAGACTTTTTCTATAGAAAAAATGTCTCAGAATCTGAGACTTTTTCTATGGAAAAAATGTCTCAGAATCTGAGACTTTTTCTATAGAAAAAATGTCTCAGAATCTTAGACTTTTTCTATAAAAAAAATTTCTCAGAATCTGAGACTTTTTCTATAGAAAAAATGTCTCAGAATCTGAGACTTTTTCTATAGAAAAAATGTCTCAGAATCTGAGACTTTTTCTATAGAAAAAATGTCTCAGAATCTGAGACTTTTTCTATAGAAAAAATGTCTCAGAATCTGAGACTTTTTCTATAGAAAAAATGTCTCAGAATCTGAGACTTTTTCTATAGAAAAAATGTCTCAGAATCTGAGACTTTTTCTATAGAAAAAATGTCTCAGAATCTGAGACTTTTTCTATAGAAAAAATGTCTCAGAATCTGAGACTTTTTCTATAGAAAAAATGTCTCAGAATCTGAGACTTTTTCTATAGAAAAAATGTCTCAGAATCTGAGACTTTTTCTATAGAAAAAATGTCTCAGAATCTGAGACTTTTTCTATAGAAAAAATGTCTCAGAATCTGAGACTTTTTCTATAGAAAAAATGTCTCAGAATCTGAGACTTTTTCTATAGAAAAAATGTCTCAGAATCTGAGACTTTTTCTATAGAAAAAATGTCTCAGAATCTGAGACTTTTTCTATAGAAAAAATGTCTCAGAATCTGAGACTTTTTCTATAGAAAAAATGTCTCAGAATCTGAGACTTTTTCTATAGAAAAAATGTCTCAGAATCTGAGACTTTTTCTATAGAAAAAATGTCTCAGAATCTGAGACTTTTTCTATAGAAAAAATGTCTCAGGATCTGAGACTTTTTCTATAGAAAAAATTTCTCCGAATCTGAGACTTTTTCTATGGAGAGATGTCTCAGAATCTGAGACTCTTCTATAGAAAAAATGTCTCAGAATCTGAGATTTTTTCTATAGAAAAAATGTCTCAGAATCTGAGACTTTTTCTATAGAAAATATGTTTCAGAATCTGAGACTTTTCTATAGAAACAATGTCTCAGAATCTGAAACTTTTGATATAGAAAAAATGTCTCAAAATCTAAAACTTTTTCTATAGAAAAAATGTCTCAGAATCTGAGACTTTTTCTTTAGAAAAAATGTCTTAGAATCTGAGACTTTTTCTATAGAGAAAATGACTTAGAATCTGAGACCTTTTCTATAGAGAAAATGTCTCAGAATCTGAGACTTTTTCTATACAAAACGTGTCTCAGAATCTGAGACTTTTTCTATAGAAAACATGTCTCAAAATCTGAGAATCTTTTTTCTATAGAAAAAATGTCTCATAATCTGAGACTTTTTCTATGATAAAAATGTCTCAGAATCTGAAACTTTTTCTGTGAGAAAAATGTCTCAGAATCTGAAACTTTTTCTGTGAGAAAAATGTCTCAGAATCTGAAACTTTTTCTGTGAGAAAAATGTCTCAGAATCTGAAACTTTTTCTGTGAGAAAAATGTCTCAGAATAAAAGACTTTTTCTATAGAAATAATGTCTTCTATAGAAAAAATTTCATCATTTTTCATTTCAAATCAGAATCAGAGACTTTTTCTATAGAAAAAATGTTTTAGAATCTGAGACTTTTCTATAGAAAAAATATTTCAGAATCTGAGAAATTTTCTATGGCAAAAATGTCTCAGAATCTGGTGCTTTTTCTATAGGTAAAATTTCTCATATTCTGAGACTTTTTCTAAAGGAAGAATGTCCTATAACCTGAGTACTTTTTTATAGAAAAAAGTTTGAGAATCTGAGACTTTTTCTACAGAAAAAATTAGACCTTTTTGTAGAGAAAAAATATCGTATATTCTGAGACTCTTTCTTTAGAACAATATGTTTCAGAATCTGAGACTTTTTTTAAATTTTTTCAGTGAAACAATTCATAGATTCTGATATATTTTTTATAGAAAATTCTCTGGTTTGTTCTTAAGAAAAGTTCTCAAATTTTTTTGATTGGAAAAATTCTCACATTCTGACAATTTTTTTTATAGAAAAATTCTCTTATATTTTTTAGTTGTAATAATTATCGCCTGATTACTAATTTTTTTTTTGTATTAGATGTATTTATTTCACTTTAAAATTTTATATATTTGTATTTAATAAAGTTGTTTAAAAAATAATAATAAAAGTTTTATTTGTATGGAAACAGTGTATAAAAAATATTGATTGGGACCACCATATAACGCTTTTTAAAATTCGATCACTCCAACCAATGTCAATTTTAACATAAAAATATTCGGTGCTTATGATAGAATTTACCGGTAGAGGCAACTGAATTGAGTGATAGTTGTCGGAACCGCAAAAATTCAGTTGGCAAACAATTCGGTTGTTGCAACTGAATTTGTTTTCTGTGTGTATAATTTTAAAAATTTTAATTATTCGATTTCAACTTCAAATGAAAACGTGATCAACAAAACACTAAACTTGATTTCGTGTGATTCGGAAATTTTCATGTGAATTGAAAAGTTGTGAAAGACAGAACAGAGGCCTTAAAAACAAAATCTTACCTTGTCGACCACTTTTGGATTTGCGCCCAATTGCAGGAGAACATTATAGAAATGCCCATTGTCATTTATAACCGCAGCATAATGCAATGCCGTACGACCATCATTATCTGCTATTGAAGTAGTTTCCGGAAATCGTGCTGACAAATACCGAACAATATCTGTAACAAAGAAAAAATATTGCGTTGAATTGTATAGTAAAGCATGTACGAAAGGCAGAGTGTGAGCATTTTCTATGTTAAGCCTTTGTAACCGAGTAAAAATATTTATATGATGCCATATTAAATGATGTGTAAGAACTGAATAGATGATATGGATAGCCCTATATGGAATTAAGAAAATTGGATTTTCGGTGTTTAAATTTTTCAAAAACTGGGCGTGGTTAAGTATTGGAAAAATGGTCAAATTTTTATCGAGTTCCCTTTATTGAATATTTATCAAATTATAACGGAATGCACCACAATCTCAAACATTTGCACTTTGGTACATTTTTTTATGGGCTATCTATTAAAATTTTTTGTTTTGGAAAATTTTCAGAAACCGTTCTGAAATTTTTCGTTTTTTTAAAAGTCAGTTTATCATAAATCCGACCAATTTTTATACCCTCCAACCACAGTATGGGGGTATACTCACTTTATCATTCCGTGTGTAAAGCATCGAAATATCGGTCTAGGGTCCCATAAAAAATGTATATTATTGATCAGTGATCCATTCTAAGACATTCTAGCGATGTCCGTCCGTCCGTCTGTCTGTCCGGCCGTCTGTGGAAAACACGCTACAGTCTAAAGCAGCGGTTACCAACCTTTTTGGCTCGCGTACCCCTAATTTAAAATTTTATCAGCCGCGTACCCCCTAACGAGTTTTCCTAAAAAAACTTCACATGTAAATATTAGAGTTCATTTTGATTTTTGATCTGCGGGTATTATAATTTTTTCGAAAAATTTAGGCGAGATCAACACAAGTGAGATATTTTTTTGGGAAAATGCATCTGAAAACGCGGATTTTGAGCTGATTTTTCGGCAGAGCAAAAACGGCTGAAAATATTGCAAATCTGATTTGACGTTTTTAGAACTCTTAAAAAAAGTTCCAAAAGCCCATCACAGGGGTCGGAAATATAAAGATTTTATTTTTTTTTAAATGTTTTTTTTTTAATACGAAGTCAGATCAATAATTCCATGGCTTTTCGAATGAAACACCCTCGTATATACAATGAAAGGGCATTTTGTGCTTAACAAAATGCCCAAAAACACGTTTTTTGAGAACTTTGACACAAATGTTCTCAAAAACCTGACATCATAGAAAAATTTGAGAATCATATTCGGAATCAGCATCGAAAGGTTAATCGAAAACAAGTGTTCAGATCTCAAAATATTAACCAAAATATTGCAAAAAACGCTCTCTAAATTGCATAAAAACAAGTTTTTTTTTGTGAACTTTGACCTCATCTTTCTTAAAAACCTGACGTTATGGAAAACCTTGAAAGCCAGACGCGGATCCAGCATTAAAAGGTTAATCTAAAACGAATGTCCAAATTTCTAAATTTTTGCGTACCCCTGCGGACAGTTTCGCGTACCCACTAGTGCAATGGTTCCCAACCTTTGATTCTCGCCCCACTGGGGGGTAATTTGAAGGATTCAGGGGGGCAACGAGCAAATTAAAAAAAAAAATTTGTTAAATAAACTAAAAAAAAATTATTTTAGACAAGTTATTTAATTGATTGTTGAAATATTTTTCTAAAAACTTTGTTTAAACGATGATTTTAACAAAAAGTTTGCTTAACCACAAGTAATTTTTGAATTTTAAGCAAAATTGAAAAATCTACAAATTTTTCTTGGGTGTAGGGGGGACATTGCAGTTTTTTTAAGTAAAAAGTGGGACATGGCGCAAAAAAGGTTGGGAACCATTGCACTAGTGGTACGCGTACCATAGGTTGGTAACCGCTGGTCTAAAGTAAAAGAGTTAGACTCTTGAAATTTGGCACAGATATGTCTTATGGTATTGGGCTGGTTAAGTTCAAACATGGGCAAAATCGGATTAGTTTAGTTACCCTCTTAGTAAAGTTACCCTCTTAAGAACTAAACAATTCTCTAAAAAAAACAATTTTTTATAGGTTTTTTGTACTTTTGCTTAGCAAACGAAAGATTTTTATATCAAAAGAAGTTTAAAGTTTTGCAGTTGGATCCAGGAAGGTTGTCTCCCACTGCCGTATCCCCTCCTGTTTTTTATAACGTGTTGGAGGGTATAAAAGATTCGGCACAGCCAAATTTAACACTCTCACTTGTTTTTTTTTTTTTTAATTTTAGATGTTTGTCTTTTCAAAAAAAAAAATAGGAGGGCGGTTTTCGTATTTTTCGAGAAAATCGCATTTGAATATTGGATTTCATAAAAATTCTGTAGTTCTAGTGCATTTTTTTTTTTTTTTTTTTTGTCACAACCGCGTATGAGTAACGGAAATTCCTTGATTTTGCAAAAATTCTTTACTCATACGCGGTGTTGACACAATTAAATACAAGAGGATTATAGATTTTTATGGAATCAAATTTTGAAATACGATTTTCTCGGAAAATACAAAAAATGCCCTCCTGATATTTATTTTGTGTGGATAGACAAAAAATTTTGCCAGATTTTTGATTAATTGAATTTTTTAAAAAACGAAAAATTTCAGAAGAGCTGTTGAATATTTTCCAAAATACAAAAGTACACAAGAATGTAAATTTTTGAAATTGTGGTGCATTCCGTTATAATTTGATAAATTTTTAATCAAGGCAACTAGACACAAATTTGACCATTTTTCCAATATTTAACCACGCCTCCTTTCTTACAAGGGAAGTCTCCCTGGTGTCACTCTCCGATCTTCATGAAATTTGGATATGTTGTTAAGAACGAAAATTAATTCCACTCGTATTCTTTTTAGCGGCCTAAACTAATTTTTAGGGGGGTCGAATTGTATGGGGGGAAATTGACATTTTTCAGTTTTTTACGATTTACGCCTATTTAAATAAAATTAATATAGGCATGTGTGTTGCATCAAATTAAAGGTATTAAAAATACCTATCTCGTGGTGCGAACAACAGGCCAAAAGAAGTCAATATTTTTCGACTTATTAACAAAAATGTCGTAAAGTTTTGGTATTTTACTCAATATGACGAAGAGTTGTGCATGTTTGGAAACGATAGGTTTTCCAAAGACCTTTCATTTGGTATGTAACATGACTAGGTTTCTTTGCATAATATAGGAGATAAACGAAAAACCTGAAAATTGCCCTTGTCTTCCCCCCTCCTTTTTACCCCCCTAAATATGAATTTGGGCCGCTAAAAAAATACGTGTCCCTTTATTGTTTCCGATCTACAAAATAAAACCAATTCCATAAACATCCGCGGGTGACACTAGGGAGACTTCCCTTGTTAGTTCCATATAGGGCTATCCATACCACGTATTCAGACATTCAAGGCACACATGTTTTTCTGTAGGCCTTAAAATTCAGAATTTGTCGAGTTCAAACTCGATTATTGGCGAAATAAACAATGTATCAACGTGATGTTGAAACCGTTTGCATCGTTGACCTGTAGTGTGTCTCACTGAAACCAAAGTTCACCAGAATTTTATATATTTTTTATGCAATTATATCTAATTGGATCCACTAAAATATGGCAATGGATGAAACTGAATGAAATTTGATATTTGTCGATCTTATTTAATTCAGAAACATCCACCATAATTTGGATCAAATTGCCTTTCATTATTCGAATCAATGGCAGTACACAACAATGTCCCGCTATGGTATGGATAGCCCTATATGGAACTAAGAAAGGAGGCTTTGTTAAATATTGGAAAAATTGTCAAGTTTGTGTCGAGTTTTCTTGATTAAATATTTACCAAATTATAACGGAATGTACCACAATTTCAAAAATTTACATTCTTGTTTATTTTTTATTGGCTATCGATTTTTTTTTTTTTTTCTTAATTTTCAGAACCCGGTCTAAAATTTTTAGTTTTTTAAGAAAGTCAATTTATTTAAAATTCGACCATTTTTTTATACCCTCCAACCACAGTATGGGGGTATACTCACTTTGTCATTCCGTGTGTAACGCATTGAAATATCGGTCTAGGACCCCATAAAGTATATATATTATTGATCAGTGATCCATTCTAAGACATTCTAGCGATGTCCGTCTGTCCGTCCGTCCGTCCGTCCGTCCGTCTGTGGAAGACACGATACAGTCCAAAGTAAAAGAGCTAGACTCCTGAAATTTGGCACGAATATGTCTTATGGTATTGGGCTGGTTAAGTTCGAACATGGGCAAAATCGGATCAGGGGGAAAAATGTTCCCCTCTTAAGAACTAAACAAACCTCTAAAAAAAGCCATTTTTTATAAGTTTTTTGTACTTTTGCTTAGCAAACGAAACATTTTGATGTCAAAAGAAGTTAAAAGTCTTGCAGTTGGATCCAGGAAGGTTGTATCACACCGACGTAACCCCCCCCCCCCCAAAAAAAAAAAGACGCCCCTGTTTTTTTTTTTTAACGTGTTGGAGGGTATAAAAGATTCGGCACAGCCGAATTTAACACTCTCACTTGTTTTATTTTAAGTTAAGATGTTTGTCTATTCACACAAAAAAATTCAGGAGGTAATTTTTCGTATTTTTCGAGAAAAACACATTTAAATATTTAATTCCATAAAAATCTGTTATCTTCTTGTATTTTATTGTGTCAATACCGCGTATGAGTAACGTGTATTTGCAAAACCAATGAATTTTTGTTACTCATACGCAGTGTTGCCCCAATAGAATAGAGCAGCGGTTACCAACCTATGGTACGCGTACCACTTGGGGGTACGCGAAACTGCCCGCGGAGGTACGCGAAGTTTTCGTTATTTTTTGCGGATTTTTTAAAATTTTTTTTTTAGTAATAACATTTAATAATAACACTGTGCTACACCAAACAAATGCAGGGGTTCCCATATAAAAAAATCGAGTTGGTTAGAGTCCATAGAGTACAGAAATACTCCTATTTTTTTTCTCGATCTCACCGTTAAGTACTTCCTAAATTAAAACTTTAAAAAAAATATAACTTTGTTGTAGTACAACGGATTTTTGTGGTTTTGTGTGAAAGATATGAGTTTTACCTATTAAACAAAACAATAAAGATTGAGAAAGGGTTTAAAATTGGCTATTTACGGTCCTATAATTTAAAGAAAAATACACTTTTTCAAAAAATATTCACTATCTTTTAATTCAAAGTTTTCAAATGGATCATTAAAAAAATATTGTTAAAAATACAAATACCTTGAAATTCGCGAAACTCAATTAGCAAAAAAAATTAATTGAGACAGGGGACCCCTACATTTTGAAATATTTAATTTTTGGGATGTATTTAATAGATGACATGTAAAAAATTTGAGTTTTGGGAGTTTTGTTTAATAAAATTTTCAGAAATTAAGATTAGATTTCACTTCCGAATAATTTAATTCATTTTGTTTAACATAAAAACTCTTTAGTGAAAGTAAAACAAATGCTCTTCTTTCGTAATAATTTTAAGAATAACTAATGGTGTTTTCTTTTCTGGCAAAAAATGTACCTTTTTTTTGCATTTCGCCCCGAAAATTATGTTTTTGTGTTCTTTTCTAAAAAAATGTCAACCCTTATAAAGAATATCGTGTTCTTTTCTAAAAATGTCTGCCATATAAAGTGCAAAAAATTTTTACCCCGTAAAAAATCACGGGGTTGAAATTGCCTTATACAACAGCTGACTTTTTCTGTGTTGTTTTCCCAAAACAGCTGTTAAATAAATACAGGGCAGAGTATTGAGGTATGTTGTGTTCTATTCCAGTCAAATAAAATGCAATTTTTTGAAAACAAACATTTAAAAAATGTATACCCTAAAATGGCAAACATTTTTTTTCAGAAAAGAAAACACCATAAAAATTCTATTTTGACTTCGACTGAATACATAAAAAAAAGAACACTGAATTCGATTTCGTGTGATTCGAATAAAATATGTGAATTGAAAAGTTGAGAAAGACAGAACAGAAGCCTTAATTTTATAATTTCGGGTTTTCAACACATTTGCTAATAAAACAAGTATTACACGAAGTGATCGAGAAAAACTATGAGTATTTCCGTACTCTATGGACTCCAATCAACCCGCATTTTTAATGAGTATCTCCTCATATTTGTTGTGTTTTCTTCTGAAGCACTGTGTATAAGTTTCATAACAAGTAAAAGTATAAATTTCTAACCATATTTATTTATGAAGTATTTCAACAAAAACAAAAAACTTGTTAGGGGGTACGCGGTTGATAAAATTTAAAATTAGGGGTACGCGAACCAAAAAGGTTGGTAACCGCTGGAATAGAGCAATTCCATTTAATATCAATGTTAAATTAATCATGTCCACCGATTTATGGCTTTGAATTTCTGCAAGTTGTGGAGTAGGGACTTCACTTAAAAGGTCATAACTTTTGAGGTGTGAAAGATAGACGGTATTTACACACTGCGTTTTTTCTTGCACGCCTTTTTATCTGAGTTTTTTTGAAGGCAATTGGGGGTGAGAAGCATACACGGTGAGCCTCAGCGATGTTCAGGTTGAACTTTAGTGTCGACGAAAAGTGTAAGCGCAGTTCGATTTCTACAAGATTAAATGTCACAAAACTGTTAACAGCGAAATCGTAGCTGCTCGCATTCGCGAGATAACGCAAAATTAGTGTTTTTGTATTTTTTTAAATTTTGACATTGAAGTTTTTTAAATATTTTCAAAAACTGAGTGCACAGTTTTAATTGTACTTATTTAAAGGTCACAAAACGGTAAAGCTTTTTGGGGGTATTTCTTGGTTTGTTTAATAAACGAAGTTTCTTTAACATTGTTGAAAAACACGAAATGCAGTTTGATTTGCTATTAATTAAAGGTGATACGGCTGTTAACATTTTAATTCTAGCTGCTTAATTCTTCGAGATATCGCTAAAAAAAACTAGCTAAACTACTATTTATTCATTACTTTGTGTTGTTTTTGGTATGTAAAAACATTTACTCCAATTAACAACAAAAATGTGGTATGCAGTTTGAATTCGGGGTTATTAAAGTTGACAAAACTGCAAGCATAAAAATTATAGATGATCAACTTCCCGAGAAATTGCAAAATTACTGCTTACGCTTTTATATTAATTAATTTATTTTTTCTTTAGTGTCTAAAATAAAGGAAAACAAATAACGAAACGACAAATATATTGTATGCAGTTTAAATTTTATGTGGTTAAAGGTGGTAAAACTGCTTAAGTCAATATCATGACTGCTAATTTACTCAAAAATATTTTATTTTCCAATTTTAATATTTTTTTGCGATT
Organism: Pegoplata infirma; assembly: GCA_963921195.1. Classification (NCBI taxonomy): domain Eukaryota; kingdom Metazoa; phylum Arthropoda; class Insecta; order Diptera; family Anthomyiidae; genus Pegoplata; species Pegoplata infirma. The sequence goes on along the minus strand of OY992538.1, from coordinate 90,081,264 downwards.
TCTCGCGAAATTGAGAAGATATGAATTCAATGTTAATTGTTTTGTGAACTGTAAATAAATACAATTAAAACCGCATACTCAGTTTTTGAAGATATTTAAAATACTTCATTGTCAAAATTTTAGAAAATACAAAAACACTAATTTCGCGATATCTCGCAAATGCGAGCAGCTACGATTTTGCTGTTAACAGTTTTGTGACATTTAATCTTGTAGAAATTGAACTGCTCTTACACTTTTCGTCGATACTAAAGTTGAACCTAAACATCGCTGAGGCTCACTAAAAAAAATAGTTTTAAAACTTACCGCTATGGCCGTACAAAACAGCAACATGCAGGGGCGTAGCACCATTTGGAGAAACTTCATCTTTGGCAATGGCAAACTTTCTACGATCTAAAGCCTGTTGCAAATTCAGCAAACTACCACTACGTGCAGCCTCGTGGACTCGGCGAATTTTAATCTTAAATGAATCAAAACATAATTTTTCAAAATCTGATATATGAGGCATTCCACACCAAATGTCCCGCTACAGAAAAACATGTGTCCCGTAAATTTTTGAATAGGTTGTTTGGATAGCCCTATGTAGAACTAAGAAAATTGCGTTTTTGGTTTTTCTAATTTTCAAAAACTGGGCTTAGAAGGCGTGGTCAAATATTGGAAAAATGGTCAAATTTTTGGAGAGTTGCCTTGATTAAATATTTATCACATTAAAGCGGAATGCACCACAATCTCAAAAATTTACATTCTTATATAGTTTTGTATGGGCTATCGATTAAAAATATTTTTTTTGAAAATTTTCAGAACGGGTTCTGAAATTTTCCATTTTTTAAAAATGTCAATTTATTAAAAAACATGCCACTTTTTTTTTTTTAATTTTTTTTTTAAAGTTTAGATGTTTGTCAATCCACACAAAAAAATTCCGAAACACGTTCTTCGTTTTTTTCGAGAAAATCGCATTTGCACTTTAAATTTCATAACAATTTTGTAATTTGCTTGTATTTTCTTGATTTAACGTTGCGAATGAGTATTATTAATTGCATAAATATTACTCATTCGCAACGTTAAAACAAAGAAATACAAGCAAATTACATAATTGTTATGAAATTTAAAGTTCAAATTCGATTTTCTCGAAAAATACGAGGAACGTGTTTCTGAATTTTTTTGTGTGGATGGACAAACATCTAAACTTAAAAAAAAAAAAATTAAAAAAGAGAAAAAAATGTGGCATGTTTTTTAATAAATTGACATTTTTAAAAAATGGAAAATTTCAGAAAATTTTCCAAAAAAAAAAAAAATTAATCGATAGCCCATACAAAACTATATAAGAATGTACATTTTTGAGATTGTGGTGCATTCCGTTTTAATGTGATAAATATTTAATCAAGGCAACTCGCAATAAATTTTACCATTTTTCCAATATTTGACCACGCCTCCTAAGCCCAGTTTTGGAAAAATTAAAAAACCAAAAACGCAATTTTCTAAGTTCCATATAGGGCTATCCATACAACCTATTCAGAAGTTTAAGGTACACGTGTTTTTTTCGCTGGACATTTGGTGTGGAATGCCTCATATGTAGAATCTACATATATCAGATTTTGATATACATACACAAAAAAAAAAAAACTTTGTAAGATTACAAGATAAGTTTGTTACTTTTTATACTATATAACCACAGTATGGGGGTATACTCACTTTGTCATTCCGTTTGTAACGCATTGAAATATCGGTCGGGGACCCATAAAGTATATATTACTGATCCATGATCGATTCTAAGACATTCTATGAATGTCCGTCTGTCCGTGTGTCTGTAGATAACACAATTCAGTTTAAAATAAAACAGCTAGACTCCTGAAGTTTGGCACAAATCATGTTCATAGGCAGGTTAAGTTCGTGAATGGGCAAAATCGGGCCATGGGGAAAAAAGTTCCCCCTTGAAGAACTAAACCAACCTCTGAAAAAATACACTTTTTACATGTTTTTTTTTGTATTTTTGTTAAATTAATGAAACTTTGGTATATTTATCGCGATGGGAAGGTACTCTCAACGTCCCCCACTGACCCCATAATCCCCCACTGACCCCATAACCCCCCCCCCCCCAAAAAAAAGCCCCTGACAATTTTTTTTTTACGTTTTGGAGGGTATAAAATATTCGGCACAGCCGAATTTAACACTCTCACTTCTTTTTGCTACCTTCTATTTGAAAAAAATTCCTAATAATTTTACAAACTTCTTACCAACAATTTTGTAATTTTACAAGGTTTTTTTTTACCAAAAAAATTGTAAATTTAAAATTTTTTTGACATGATAAAATTTACAAGGCATTCTCGTAACTTTGGTAAATTTTTTGCTACCTCCTATTTTACGAGAATTTCTAGTTAAAACTACAAGAGTTTTTGTAATTTTACAAGCTTTTTACCAATAAAACTTCAAATTTACAAATTTTTTGGTGCAATAAAATTTACAAGGAATTCTCTTCATTTTATTAGATTTTTTTTGTAAAATTATTTTGGAAATTTGTAATATTACAAAAAAAATGTAAAATTATAAAAAAAAAATGTAAATTTCGATCAAAATTTTGTTGTTAAAAAACAAGTAAAACTGTCAAATATTGGTAAAATGGGATAACGAGACTTTTTCTAGTAATTTGACAAGGTTTTCTTTTGTTTGTAAAAATTATACAAATTTCTTTCTCAATTTTAACAAAAAAATTTGTAAAATTACTAAATTCATATCAATCTTACCATATAATTTGGAACATTTTTTAAAAATGCTTGTATTTCTGGTTCTGTAGCCTCGACATTCAACAGCTTCTGACCATCACCATTCAAAACGATTTGAGCCAATTGTTCCATATCACCAGATGATATGATTTTTTGTATACGTGTATCCTTTTTTATTTTAAATTTGACGTGATGATAAAATTTTGGCGTTTAAAAAAATTTAAATAAAATTTAACTTTTTTTTTTTTAAATAAAACAACACAAATGAACATAAATTAAAACAAATTAAACAAGAATACACGATAAAAAAGGACGTTTAAAATCATTAAACGAAAAAAAGTATTGAAAAAGAGTGCAATAGAAATATAAAATTTAGGAAGTAGATGAAAGGAGTTAAAAAATTTACGAATATGAAAAAATTAACTAAAAATTGAAAGAAAACACTGGGACTGTGATGAAAGAATTGTGTTATCAATTTAAAATTATTTCTTTAAGTGTATTTGTTTGGAAAAAATATTTGTAAAACAAAAATTTTTTTTCTAAAACTCATAAGAAATTAAAATATTAAATATTGTAACTGCATCATTATTTGTATGCTGAGAGAAAAAAATAAACAAACAAACGGGACAAAAAAAATGTTTTTGGATATGTTATACTTCATCGTCATGAACATAAGCAGCTGTTTGTGACTGAACTGTATTATCTTCAGCTTCGCCTTGTACAAATCCCTCTATGGCCAACGATGATGTTGGAGATTCTGCATCACCGCCCACTCTATCGTCATTTTCTGAAGTTTCTTGTTTAACCTGATCACGATCATCATTCAACGATTCTTCATCAGCATCATTAGCTTTTGAGTCTTCCACACTATCAGCATCTACAGCTTGTGTTTCCTAGGAAAATAATTGGAAATATTTTTTTTTGGAGAGAATGTTTTCGAATTGTTTGTGAAAGGTGGCTAATTAAATTTAACTACTTATTTGTTTCATCATGCACTATTTAATTTTTAATTAATTAAATCTATTATAGTATATTATTTGAATGTCTATAATTCTAACTATAGCCTAAGCACAGTAGGAGAAATTTCTATTTTTTTTTTTGGAAATAATTTAGCAATTCTGTAAGTGCTGGACCGATACATTCAAAGAAAAATGTTTCATTATATCAATGACTTGATGTCCTCAATTTTTGTGACAAATCTGATCATATTAGTAGAGTTTTTTTTAATATGATGAAAAATGTCATCAAAATTGAAGAAACAAGTGATGACACATTTCACCATGCCATCAATATTCCTTTTAACCCATTTCGATCCTCTGTTCGATTTTTCGAACAGTAGAGAACATCTTTTTCAAAAAAATATTTATGTATGAAAGAGGTGGAATTTCGGGGAAATATGTTTACGATTGTTAAGTATCATCTTTCTGCATTAAAAAAAAAAATATCACCGCTTGACCACTGCAATTTATATGTTCATGAAATGCAATGCAAATCAGCACAAAAATTGTTTCAAACAAAAACGAAAATTTAGCAATTTTTGATTTTCGGCTTTTAATTTTTTTGACTAATTGTAAGTTAAAATTTTTTTAGATTTAATTTGTTATCAAATTCCACTAATTTGAATTATTTTGAAACTATTTATTTTGAAAATAATGAAATAAATTATTAAAATAGCAACTAAATCCAAATATTAAAACTGTATAAAAATGCAATGCAGGCTTTTCTGGGAAAACGGCACATTGAAAATTTTTTTTTTGACATAATTTTTGAGATCAGCGGGTGCTAATTACCCTAAAAAAGTACCTTTAGCCAAAAAAGAAAAATAAAATTGAATCTTGATTAATTTTTTGTGTTAAAAAGCTCCAGATTCAAAGAATATTTTTCGGGCCCGGCTCCCCGGGCCCCCTCCTTGCGTGCCCGATTGAAACAATTTTTTTCACGGAAACACAAGATTTTTCGCGAACAAAAAATATTTTACGCGAAAAAATTAACAGTATTATGGTTTGTTCTATTAATTTAACAGAGTTAAATGGTTTCAAATTTAACAAGTGAGAACGCTATTCGGCTGAGCTGAATCAAATATACCCTTGATATTTTACCGTTTTTTGTTTTTTCAAATTGTTTTGTTTTTGGTGCTGAAAATATCAGTAAAATTTTATAAACAAAGAATAAAGTCCTGTATGTCATTAAAAAAAAGTTAACCTGCTTTCACACAAACATTTTTTAATTTATAATTTCCCTTTTTAATTAAAAAAATAATATAAACTACAACAAATTGTTTTTTTGCGACTTTTAAAAATTTTTCCGGATTTTTGGCGATTTCTGCCTTTTATTATTTAACAAAATTTATTTTTTAAAATAAAAATAATTTTTTTAAGAAATTTGAACAAAATTGAATTTGGGCGTTTTTTACATCCGAGTCAGCGAAAAAGCCAAAAAAAGCCTGAGAACCCTGTTAAGTAGACTAATGGCCAAATTTTGAAAAACGCAACGATCCGCGTTGTCAAAATTTCAATACAATTTGTTGTTGTTACAAAAACAAATTACACAGAAGTTTTGAAAAAGCGGCGCGTTGCGTTTTACAAAATGCAATGCATAAAAATACAACAACAAATATGAGAAATAAAAAAACTGACACACACACATGCATATCGGCCATTCCATGAGAGCAGGCGCGGATCCAGGGGGGAAGGAAATTCCCACCCCCCCCCCAAACCGAATTCAAAAGCAAAAAAAGAAAAAGGAAAAAAGGAATAAAAAAATAAAGAAAAAAAAAAGAGGGAAAAAGGAAAGTGTAAAGGAAATAATCTGAAAAAAATTTCTATGAAAAACGTCGACGGATCCGAAAAAATTTTCTATGAAAAATTTTAAAGAATCTTAAAATTTTTCTAGCGGAAAAATGAATCTTAAAATTTTTCTAGAAGAAAAATGTCGCGGAATGTTAAAATTTTTCTATATGAAAAAATTGAGAATTTTTTTTAGAGAAAAAATTGAGAATTTTTCTATAGGAAAATCCTTAAAAGTTTTCTATAGGAAAAATCGGGGAATTTTTCTATAGGAGAAATTTTTTTTATAGAAATTCTTCTATGAAAAACGTCTAAGAGTCCTAAAATGTTTCAGAATGTTAGAATCTTTCTATATGATAAAAGTCTCAAAAACCAATAACTTTTCTGACGAAATATTTGGAAATTTTTCTGGGCGAAAAATTTTTTAATTTTTCTAAATGAATAATTTGGGAATTTATAGAAAAAAGTTGAGAATTTTTCTTAGAAATTTGTTATGTGAAAAATCTTATCATTTTGACAATTTCTATAGGAAAATCTGAGAGTTTATTTATAGGAAAAATCTGAGAATTTTCTATATTGAAATTTTGACAATTCTTCTGGAAAATTGTCAAATTTTCCAGAAATGAAATCACGTGTGAGAATTTTTTCTAGAATTTTCAAGAATCTTAAAAGTTTTCTTTAGAAAAATTGTTTTTAAATCTTAATTTTTTTTATAGAAAAAGAAGTAAAATTAAAATAAAATTTTTCTATAGGAAAAATAAGAAAGTTTTCTTCAGGGAAAATTTTAGAATTTTTTATACAAAAAATGAAATAGAATCTAAGACTTTTTCTGTAGGAAAAATTATACAGAATCTGGGACTTAATAGGGAAAATGTCTCGGAATCTAAGTATTTTTCCTTAGAAAAATGTCTCAGAATCTGAGATTATTTTTATTAGAAATATTTCTCAGAATCTAAGAGTTTTTAATAGGAAAAGCTGAGACCTTTCCTATAGGAAAAAAGTTCTAGAAAAAAAGTTCTAGAAAAAATTTCAGATTTTTTCGACTGGAAAAATATTTCAGAATTTTTGATTTTTAATATTAACAAAATATTCTAAAATCTAGACTTTTCGATAGGAAAAATAACTTAGAATCCAAGTCTTTTTCTATAAAAGTTGCCTTAGACTCTGAGAATTTTAGAACAAAAATTCTGAGAATTTTAGAAAAAATATCACAAAATCTAAAAAAGGGCTTAGATTCCGATTTTTTTTAATTGAAAAATGTCTCAGAATCTAAGACTTTTTTTTAGGAAAAATTTCGGAGACTCAGACTCTGAGACTTTTTCTATGGGAAAAATGACTCAGAAACTAAAAAAAAAAAATTTTTAAGGAAAAATTTCTTAGACACTCTTATAAAAATATTTCTCAGAAAATGCTTGAGTATCTTAGACTTTTTCTAGGGAAAAGTATCTCAGAAAACAAATCTTTTTTAATAGAAAACTGCCTCAGAATCTAGAAAAAAAAGCTTTAGGGCGGATTTTACAGTCAGCACTAAGTGGTGACTTAAGCTAAGAAATTTCTTAAATCCAAAAAACTATTTTATAAAATCTACTTAAGTAAAACTTAAGTCATCTATTATCATAACTTAAGTTTTACTTAAGTAATTTATTTTGATTTGACAAAAAAAAAAAAAAAATACAAAACAAAATTCAATTAATAATAAAAACATACAAAAAAAAACAAAAATTCCAACAATTGCTCTTCTTTTCCTTTAAAATCTCCATCCGCCACTCTCAAATTCAAGGTATTTCCATCAAATTTCGCGAAATTTCCATCATATCGAAAAAAATAATTAAATAAATAAAAATCTGTAAGGAATTTGAGATTGGCCAAGATGACCCATCAAATGGGTAACATCCAATATTTTTCCTCAAGATTTTGTTGAAAATAATAAAAACGTTTGTTGGTGTGGAAATCCGAAGTCAAGCGGATGGATCATTTTTCAATGATGACCCTAGCGCCTTGACCCAAGGCAGATGATTGTATTGGAAAAGAAGAGCAATTGAGTGATTAATGAGTATGTGATAAAGATTGTAATTACCCAAATTATTTGTCCCAGACCCACATTTTAGAATACTGATCTATTGTTCGTCCGTCTGATTGTCAATGTATCGTTGAAAACGTCTCCGTAAAAAGGTTGCTGTTATAATTGGCCATATCCAAAGCTTTAACATTTCTTAAACATTATTTTTTTATGGTAATATATCACTCAATTTTATGGAAATACCTTTTATTTAAGAGTGGCGGAGATTTTCTATCAAATAGGTAACATAATCGTAATCAAAAAAAGTTTTGGTGGAAATAACAGCAGCATTTTCATGGAGGCGTTTGTTGGTGTGCAAATCCAAAGTAAAGCGGGTGGAGTATTTTTTAATGATGCCCTTAGCCGCGTTCTAAAATGTTATGGTTCTAACAATACCCACGGTGAAAAATTTTAACGGAAAATAACAGCATTTGTGCGATTTTTCGTTAATTTACATCATTTTTGTTTTGTATATTTTTATTATTTTATTTTTTTTGTATTCTTTTTGAATTGTCAAATCAAAATAAATACCTTGTGTTACCATATTTTTTAGCATATTTTCTTTTTAACTTAAGTACAAACCGAAAAATCGAATTTAACTTATGTAATAAAAAATACTTAAATAAATCTTAACTAAGATTTTACTTAAGTTAGAACTTAGTTTAGACTGTAAAATCCGCCCTTAAAGTCTTAAATTTTTCTTACCTTAGGTACTTTCTACAGAATATTTTTTCAAACCTTAAAAATGTTGGTGTAGAAAGATCGTTTCGGTATCGTAAACCTTTTCTGTAGAAAAATAGAATAGAATTTTTTTTTCAATATTTCAGAACCTAAGAAGTTTTCCATAGGAAAAAACTCACTAAATCTGAGAATTTTTCTTAACGACCTTTTTTTTAAATATAGAAATGTTGCATAATTATCTGAGAATTTTCTATATGAAGGTGTACAAGAATTTAACAAATTTTGTATAAATTCAAAATAAAAATCGTTACATTCGACCTTTGAAATATTATATTTTTAGTAGGTTTATTCTAGCTCGAGGTCATTATATCCTTTACTTATTTAGACTTTGACATTCTCATAGAATAATTTTTTGAAAATTATTCTATGAGAATAAGTAAGGGAAATAATGACCTCGAGCTAATTTAAACCTACTCAAAATATTTTTGTATACATTTTAAAAGCTTTTCCGTATCAAAATGCCTCATAACCTCAGAATTTGGCTATTGGGATAACGTCTCAGAACATAAACTTTCTCTTTAAGCAAATGACTCGGAAAAAATTTCCACAAACATTAAAGTTTTTTTTATTATAGGAATTAATTTTTATAGAATTTTTTTTTTAAATTAATTCTAATGTAGGTATATTTGACTGATATTGCATGAGTATTAAATGTGTCCTTACGACTAAGGTAATTTTTCAAAATCACTTTTTAATACGTGGTAGGGTCCTAAATTATAGTTTAGTATCTAAAAATGAGTGAGCCAAAATTTGGGGACAATCGGATAAAAATAACTCGTGCCGAAAATGGATTGAAGTTTTGGGACACTCTTATGTGATAAAAAAAAACACGTTTTTTCTAGTTTTTTGAAAATTATTGGTATATGTTATTTTTTGTTAATTTTTTTGTTAAATAATATGAAAATGGTACTAAATTACCTTTCCAAAAAGGTTAAAAAAATTAAAATCGGATAAAAATTAAGCATTTTATGCATACATGCCCCAGACCATTGCATGGTTTTTAAGGCCAAAATTTGAAAATGTTCAAAATTTCTAAGCAAAAAAATAAAAAAAATTAAATTTTACTCCATAATGTTATTACATACATGTTATAGATAAAAACTAACAAATATAGTAGTCTAGCTTTTTTTTTAATTTGGCGTGGGTAGTGATATAACTTCCGCGGATTTCAAAGGAAATGTGTTTTTCTATGGTAATTTAGCAAATATGGAAAAAAATGTTTTGTATTATACTATACCAAGTGTAAAATATAAATTCTGTAAATTCTTAGAGAAATAGGGCATCTTTAACCCCTTTTCATCGAGGTGAAATGACAAATTTGGGACATTACATATTTATATAAAAAAATATATCTGCATATATCCGGTTTCTCAAAAGTTATAGAATTTACATTTTACGCTTCGTTCCGTACAATAAAGAAAAAATTTCCACATATTTGCTAAATTATTGTGAAAAAACGCATTTTATTTGGAATCCGAGGAAATTTTATCACTACCGGCGAAAAATAAAAAAAAATCTTGACTACCATATCTGCTATTTTTAATCGTAAACATGTTTTCAATATGATTATAAAGTAAAATTAATTTTTTTTTATTTTTTTGCCTACAAATTTTGAAAATTTTGAAATTCTGGCTTTAAAACCCATACAATGGTCTGGGGCATGTATGCGTAAAATGCTTGTTTTTTATCCGAATTTAATTTTATTAGTCTTTTTGGAAAGGTAACTTAGTACCATTTTCGTATTCATTCACAAAAAAATTAACAAAAAATAACAAATACTAACATTTTACCAAAAACTACAAAAAAGGGGTTTTTCTTTCATATAAGAATGCCCCAAAACTTCAATCCATTTTCGGCACGAGTTATTTTTAGCCGATTGTCCCCAAATTTTGGCTCACTCATTTTTAGATACTAAAGAACAATTTAGGACCCTACCAGGTGTAAAAAGATGATTTTCGTTTTTAAGGACACCTCTAATGAGTATTTTTCAAATAAACCTACTCTAAATACACTTTAGGTATTATGAATAACCCCCTTAAAATATGAAAATGTTTCTATAGAAAACAATCATAATAAACAAGAGTTGAACACTAAAAAAACCTTAACTAATGATTCAAATTCGACCTAAAGTTTACTGCAAAAAAAAAAATAATTTGAGCAAAAAAAAATTGTTCCCAAGCCCAAGAGCCGGATCCGCGCCTGCATGAGATATTACCCAAAATTTGACCGACGGTCTTTAGATTTTCTTCATATTTTGTAGAGAAATACTCTATGGCTTCATATAAAGTTTTTACTCATCAGTTCGCCAAAATTCAAAAAACTCGCGATTTTATTAGATTTTAAAATTTTTGAAAAACCAAAAAATCAGTCAAAAGTGTCTCACTTCAAAAAGCCATATCTTTAGTAATTCTTCATGGATCTGAATGCTCAAAAGCGTGTCGGGATAAGAATATTGTCTTCTTTAGGAAAAACAAGTGAGAGTGTTAAATTCGGCTGTGCCGAATCTATAATACCCTCCAACAGATAAAAAAAAATTTAAAAAAAATTGCTGGGCAGCTTTTTTTTTTTGGGGGGGGGGGGGTCAGAAGGGGTCATTTGGGGACACAAAAACCAATGCGATAAATGTTTAAAAATTGATTAATTATGCTTTTTGAGCTTAAGTAATACAATTTTATCATTATTTAAAAACATTTTTAAAATCCACGCCCACAAAAGGGGGGCGGGCAAAAAAAAATATTTTTCTTATTTCCCAAGTCCAAGTGCAGGACCCTGAACTTTTTCTGGCATCAAATTGTTTCATTTGATTATCAAAAATACAAAAAAAACTGAGAAAATATGGCGTTTTTTAGAGTTTAGTTAAGTTGTTCAGAGGGGAACTTTTTTCCCCCTGGTCCGATTTTGCCCATTTACGAACTTAAACTGCCTAGGACCAAAAGACATATTCGTGCCAAACTTCGGAAGTCTAGCTCTTTTATTTTGGACTCCATCGTGTCTTATACAGACGGACGGACGGACGGACGGACATACGGACATTCTAGAAAAGTCTTAGAATCAATCATAGATCAATAATATATATACTTTATGGGGTCCCCGATCGATATTTCAATGCGTTACAAACGGAATGACAAAGTGAGTATACCCCCCATACTGTGGTTGGAGGGTATAAAAATTACAAAAAGATATTTTTGGCTAAGTAAACTGCATTTTTTCGGAGTTGTATTTTTCAAATGCATTTTTCGCTGATTTGAGTATCATCCAATTTTTTTTTGTTAGCATTTTTCGAAAATTTAGAATTTTAACTTTAACACGCTTTTGGGCTTTCAGATGACTTTTTGAAGTGAGACACTTTTGACAGATTTTTTTGGTTTTTCAAAAATTAAAAAACGAATAAAATCGCGAGTTTTCTAAATTTTGGCGAACTCAAAAGTAAAATCTTTATATGGGCCCATAGAGTATATATCTGCAAAATATTAAGAAAATCAAAGGACCGTCGCACTGTGGTCAATATTTTGAGATAGCGGCCAAAACTCCTTTTGGTTTTTGTTCTCCGATTTTAAAGTTATTAGACTCATATGAAAGTAGACAGTAGTAAACCTCGGGAGCCAAAAAATTTGAACTCTATTTCAACTATTTCACTGAGAACAGGGTGGTCCAATGGGATTTTTCAGAATTTAGTAAATTTATGATATTTTTAGTTAATTTTTAAAGTTCAAATGACCATAACTTTTTTGTTTTTCAAGATTTTTGGACGAAATAAATTTTGTGTTGTAACTTAACTTATTTCCTATTACTGGTAAAAAAATTGAAGCTCTACTGTTTTCAGAACAATTTAAATATTTTTTTAAGAAAGGTCAAATTTATCGGAAATTTCCTACTTCATAGAGCACAACTCGTGTGAGTCAAGCTGAGTCAAAACACAAATTTACTATTTTGTAGTCCTAACTCTCCCCTACATTCCTATATATACATGTCCATGCATCGGGACTGCACTTTTTGAGCTACAGCAATTTTTCTGACCCAAGGTAAGATATTCGGTACAAATGCTCGTCATATTTTTTGAGAAGTTATTTGTATGTGAAAGTGACTATTATGCATATATTTTGATGAAATTTTGTACAAGAGTTCTTATTGACCCAAAAAATAATTCTGTTGAAATTAGGAGAAGTTGGCCCATATTTGGACCTAGTCCACATAGAAGGGTGTATCAAAATTTTGACTAAAATGACAATAGAACTCTCAAATTATGTGGTATCTGGCAATTCATTTGGAAAAGGTAAAAAATGATTTTATTGCCATCTAATATTACATAACTTAAATACATGAAAATTGCAAATAAATTTAAAACCAATGGAAATAACTGGTAAAACCAAGTACCTGTTAACTCTCAAATTATGTGGTATCATTTGGTATTCATTTGGAAAAGGTAAAAAAGATTTCATTGCCATCTAATATTACACAACTTAAATACTTGAAAATTGCAAATAAATTTAAAACCAATGGAAATAGCTGGTAAAACCAAGTACACCAATACCCCGGTTTGCGTCGCTAATTGGGACCGGAGAAACGCGACGCAAACCGAATCGACGCAAACCGAAGCACGATTTCCGATACGTTTCTATTGATTTTCATTTAATTGGTTCCAAAACTTATAATTTTAGCTGAAAAAGTGAATTTTCAATACAAAAAACATTTTTTTTTAATAAAAATTAACTTAAACTGGCAATCAGTAGACCACCTTCACAAGTATTAGACTAAAATGGGGAATCCCCTTTTTCTGTTTAAGATTTGTGAATACAATTATACATACATCCATTATATTTATGCTAAAAAATAAATATTATCGACGCAAATCGAAACACTGACGACGCAACTACGAAGCCATGCGACGCAAACTGAAAAATAATAGACGTAACTCTGAAGCCATGCGACGCAAACTGAAACAAATACGACGCAACTTCGAAGTCACAGAAATTTTCAAACGACGCAACTTCGAAACGACGCAAAACGAAGCGACGCAAACCGGGGTATTGGTGTACCTGTTATATTATGTTTATGTACTACACTCAAAAAAAAGAAGAAACTTAAACTTTGGAAAAATTTTTTTCAAAATAGTTTATAAATTTTCCCACAATTAAGTTAAAATTAACTAAAAGTTGGGAAATTTTCCTAACTTTTAGGAAAATATTTTAGTTCATGGACTGTTAAATAGGCCATAATTGTCCTTAAATAAAATTCCATAATACGTGGAAGAAATTCTTACCGCCAAAAAAAATTTCCCTAAATAATTGAAAAAAATCTTTATTTTTAAGACATATTTCTTAAAACAAAATTTAGTTCAAAAAATTCAGTTTTAGGACGTAATTTACTATCAGTTAGTTCATCATATTTATCTTCTTTAATTTGAGGAAGTTTTTTCAACAAGTTTAGTAAATTTTTCATAACTTGAAATTGTTTTGTTGATTTATTTTTTTTTATGCTTGCTTGTAGTTCACATTTTGTTTATTATTTGTAGTACATGAATACAAAAGGTTTGATCTTGTATAACAAGTAATAAATTTAATATTTACATTTTTTTCTACACATGTATGTGTTAGAAAAAAACATAATATTTTAATCACAACAAAGACCTTGGCTTTGTCGTGTTTTCCCATAGTCTGGGAACAAACGTCAAGTACAAAGTTGTTGTTGTAATTTAACTAAAAAAACTAATTAAATTTATTACTTGTCTTTAAGAAACAAACCTTTCTTTATATTTCTAATAAAATATGTACCCAATGAGAATTATGTGTGTATTCACATGCTATTCTATAAATAAACCATTAAAAAAATATAAAATTAAATAATTTTTAGGAAAAATTTCCTAATCAGAAATGTTTTTTTAACCAAAAAATGGAAAATTTTTTCCCATTTTCTAGTTCAAATTTGTCCTTCTTTTAAAGAATAATATGGACTAAAAAGTAGGAATACATGGCAATGGAGCTAAATCATTATCAATTTTCCTTGGATTTAGTTAGTTTTCCCATTTTTTAGTTAGTTTTTTTTTTTGAGTGTAGTTTAAAGATTATAATTTGTTTCTAATTTTAGTATAAATTTTTATTAATACATTTAAATAAAATATATGTGCACTTTAAATCAATAGTAAAAGTTTACTTAAAATTTTATCGATGTTGTGTTCTGTATATAATATATCCAAATGGTATTGATATTGTTGGGAATTTCAGTTTTATTTTTCAGTTTAATCCTCACAAGAATTAGCTTTCTTCCAAAAAAACCAACCTTTGGCCCCTGTGAATATTGAGACTAAATAAATGTCAGGGGCCAAATGTTGGCATTTTCTGACCAAAATTAAGTTTAGGAATAATAAATAAGTATTGGTTGTAAAATACGATTGAAAAAAATAAGAAATTATAAAAAAATACCTATTTAAAATGTCAAAATATTCAACTTTTGCATGGAAATTCAACAAAAAATTAAAATACATTTTTAACTCCACATTACTTACGTTCCTATCAGTCGATTTATACATTTGAACACGCAAATTGAAGCTTAAAGTCCCTCCTATTGAACAAAACAAATTGCTTAAAAAATACCAATCCGGTCAAAAGTTATAGAGTTTTGACCGCTATCTCGCGAAATTGACCACTGTGCGTCGCACAGTGCGACATTTGGCCAATCTAGGTGGACAAAAATCTAATTTAAAAGATCCTGGCGTGAAATTTGGTTTGATAATAATGTAGGACATAACTAATATTGACAACAAAATTTGGAACAATCGAACAATTGCCACGCCCATTTTTGGGAAATTAACTATTTTTTAAGAAATTGCTTAAATAATTTGAAGAATTTTTGTGAAATTTTGTAAAAAAAATTATTATTAGTGTACCATATTGTAAAAAAAATTGTACACAACAACCTCGAAGATAATTATTGATGGGCGGTATACGCCCACTTTTTTATAACAGATATTTAAGCTGGACAACCTTGGGCTAGATTTAATTTTTTACTTATGTACATTGTAAAATTAACTCTATACTGTAACAAAAAGGGGCGTGGTCCACCCACTATTTGCAGTTTTATAATTTTATTACACACAAAAAGATTTTACAATAGAAATAGAAATAGCAGTACAGTAATTTATTGAAATCGTGTGCTTTGTATCACTCATATTTTAGAATTTCAAACCAAAAAATTAAAGTTATTTGGTTTTCATCATTTTCATTTCATTGCGAATTCTACGAATTTAACAATTATTCAATTTTCCCATATTTTATACAAAAACTAAACATCGCTAAAAAAAAATGTAATGCCGTTAAACAAGGGTTTGGTGTAATAACACATTACATTTTATATTATAATATATTCTCACATAATCATTTAATTTTATGTGCAATATAAGTGTATTTTTCATATAGTTTAAGACTAAAAGTCTCTGGAATTAAAAAAATATCAAGCAAAAAGTCCATTTTGGACGTTCACTAAACTTTAAAATTCTCTATAAATCGCAAAAAATCGCCAGCAAACATGGTTTAATCTCTTACTAGAGACATTCCAACACCTGCCACATGTATAGGTCGTGTGAGGGAGCGTGAGGAAACTACAGTTTTCTTCCAACGAAGTTTCAGTTTTTTTTATTTATTTTTTTTTAATTTTTAATTTTTGTTTTTAATAAATTACAACAATAAGTTTTCGATTAAATTGAAAAATGAGCACGGATTTAAAAACTAGATTAAAAATGCTGTATTTAACAACAAAAAAATGGACTTATAACTCCAACAACAAAAAAGTTATAAGTGTTTGAAGTTGGGATGGTGCTCAAAAATATATATTTTTTCTCAAAAGTCTATTACAAGATGTGACTTTAAACTCCTGTATCAAATGAAACAGCACTTTTTTCGTCATAATATGATTATTTCCATAGTATATGGATTGTTTGCTGTCACATTCATTTAAATTATAACAATCCGCCAACTTTTATTTTTCGATTTTTGTCCACCTAGATTGGCCAAATGTCGCACTGTGCGTCGGTCAAAAAATCGACATTTTTGGGCGGTCTCTCATGGAATCGCCGATATGTATGAGAACTTTTTAACATCTGTTTTTTTTTTTATTGCTTAAAGAACTTTTTTAAAATAAATATAGATTTTGCATTAAATATTTTTTTGTAAAGAGTTTTTCTTTTTCTCAGTTTTTTATTTCAGTTTTCTTTGTTATGTATCTACACTACACGGTGAGCCTCAGCGATGTTTAGGTTGAACTATATTAGCGACGAAAATTGTTAACGCAGTTCGATTTCTTCAAGATTAAATGTGACAAAACTGTTAACAGCGAAATCGTAGCTGCTCGCATTCGCGAGATAACGCGAAATTAGTGTTTTTGTATTTTCTAAAATTTTCACATTGAAGTTTTTTTAATATTTTCAAAAACTGAGTATACAGTTTTAATTGAACTTATTTAAAGGTCACAAAACAGTAAACATCAAAATCCTAAGATTCAGTTTTTGACCGACGACAAAATGTCATGGTCAAGCGTTTAATATAATATTAAAATTTTGTAATTATATATATTGCTAATTTATGAAAATAAAGAATACTACTACTACTACTAAATACTACTACTACTCAGTTTTTGAAAATATTTAAAAAACTTCATTGTCAAAATTTAAGAAAATACAAAAACACTAATTTCGCGATATCTCGCGAATGCGAGCAGCTACGATTTCGCTGTTAACAGTTTTGTGACATTTAATCAAGTAGAAATCGAACTGCGTTTACGCTTTTCGTCGACACTAAAGTTCAACCTAAACATCGCTGAGGCTCACCGTGGATCCCAAACACATTCGGCTAATCACATGTATTCAACACGAATGTCAACAAAACTCACAACTAACAATAAGAGCATAAAAATACAACAACAAGCTGCTTGATGTCGCTTTGTTTAAGAAATATACTAACACATGCATATTTATATTCATACAACAATGCATTCATATACTCTCTTTCTCACAATATGATCAGCTATTTGGGTAATGTTGAAAAAACAAAGACTTTTTTCAGAAATTCACTCATAACTTTTGATTTAATTAACCGATTGAAAAAAAAAATATAATAGCCCTGAGCCCAGGTAAATTCCGCAATTTTTGGTACTTCATGCGTTTAAATTGGTTCGGTATTAATGCTTAAATAACGATTTCAACAGACAGATGTACAGACAGACGGACATCACTAGGGCTGTAGGCAAAATAGCACAAAGAAAAATCGCCCAAAAAATTTTATGAAAAATCGCCCAAATGCAAAATCGCCCAAAAAATATGAAAAATTGCCAAAAAAGAAAAATACGAAATTTTGCCCAAAATTAACGAAAGAAACCCAAGAAAGAAATGAAAAATGAACCAAAAATAAAAAAAAAAGATTTTTCCGAAAACGCGTTTTCCCCCAGCCCAATTTGCCCAAAAAAGTTTTTTTGCGGAGACGGTGGGCTTAAGGCATGGAGTTTGTAATTTCTAAGTACGGCCGAAGGCCGGCTATTAGAGTGTCCCGTCAAATTTAAATTTTTGAATTTCATGTCGTAATACCTTCCAAACAATGGCCACGTTAGAACTGGTAGTGGGAAGTTTATGAAAAAATTTTCCAAGGTCATCTTCAGTCGGCAACCAGCGGTCAAAGTTGGAAAAAATTAAGTATTTCGACCAAAATTCATGTCCGAATTTTTTGACCAAATCCGAATCAAAAATTCGGAAATTTTGCGTACTTTATTGGGAAAATATTTAAATAAATCCAAAACCGCGATTTTGGTCCATAGATTTTTAAACATAAACATTATTTTTTATCCAAATTGGTCTCGAAAGTTGGAAAATGTTAAGTGTGTTATCTAAAAAATATAAAAACGTGATTTTGGTCCAAAAATTCTGATCTGCGATTTTGGTCCACAGATGCTGATCAGCATTTTCGGACCAAAATCGTGTTATTATATTTTTTTTATATTTTTTAGATAACTAAAGTTGGAATATGTTAAGTGTGTTATCTAAGAAATATTGAAAAATATAAAATTTTGGTCCACAGATGCTGCACACAAAAAAAATATAAACAATTAAGAAAGTTATAGTCGGTCAAGACCGACCATATGATACCCTACACCAGTGTTTTCCGGAAAATGATTCCCAAGTCGAAACATGGACCGATTGTATCTGTCTTTTGTTAGATTTTTATTTAGTGCAGAAAACACACACAGATAAAATTTTAGTGGAATTGATTTATTTTTTTTGTCAATAAACCAATTTAACTGAATATCGGACAAAATTTTTATGTGGGGGACTTAGTCCAAAAATGGTCCAATTATATTCCGATTTGATTAGGTTACTAAAGTACACGTTTAACACCTAAAAATAAAATTTTTATCAAATATTTCCATTTTTTTTAATTTTGAGGGAATTATATGAATATCGGGAAGGTGGTTTGTATGGGGACTACAAGAAGGACTGACCCGATTCCATTGAATTTTGGAATGGTGATTTGTGCGTACATAATTTGATTACCTGCTGAATTTTAAAGCGATATCTATTTTAATACGGTTACTAGAGTCATTTAAGCCGAATCCAAAGGGGCGTTTGTATGGGGGCCAGGTCTTAACATGGACCGATTTTCTCCAATTTCAATAGGCTTTGTCCTTGGGCCAAAAGATGCTTAAGATTCAAATTTCAAGTCAATTGATGGAAAATTGCGACCTGCATCGTGCTTAAACCGATAGACGGACGGACAGACGGACGGACGGACATCGCTAAATCGACTCAAAAAGTAATTCTGAGTCGATCGGTATACTTGAAGGTTGGTCTAGGACCAATATTTCGGGAAGTTTCAAACATCAGCACAAACTCATTATACCCTGTACCACAGAGTGGTGTAGGGTATAAATAGGCAAACTTTGATATTTTATTTTTGGGCAATTTTTCGTAATGAAAAATCACCCAATTTTTTATTTCGAAATTTCGCCCAAAAACTATGAAAATGTGCCCAAAAATTTTGGTTAACTTTTCATATTAAATATGGCCCAAATTTGTGTGAAACATTTTTGGGCGAAATTTAATTTTCTTTTTGGGCGATTTTTCTTTGGGCGATTTTTCTTACCGCTACTTTATGGGATCCTAGACCAATATTTCGATGTGTTACATACGGAATGACAAACTTATATATACCCTCTATCACTAGAGTGGAGGGTATAAAAACTATTGCATAAGTTTAAAAATATCGTTTTTATTGTACCTGAGCATCTAAATTTTAAATCGCATATATCGCGAACACGTGCGCTAACTTCGAAAAACGGCTAGCACCATCGAATTCAGCGTACTCGAATTAACTTTCCCAGTAGAGTGCCCAGCTTGTTGAAAAAAATTGTCAAATTCGAACACAATGTTATCAACATGTTCTGAACGAAACTCTTTATCTAGAGTCAAATGAGTGTTGGTACTTTTTACGAAAAAAATTGTATTTTTGTAATTTTTTTGTCATTTAATTTTAACTTTAAAATAGTGTTACTTTTGACAAAAACAGGATGTTGCTTAGTTTATATTTCGAAAAAATCTGCAATCTATCTCGTTTTCAAATGAAATTATATTGCACTAAATCGGAATATGCGGGCGTGCTATTGGCAAAAAACTGGAGCCAGCTCGGTAAAAATTTAAAATTTCAGTTTTTAAAATGGTTCTATTGGAAAATATACGAGATAACCACAGCCACTAAGCAGTTTTTTTTAGCCCTCTACTAGCACATTGTCCAAATATATATATTTTTTTAAGAAATATGATAACAAACCAAAATTGACAACCGTTTAAATTTTTTCTTAAAAAGGAGTATAAATGAAAATAAAATAAAAAAAAAAATAATAATAACCGGTCAACCGGGTAGATCACCTAACCGGTAATAGTTTTATTTGCTGCAAATTTTGATAAAACCACAAATTTAATTTCTAAACAATTTTTGTTAGTTCGCTTACTTCTCCTACAAATGGCAAAACCCTATTCCTATCAACACAATCAAATCCCAAATGAAAATTAAATAAAAAATACTCACCTAACAAATGAAATAAATATATACTGCATTATTTATACATATTATACAAATAGTTGATATAAACGGATTGATATTGAAATACAATTTTATACAAATTGTCAGAGTGCCATATCTAACAGTTACAACTGACGCTCAAATATTTTTGATAAATTTTTCTACACTTTTTCTACAATTGCATGCTTAGATGCCATTTGAGATTGATGTGGGGGATTTCAAAAAAAATATTACAAAAACTCACTACAAGTATTTGACAGTTATGCAGTTAAAAGGGAAACGAAAATAGTTCTATATAAAAAAACATTCTAGGTTAAGAGGAAAAAATAACTTTTAATTTCATTTGGTAACAAAAAATATTACTTAACATATGGGTGAAATCAAAAAATGTGAACCAAACCGTGTTATCGTTTAATATCTCATTATTAGTGAAATCAATCATGAATATTTTTGACCCCTTCCGATATTGATAAAATTTGGTTAAGTTCTTACACTACATAAAAAACTAACAAATGCAAATTTTCAGCCCTCTAAGTCAACAGGGGCCGAAAAAACGAAGGGTCAAAATTTCCCCCAAAATCTCCCAGTCGCGACACTTTACACCGTAAAATCTTAATATCGTTGGTTCTATTTTAGCTAGAAAGCTCATTTTTGGTTTGTTTTGAAGCTCATAATATGCTCTACAACACCTACTATAACCAAAAAATTTTCGAAAAAAATAAGGGTTACCTCCCTTATTTTAAGGTCGTGATAAAGGGAGGAGAAAATGGGGAGGATGGTATCCCCCGATTTTTTTTTTTACTTGATAATCTTACACTCAAAAAAATACGTTAGTAGATTTACTAATTTTTTTTGCTAACGCTAGTTAGCTAACTTTTAGCAAATTTTTAGTTGAGATTAGCATGTTAGCAAAAAATTCTTGTAAACTTCATTTAGCACATTAGCAATTTTAAACAAACTTTGAACTAATTTCTATTGCTAAATTTGAAATTGAGTTGACAACATTTTTACAAGATTATTTGCTAATATTAGCAAAAATAAATGGTAAATTTTTTTTTATTTTCAGAAAACTTAAAATGGCGCTATCTCGGAAACTAAGCCAGATAGAGCAAAACGGAGGCCATTTTTGGTTTTCGAGCTCTCCATAGTATCGCAGGTCCTCTTCACATGTGTGGACCCTAATGGGTCCTAACTTTGGATCCAAAAAAGTTAGCATTCCCGAAAATTTTAAAATGCTCATATCTCGGTAAATATTGCCGACACAACAAAAAGTTCAAAAGCATTTTTGTAGCTCTCAACACGTAGAACAAGACCGCAAAATAATCAAAAGCTCTCCGAGTAATATTTTTGAAGTTATCGAGTTTTGTAATTCTCAAAACCCCGGTGGTCCCCTAAAATCACGTATCTCAAAAACTAAGCAAGGTAGAGCGAAACGGACACACATTTTGGATCAAAAACTATGACGATTTTTAAGGAACCCAACTAGGTCTAGGCCCATCGGGGTCTGGACCTATCAGGTCCGAACCCAATGGGGTCCTCAAATGTGTATGAACTAAGTTGAAATAAAAATAATTTCAGTTAACTAATTTTTAGCAAAACGTTTTTGCTAACTTTACCAAAAAAATTGTGGGTTCAAAATCAGCTAATTTTCTTGTAGGTTTGCAAGCTTTTTTTGCTAACTTTACAGTTTTTTTTTGAGTGTATAGAGAAAGTCCTAAAGAATATATTCTAAAATTTTTAAGTTGGGACGACAATGGAATCACTCAAAATCAAAATTATTCACAATTTCCCCTAAAATCTCCAAATCGCAACACTCTTGAACCTTAAAAATATAATATTATAATTGCTATTGTAGCTACAGAGCCCATTTTTGTTTGTTTTAAAGCTTATAGTACGCTATACAATACCTACCTTAACCAAAAAATTTTAGAAAAGAAGGAAGGGTGCCCTCCTTATTTAAAGGTCGCGGCAAAGGGTGGAGGAAATCGGGGGAAAGTATCCCCCGAGTTTTTTTTACTTGGTATTCTCAAAGTGCAAGTCCTAATGAACATATTATGTTGGGACAACAATCAGATCGACCAAAATCAAAATTTTTCACAATTCCCCCAAAATCTCCAAATCGCGACAATCTTGCACATTACAAATTTAATATCGTGGACTGTATTGTAGCTACAGAGTCCATTTTTGGCTTGTTTTAAACCTCTTAATATGCCCTACAATATTACTATCACAAAAAAATAAATAAAAAAAATTATTGGTGCCTCTTGTATTAAAAGATTGTGGCAAGGGGTGGGGGAAATTGGTGGAAAGTATCCCCCAATTTTTTTTTATTTTGTTTTTTTTTAAGAGTAAGTTCTAGAGAGCATATCCTGAAATTTTTATCTTGGGACTCCAATGGGAGGCGCAAGAATGTCGCGATTTGTTGATTTTGGGGGAAAATTTTTAAAAATTTTGATTTTGGTCGACCCCATTGTTGTCCCAACATAAAAATTGTAGACTATGTTCATTAGGACTTGCACTTTGAGACTACCAAGTAAAAAAATTGGGGGATACTTTCCCCCATTTCCTCCACCCTTTGCCACGACCTTCAAATAAGGCGGGCACCAATTCCTTTTTTTGGAAAATTTTTTGGTTTTGGTATATCTTGTAGAGCGTATTATAAGCTTTAAAACAAAAAAAATGGGCTCTGTAGCTACAAAAGCACTTATGATATTAAATTTTTAAGGTTAAAGAGTGTTGCGATGTGGAGATTTTGGGGAAAATTGTGAAAAATTTTGATTTTGAGCGATCCCATTGTTGTCCCAACATAAAAATTTTAGAATATATTCTTTAGGACTTTCTCTAAAAGACTATCAAGTAAAAAAAAAAAATCGGGGGATACCATCCTCCCCATTTTCTCCTCCGTATATCACGACCTTAAAATAAGGGAGGTAACCCTTATTTTTTTCGAAAATTTTTTGGTTATGGTAGGTCTTGTAGAGCATATTATGAGCTTTAAAACCAACCAAAAATGGGCTTTCTAGCTATAATAGAACCAGGGGCGTATCCAGGATTTTATTTCGGTGGGGGCCCAACATTTTTTCTTCAATTTTTTTTTTTTACAAAAAATTTACATAACAGCACATGTTTTACAATTTTTCTTGATCTTTTCCTTAAACTGAATGCAACAAAATCAGATTCTTCATTTTTGTGTAAGTTTAAAATTGTTGGGGGGAAAAAAATTAAAATTTTTTTATACATATTTTAAAATTTTTTGAGAGACAAGCCTTTTTTTATAGTGTGAATTGTATCAGATGCTGATACATTTTTACAAAGAAGATTATCAGAATCTGATTTTTTTTTAAGAAAAGTCTAACAATAAGATTCTATGACAATTTCCAGTTAAGACAGTTTTTATTATAGAAAAAGTCAAAGACTCTAAATCATATTTCCAAAGGAAAAAGTTTCTCGGGAAAAGTCACTTTAGAAAAGGATTCTATAAACATATTCATTAAATACTTCTCTAAAAGAAAAGACTCCGATTGTAAGACATTTTCCCAGAATCTGATACATATAAGAAAAATAATTCACATTCTGAGACCTTTTTAAAATGAAAACAGTATAAAAAAGTCATAGATTCTAAAATCTTTTTCCTAAAGAAAAACTCTCGTATTCTGAGAAAATTTTCCTTTAGAAAAAGTCTTAGATTTTTAGACATTTTTTTTATAGAAAAATTTTCTAATTCTAAGACATTTTTCCTATAGAAAGTCTCAGATTTTTATAGAAAACGTCTCAGATTCTTCGACATTTTTCCTATAGAAAAAGTCTCAGATTCTTAGACATTTTTTGTACGGAAAATTTCTTAGATTCTGAGACATTTTTCCTATCGAAAAAGTCTCAGATGCTTAAACACTTTTAGACATTTTCCTATAGAACAAGTCTCAGATTCTTAGACATTTTGCCTATAGGAAATTGGCAGATTCTGAAACATTTTTCATAAAGAAAAAGCCTCAGATTCTGAGACATTTTTCATAAAGAAAAAGTATCAGATTCTGAAATATTTGTCCCATAGAAAAATACTCAGATTCTGAGACATTATTCATATAGAAAAATATATTTTACAATAGAAAAGTCTCAGGTTTGGAGCATTTTTCTATACAAAAAGTCTCAGTTTTTTTCTCTGAGACATTTTTCCTATACACAAAATCTTAGATTTTGAGATAATTTTCCTTAAGAAAAATTCGTTGATTCTGAGACATTTTTCTTAAAAAAAGTATAAGATTCTGGGAAATTTTTTCTAGATTGTAAGAAAAATTCTCAGATTCAGAGACATTATTCCAATAGAAAGTTCACAGATTCTAAAACATTATTCATATAGAAAAGCCTCAGATTCTAATTTTTTTTTTTTATAGAAAAAATCTCAGATTTTGAGACATTTTTCAGATTCAGTGACATTATTCCTGTGGAAAGTTCTGAGATTCTGAAACTTTTTTTTTATAAAAAAGAATTTTTTATAGAAAAGGTTTCAGAATCTGAGACATTTTTCTTATAGAAATAGTCTTAGATTCTGAGAAAAAGGCTAATATCTTAAGACATTATTCTTATAGAAAAAGTCTTAAATTCTCAGACATTTTTCTTATAGAAAGTTTTAGATTCTGAGACATTTTTTTTATGAAATTGGCTCGTTCTGACACATTTTTCTAAAAAACAAAGACGCATTTTAATATTTGTCTACAATTTACTTACAATTAGGCCCAATTTTGGTGTACATAAAGCTTCAGTTTCTAAGATATTTTTTCATTAGAATCTTAAGTTGAATAGTTTCAAATTTTAAGAAAAAGTTTTCAGATTTTGAAATTATTTTAACAGAAAATTTTCAATTTCAAAACATTTTTCTTCCAAAAATTTTGGATTCTTGTTTTTCGAACTTTCTTAAGAAGTTTTTTAATATTGTACTTGTTACACAGAGAAAAATAAATTTCCAACTGAATTTTTCAGTTGTATTAACTCAAAATTCGGTTGCTGTTACTACATTTTGATGTGGCTAACGAACTTTATAGTTGTTTCAATTAAAAGACAGTTGTAATAACAAAATTTTGTTGTAACTACCGATATTGAGTTGTTTCAACCTTAATTCAAATGCATCCACCGATTTTTTATTGCAACAACTGAATTTCAGTTGGAAAATTACAAATTTGTTTTCTGTGTGTATTTGATACCATATCCTGAAATTTGTTAAATCATTTCGGGGGGGGGGGGGGGGCAGGCCCCCGGGCCCCCCCTTGTATACGCCACTGAATACAACCAACGATATTAAGTTTTTACGGTGCAAAGTGTCGCGACTGGGAGATTTTGGGTGAAATTTTGACCCTCCGTTTCACCTCCGTTTCACGATTTCACTAAGACTGACCCATACATGGGTTAAAGTATTTGCATATTTTTTTATGTACAACGCCGTTCTACATAACTAACAACAATCCGGACACTAATCAGCTATTTTAAACATGTTATTTTCATTTTTGTAGGCCAAATGTAAACTCCGCCGCCAATAACCAGTTCAGTTTTTAAACTTTAACCGGTTATATCTTAAACCAATAAAACAAGATCTTAATAGTTGATTACATTTTTAAAGAGGGAATGTTGACGTTCTTACAAATATTTTTGTATAGTCATAACCAGGGAAACCAAAAATATGCTCTAAAAAACACGTTTTATGCGCTTAAAAAATGCCCTTAAAAACGGAAAATATGCTCTAAAAACAATAAAAATATGTTCTTAAAAAAAATATGTCCCCTTTTTTGCGGAGTTTTTTACAATTTGTTAGAGGAAAAAACCCTCCAAAAACCGTTATGTGCGGTTGTTAGAGGGTTAAATATGTTCTACAAAAATATTTGCCTTTATATTTTCTACCAAGTTGCTGGATGGATATACCCAGATCTAAAGAAAACATAGTTTCATATACCGCTATGAAGCAAGAACAGGCCAAAGGGAAATCAATCGTCACAATTCCGTAATTGTTGAAAAAAAACATCCTTGTTGGATAATTTAAAAATAAATGTCATAAAAAAAATTGGAAAATAATGCTCTAAAAATTTAAAAAAAAAATGGTCTAAAAATGTAAAAAAATGCTCAAAAAAGTGGAAAAATTCTCTAAAAATTGAAAATATGCTCTAAAAATATGCTCTTATGCTAAAATATGCTCTTAAACCTAAAATATGCTCTTAAGGCTAAAATATGCAAAAATATGCTCTAACAAATCGATGCCAGATTTCTTAAAAACTTCTGAAACGGATAAATACCTTACACGTTTATCAATAAAATGCACAGGAAAAAATATAATACTGCATATTTTTGGTTTCCCTGGTCTCTTTTACCTATGCACTTTTTGTAGACACTGTGGAACCCGACAATTTAGTTGTTTTTGACGTATTATATTTAGAAAAATAAAAGGTCATTGTCCCATTTATTAAACGCGAGGCTATAAAGTATCATTTTACATCATTGGTTTCAAGTTTTTTCATTGTATATTAATTTCCCGGTATGAAAAGCTAATTCATAAATGAAAAATCGAAAAATGCTGTAAACTCCGTCTCAATGTTTACAACAAAACTAATGTCTACAAGAAAACTAATCAATGTTTACAAAAAAACTAAAAGGGCAAAAAGTGACGAAATGTAAGCTCCGTCTCTGTAAACTACGTCAACTTTATTCCAGCGTTTGAAAGGCTACGTCAGCTACCCGTTTTTTTGCTTTTGCTTTTCATATCACTTCAAACAATTTCAATATTATATTTATACCGGTATCGATATCGGTATTGGTATCGTTTTTTATTTATTTCGGTATCGGTATCGGTTACGGTATTTGATTTGAATCGGTTACGGTATTACCGATACCGAAACGTCAATACCGGTACGTACCGGTATTATCGAAAAAATGCTAAAAATACAAAAAAAACGTATAAAAACTTTAAAAAAAATTGTAAAAACAAGTAGTAAAGTTAAATACCACTTGGACGAATCCATCAATACCCTCCACAATGCCCTTCTAAATTGTAAGTTATTTTCTAACGTGAATCAAATTAACAATTTTGATTAGAAAAATTTTTGTTTTTGTGTAAGAAACTATTTTTAGTCATTTTTGAAAAAAAAAAATAAAATTGGCAACATTTTTTTTTTTAGTGTAAATTTTTTTTCGAGTGTAAGTTTTTTTTGTTTTAGTATAAAATTTTTTGTTAGTGACAAGAATACTTTGTAAAATATTTTCCTGACTCATCAATTTTTTAAAAGCTGGTTTTACGTTTTTAAGTGAATTTAAGGTGAAAATAATTTGAAATTCACGGGTTTCTTAATAACTTTTGAACCACTGGACCGATTTGACTGAAATTCAATACGAACCAGGCCAGGGGAACGGCAAATATATATGCGGCAAATATATAAGCTTCAGCATCCTCAGGAATGCCTTTCGAAAGTTAGCGTGTTTTTTATCTCGAAAATTCACGAAAAACCGTTGCCGAAATTCAGTCTTTTGTTCATAATTTTTGAAGCACTAGACCGCTTTTGCTGGACATTTTCCTTTGTCTTTAGTACATAAATATAAGGCCGTATAGATTTTTACCCTTCTTTTTTGTTTGAGCTGAAAAGGGTCCAATAAGTTTCTATTGGGTGTCAAAATGACTCCATAATATATATTTTCCTCCCGCATCGCGGTTAAA
This sequence comes from Pegoplata infirma, assembly GCA_963921195.1. Taxonomy (NCBI): domain Eukaryota; kingdom Metazoa; phylum Arthropoda; class Insecta; order Diptera; family Anthomyiidae; genus Pegoplata; species Pegoplata infirma. Next base: position 90,053,215 of record OY992538.1, on the reverse strand, counting down.
GTAAGAACCCCAACAAATTACATATTTCATCTTATTTCTAGGCAACCAAGTTTTTTTGTTGGAAAAATAGGTATTCCCTGTCTAGACAAGATCACATTCAAAAATATTGCAACCAATTTTTTTCGCGAATTATGGGACCTTTATGGACGATTTCTACGACTTAAGCCACTTCAAAAAATTATGCTATGGTGGAAAACCTCCTGCTAGTATTCCAACCTTCCCCGAAGTCCTGTAAATATCAAAAAAATCCTTGGACACCCACATCACGGATTAAATAAAAATCCCCAAAAAAATTTACTATACAAAAGGGGTCAAGAAAGTTTCTATTGGGAGTTAAAATGAATCCATAAAAATTTCGTGAAAATCAATAATTTTATTTTGCTCTCGCATCGCGATTGAAGTATGGATTTTTTTGAAATTTTTATTTAATTCAGGATGTGGTTAGGTTAGAGGTGGCGGAGTCAAAGACTCCTCACATAGACCGGATGGTCCATAACGAAACCACAATAATTCCTCAGCGACGCTGATAGAACGCATTTGTCCTCATCGCGAATTGTACTATTTGCCTTAGGTCGACATTCGAAACCGTTTCCAAGCTCTCGAAGTCATGTCTGCCTAAAATGTGCAGTCGGGTTCTGGCCAAAGCAGGACATTGGCAAAGAATATGTACGACCGTTTCTTCAGTGTTAAGTTCATCGCACCTTCTACAGCTTGCATCAGAAATAAGTCCCATCTTCTTTCTATGATAACCTATTAGGCAGTGCCCGGTGATCACTCCAGTAAGTACACGGCAGTTCCATCTAGTGAGTGAGAGTAAGTATTCAGTTTTTCTTAAATTGTAGCATACCCACAATCTTCTACTGATCGCACTTGTTGTTAGCTCTCTCCACTTTCTATTAGCCATTGCAGTGTTTCGAATGTCGCGTAGCGATCTGAAGTGCTGGATTGGTGGATCAATATGCACAGAAATACCAATACCATCAGCACCTTGTTTCGCGAGCTCGTCCGCTCTCTCGTTTCCTTGAATACCTATGTGACCTGGTACCCATATTAGTTTCACCTTGTTCATACTCCCTAAACTTTGTAAGTTCTCGATGCATTCGAAAACTACTTTCGACTTGATGTAAAAGCTTTTAAGAGCTTTTAGAGCAGCTTGGCTGTCAACGTAAATGTTAAATTCTCTGTCTCATCACCAAACTCTAAAGCCGCCCTGCTTATGGCAACTATTTCGGCCTGGAAAATGCTAGAGTCCAATGGAAGGATAAAAGTCTTCTCTAAATCTCGCAAATTTCAGGATGTGGGTGCCAAAAGATTTTTTTTGATTTTTATGAGACTTCGGTGAGGCATTTGGAGTACGATTTTTTATTTACAAAAACCAAAAAATTTACAAACTTTCTATTATTTTTTTTTTTTTAAAACATGGTTTTTAAGAAAACCCGTTTCAATACCGGTACGTACCGATACCGAAGGAAAAGGTTTTTGGATACCGGTATCCGATACCAAAACTGAGTTTCGGTATTGGTATTGGTACCGGTATTCAATTTAAAGGGTTTTGAAACGGATAACGGTATTGAAAAGGTATCGATTGCCAACATTGAAAAAAATAAAGAAAAATTTGGAATTTTGTCGAATTTATCGATATTTTCGGATATGTACGCGATTTTAATATTATCGGTCTAGACGCTCAGAAGTTATGAGCAAAACCGTGACATTAACATTGGGTTAGAGATGGGCGCTGGTCACGTGATTTACGTGATTCACGTGAATCACGCGTGAGTGATTTTCATTTCAATCACGTGATTGTGAGTGAGTGTGAGCTGAAAAAAAATCTGAGTGAGTGAGTCATTTATTTTTTGCGTGAATTTACGTGATTAGATTTTTAGATTAGCCCAATTTTTTTATTTTTTGTAAAAAAAAAAATTTTTGGAGGTTTTTTTTTTTGGTAAGAAAATTTTATTGCGTGAGTAGATTTTGCGTAACTCACGCGTGAGCGTGATTGAATCTGGCGTGAGTAAGATTTTTATTACTCATGTGAATAGTGAGTGAGCGTGAATAAAAAAAAAATTGCGTGAGTGATTCGATTATTTTTGCGTGAGCGTGAGTGAGTGTGAGTCAAAATCCACCCACGCACCCATCTCTACATTGTGTTTTTCCAAAATTCACGTGTTGAAAAACACACAAAACATGGTTTTAATTAGAGATGGGCGCGTTAGTGATTTTTGACTCACACTCACACACACTCACGACAGGAATTTTTGTATTGCGCACACTCACTCACTAGCAAATTTTTTCTACTCACACTCACAATCACGTGAGTAAATTTAATACAACTCACACTCAAGTGCACTCTCTCATGCTTCACTCACACTCACGTTGACTCACACTCACGAAACTCCTATTCATAAAAAAAAAAAATTTTAAAACTAAAATTTGAAAAATCTTTTAAAATTTTCAACAAAATTTAAAGTTCAGCAAAACTTAAAAAATCGACTCACGCACACTCACGCAAAAATCTTACTCAACCACACTTACTCACGCAATTTTTTTCTCCACTCACACTCACGTGAGTAAAATTGAATTTAGTCACACTCAAGCGTGGTCACGCGTGAATCACGTTCTAATCTGCTCATGTGCCCATCTCTACTTTTAATGACAAGGGTACACCACAACAATGTTTGCCAAAGTTTTTTTTTTGAGAAGTTGCATTATAATTTTACATTAAAACAATCCAACCCTTTTCTTTATACACATTAAAATAAAACAGTTATGTTAAACAAGATAAGTGTGTGTGTGTTATAGTTTTATTAAATTTTCTCTTTGTAGGCTACAAAAACAATATTTGTAGGCTACCAAAAATAATTTGTAGGCTACAGGTAGGCTACCAAAAATAATTTCTATGTAAAAAAAAAAAAAATCAAAGTCCGGACTACACCATTTCCACTTATATTTCAGAAAATACAAATTATATTTTAGAAATTTCCATTTATATTTCAGAAATTTTTATTTTTATATCAGAAACTGACATTTATATTTCAGAAACATTTATTTATGTTTCAGAAATTTCCACCTGTATTTAAGAAATTTCCATTTGTATTTTAAAATTTTATTAATGATGGAAATATATTAATGAATTGTCTGGAAAGAATTTAGAAAATTTTTAAATACAAATGGAAATTTTAGAAATACAATTGGAAATTTCTAAAATACACATGGATTTTTTTTTAATTTAAATAAAACTTTCTTAATAGCAATTATAAAATTTTAAAATCCATTTTGAAATTTCTAAAAAGCATTTAGAAAATTTTGGAAATACAAATTTAAATTTCTTAAATGCAATTTTTAAAAAACTGGGTTTAGGAGGCGTGGTCAAATATTGGAAAAATGGTCAACTTTGTGGTGAGTTGCCTTGATTAAATATTTATCACATTAAAATGGAATGCACCATAATCTCAAAAATTTATATTCTTATATAGTTTTGTATGGGCTATCGATTAAATTTTTTTTTTTTGGAAAATTTTCAGAACCCGTTCTGAAATTTTCCATTTTTTAAAAAAGTCAATTTATAAAAAATCCGGCCACTTTTTTTTTTTCTTTTTTAATTTTTTTTTTTTAAAGTTTAGATGTTTGTCCATCCACACAAAAAAATTCAGAAACGCATTTTTCGTTTTTTTTTTCGAGAAAATCGCATTTGAACTTTAAATTTCATAACAATTTAGTAATTTGCTTGTATTTTCAGAAATTTACGGGACACATGTTTTTCTGTAGCGGGACATTTGGTGTGGAATGCCTGAAATACAAATAAAAATTTCTGAAATATAAATAAAAATTTATTTATTCTTTAAAATAAAATTTTCTGTTTTTTTGTTGGCCTATTTACCATCATTCAAAATGTGTTAAAAATGTTATGATTGAAGGACTCTTTGCAGCGCCGATGGCGCAATAATGGTGCAGTTAAATCATGTGTATTTTACCAAAACTCATGCTCTTTCATTCAAAAAGTGTTAAAAATATTAAAAAGGAAAGCAAGTTGGAAACTTTATCAAAAAAATATTTTTTTTTTCATTAAAAAAATCTTAAAAAAATGAAAATTTTTACACTTTACTTTTACTGCATCCTCAAGAACGCTCTTTGGATGCGTTCCGGTATGCTATAAAAAGATGCTGTGTCGCCAAAATCTCGATTTATTTTTGCTGGGATACTTCATAAAAAATAATTATAAAGAATGGCCCGGTTATAATCTGGACGACTTATGTGCCTTATAACTTTGAAATGAAAAGTCACATTTTTATAATTTATGTATCAAATTGAAGGACATTTTTCCATTTTTTTTTTGGTACAGGTTTCAAGTTTGTAGGTTAAATATTCTTTAGTACATACATAGTACATAGTACATTGTAGGTTAAATATTCTTTAGTACATACGTCATTAACCGAAAAAAAGATTAAGAAATTTTGCACATCCTTCGGTGCTACCTCTGCATCAAACTTAAAATTAAACTTAACAGTATTATACATTTTTTGCTTCTTTATACTCTCCTTCAATTTATTTTTTTCACATTTGGCAAATTTTTTTCGATTGGTTAAAATTGTGGGCAAAACTCCTTTTTTACTCCAGGTGATTTCTAACATCAAATTTGACGCAGGTTTCATGTGGCAACCTTTAAACTTCGTTTAAACGTTGGTGTTTAAAAAGCAAGAGAAAATCGAAGTTGGCATCAAACTTCGATTTTCTCTTGCGGGCTTAGTCATTAATCGCTCCGTAGAGCTTTAATCCTACAGGATTCATTCGAGGGAGGTATGTTTTTTTCAACTTGATGTGTTTTTTCTTTTCAAACTTGGGCTAAAACGATATTTTTTACGCGTTTATGGATTTAAATTTATGCTTCCTATAGCCCCGTAAGGATTCAAAACACTAAGCATTGTAAATTTAAGAATTTTAAAAGTTTAAGCAATTTCTGAACAGCTGTATTTCTCAAAAAACGTGAAAGTTTGCAAAATTTCTTAATCTTAATTTTGCTTAATGGCGTCTGTACGAAAAAATATTTAACCTACAAACTTGAAATCGGTACCAAAAAAAAGGTGGAATTAAATTTCCTTTAATTTGATAAATAAAATATAAAAATATGACTTTTTCATTCGAAACTTATAAGGCACATAAGTCGTCCAGATTATAAGCGGGCCATTCTGTATGTGCAAAAATGAAAATTCGTATATTTTCTTTTCGATTTACAATATAAATAGGTTATTTATAAAAACTTGGTATGCACTTGAATATTCATACTGGTTTTAGTCTACGAGGGTCCTAAGGAGGAACTTACAAGGGAAGTCTCCCTAGTGTCACCCGCGGATCTTTATGGAATTGGTTTTATTTTGTAGAGCAGAAAAAATAAATGAACACATTTTTGTTAATAAGTCGAAAAATATTAACTTCTTTGGACCGATGTTAGTACCACGAGATAGGTATTTTTAATACCTTTAATCTGATACTACATATGCCTATATTAATTATGTTTAAATAGGCGTAAATCGTAAAAAACTGAAAAATATCAATGTCCCACCGAACAAATCGACCCCCCCCCCCCCCCTAAAAATCAATTTGGGCCTCAAAAAAAAAATACGTGTCGAATTAATTTTCTTTGTTAACAACATATAAAAATTTCATGAAGATTGGAGGGTGACACCAGGGAGACTTCCCTTGTTAATTAGACATGGATTGGGGCGTTGTCTTGGTGGAATGTCCAATTATCTCCACACAGTTCGGTAGCAAAGTCTATTAAATGTTCCCGAACAAGTAAAATTATATTTTTGCATTGTTTTTAGTATGGTGAAATCATATTCGGAACCCTCCTCCTGATTCAAATGCATCCCATACCATAACGGATTCGCAACTGCGGTTTTGCAAATAGTACGTTTTGCGGACCAAATTTCGAAAAGATACCTATTATAATGCGGTTATTAGAGTCATTTGAGCTAAAACTAAAGAGGACTTTTGTATGGGGGCTAGGTCTAAATATGGACCGATTTTTTAGGCTACGTCCTTGGGCCAAAAGAGGCATAAGTTTCAAATTTCAAGTCAATTGATTAAAAATTGCGACCTGTATCGTGCTTACAACGTTTACATGGACAGACAGACAGACGGACAGACGGATGGACGGACGGACATCGCTAAATCGACTCAAAAAGTGATACTGGGTCGATCGGTGTACTTAAATGTGGGTCTAGAACCAATATTTCGGGTAGTGCAAACATCAACACAAACTCATTATACCCTGTACCACAGTGTGGTGTAGGGTATAAAAATGCACATATAATAATTTGTCTTATTGTTAGTCAGATTTGGCCTTATTTTAAACAAAAGTGCACAAGTGAGCCGATATCGCTTCCAAGAGGAGAGATTTCGGATTTTATAGGAAAGCACGCTAACCGGCTAAATTTAATTATGATTTCATAATTTGTTTGTAGCAACCATAACAATTTTGCAGCAATCATGTATAATTCAGGACCATAATATGATTGCCACAAAAACCTTATGATTGCTATGAACATATTTGAATACAATTTTCAATCATATTTTGACGCTCTCAAATTATTATTGCCACAATCATATCTCTTCTCTGCGTGAAGTTAGATTTAAAAAAAAAATACTACTAAAAAGTCATAAATTAAATACATACTCAGTTTTCCTAATTTTATTATGTTGTTGATAAAAGTATGAATATATTTTAAAAAATTTTAATTTTATCTTCCATTGATTTAAGACAATTACACAATTTTTTTTTTCAAATTTTCAAACATTTATTGATATTTTTGAAGATAACATAATTATTTGTTTTTTTTTTTTATTTTTGTTGAATAGGATCAAAACTACTAGTGCTTCCAATTACACATATGAAAGTAAATCTAAAGAGAACTACTTTAAAAGATAAATTTTCAATAGTAAGGTATCCAAGTGCAAATGGTGAGAGTATACATATTTTTTGTTTTAAAGATTAATTTCCAAAGAAACTACAATTTAGAATTTAGAGAGTGCCAAATTGTACCTCATCTTCATCGGCGGTCTCATCGCTACTATCACTTTCCTTAACGGCTGTCTTGTGATGTTTTGTAGGACTTTCAGTGTGAACGACTACATCATTTGATTCGTTTTCCAATTTATCTTTATCATCACTAGAGGAGGAAAAAATATTTTTTACTTTACCCGCCATATCTTTAACATTTTCTTTGACGCTATCCGAAATTTCTTCAAGTTTATCACCCAATTGCTGTTGTTTATCTTTAACATTTTCCTTAAGATTATCGGAAATCTCTTCAAATTTATCTCCCAATTCTTGTTGTTTATCTTTAACGGAGCTAGTGACATTTTCTAAATTTTCATCTAACGATTTTTTTATTTTGTTTAAATCTTCATCGGTTTGTTCTAAATTTGTGTGAATTGTTTCCAGAATTTCTTTTGCATTATTATTATTATTTTCATCTTCTTCAGTCTTATTATTTTCATTCTCAGAAATTTCTTTTTCGAGAGTTTCTTTTGAGAGAGACTTGGTTAGGTTTTGAGCATTTTCTTGTATTACATTAGAGTTTTCATCATTGTTATCTTCTGCTTTATTTGATTTTTCAGTTTCTTCTAAATTTTCTTTGTTTATAGTTTCTTCTATAGTATTTTTATCATTAGTTTTTGTTTGCTCATTTTGGAGAGTTTCAATTTCTTTTTTAGTATCTGCAGTTATGGGAGTTTTTACCTCTTCTTTATTTATTTCTTCTGCTTCGTCGTTTTTAGAGTCATTTGAGACTTCTTTGTTAATATCATCTACTTCTTGTTCGACGAGTTCTGAAGTGGTGTTATTTGCTTCATTGTCCTCTATTTCATCTTTCTCTTTTTCCTCATTTTCTTCATCTTTATTTTGTGTAAAAACATTTTTTACTTTGTTGGCCAAATATTTAACATTGTCTTTTATTTCATCTTTTATGACTTCCAAAGTCTCACCGACTGTCTTAGATTCTTCCTCGTCTGATTGTTCTTCGTTCTTTTTATCTTCATCTTCATTCTTTTCTTCCTTCTTGTCTGTTTCGTTTTCTACATTCTCTTTTATATCTTCAATTTTATTCTCACCCTTACTCTCCGTTTCAAGTTTATCATTTTCTTTGCTATCTTCATTAATATCATTGTTCTCAATGCTCTCTGTTTCATGTTTTTCATTTTCAGTGCTCTCTTCTTCAGCATCATTATTTTCATTGCTCTCAGTTTCTGGCTCAGCTTGATTAACTTCAGCTTCATTTTCAGTGGTTTCGTTTAGAGTTTGAGTTTGTTGTTTCTGCAAAAGTAAACAATTGTCGACTGATTTTTTTCTAAATTTTTTTAATAAGTTTAATATTTTTTTTATTTTTAATCAAAACTTTTTGTAGTAATTTAAGAAACAATAAAAAAATTTGAAGCAATTTTTGTTTAAATTAATAAATTAACAAATTTATAAACAAATAAAAACTTTAAAAGTCAATACTTACGAAAAGTTTAGTTAAAAATTAATAAAGATAAGTAATTTTTTTTTTATCAAGACCGACAATGGCTTACTTTTAACAGAACTTTTATAATTGTCGGAGATAATTTTTATATTTTTATTTTTTGTTTTGAAAAGCTTTTTTGTTTTAAAAAGAGATTAAGAAAAGCTTTTGTAAGCTTAGCAATTCTTGTGCACTATTTAAGCGTTATTTAGATAAAAAGTAAAATTTTTGTATTTACATTTGTTTTGTTCAATATCTAAAATTTTTTTTATATACAATCCCAATTATTTCTTTCAAACAAAACTTAAAATGGAAAATAACCTAATCAAATGATATTAAAAAGCTTTTTTATTTAGCAAGCTTTTTTATTTTGCAAGCTTAAAGTTTTTTTTTTTATAATATACATTCCTAACGCTCTAAAGTGCATTTTAAATTATATATTCACAAAGTTAAAACTTTTTCAAACTTACTTCATCTTGTGGTTCCTCTTCCCCATTGACTGGCTCATCTTCTTCTTTTTCCTCTTCATTTTCTTCTTCTTCTTCTTCTGGATCTCCATTTGTTTCTGGTGGTTCTTCTTCTTCTGCATCTGCTTCTTGTTCTATTGGTTCGGGTTCTTCTTCAGTGATTTGTAAATCAGGTGGAGTTTCTTCAGGTTCATCACCATTTTCTACAATTGCTTCAGATTCATCTCCACCCCCATCATCATCATCTTTAGACATGTCTTCATCTTCAAGTCCACTAACACTATTTTATTAAATTTAGGAAATATATAATATTTGTTAATAAAAAATATACAGAAAAATATTCTTTTAAATATGGTCTAGATCAGCGGTTACCAACCTATGGTACGCGTACCACTAGGGGGTACGCGAAACTGTCCGCGGGGGTACGCAAAATTTTAGTAATTTGGACATTCGTTTTAGATTAACCTTTCAATGCTGGTTCCGAATATGGCTTTCAAAGTTTTCCATAACGTCAGGTTTTGAGGAAAGTCAAGGTCAAAGTTCACAAAAAATTTACTTTTGCGCAATTTAGAGAGAATTTTTGCGATATTTTTGGATTATATTTTAAGATCTGACCACTTGTTTTCGATTAACCTTTCGATGTTGATTCCGAATATGGTCCCAAACTTATCTTTGATGCCAGGTTTTTGAGAAAATTTATGTTAAAGTTCTCAAAAAACTTGCTTTTGGGCATTTTTGCGACGGGTTGTGATAGAGTGGATATTTTGGTACCATTTTGTTAAGCTCAAAATACCCTTTCATTGTATATACGAGGGTGTTTCATTCGAAAAGTCACGGAATTATTGATCTGCCCTCGTATTAAAATAAAACATTTAAAAAATTTAAAAACATTATATTTCCGCCCCCTGTGATAGGTTTTTGGAATATTTTTTAAGAGTTCAAGAAACGTGCTTTGTTTTTATTTTTGGTGTAGAATCGCCTGGTGAAATCAGATTTGCATATTTTCAGCCGTTTTTGCTCTGCAGAAAAATCAGCTCAAAATCCGCGTTTCCAGATGCATTGAACAACCCCAATCAGCGAACATTTTTCCAAAAAAATACCACCATTGTTTTGATCTCGCCTAGATCCTTCAAAAAAATTATAATACCCGCAGATCAAAAATTTCAAAATTAACTCTAATATTTATATGTGAAGTTTTTTTAACGAAAACAAAAAAATCGTTAGGGGGTACGCGTCTGATAAAATTTAAAATTTGGGGTACGCGAGCCAAAAAGGTTGGTAACCGCTGGTCTAGATCAAAAATACATGTCGACTTAAATTTTATAAAGATCAATATGAGGCATTCCACACCAAATGTCCAGCGAAAAAAAAAACATGTGTACCGTAAACTTCTGAATAGGTTGTATGTATAGCCCTATATGGAACTTAGAAAATTGCGTTTTTGGTTTTTAAAAAACTGGGCCTAGGAGGCGTGGTCAAATATTGGAAAAATGGTCAAATTTGTGGCGAGTTGCCTTGATTAAATATTTATCACATTAAAACGGAATGCACCACAATCTAAACAAGTAAAAAAGTTAAATTCGGCCTTGCCGAATGTAGTGATACCCTCCACAATTTCAAAAAGATTTTTGAAAAAAAACTTTATTTAAAAGGAAATTACTTTACAAAAAAAAAAAATTTCCGCGAAAAAAAAAATTTGGTGAAAAAAAAATCCCCGATTTTTTTCTTTTTTTTTGTCAAAAAATATGTTCGTACTTGTTTAAATACCATTTGGTGTTCAATTAAGTTCAGATATGTCAACCAGAAGCCGAATTAAAGCATTTTGTATTGTTAGGTTATGTTGAATGTACTGAAATTTTTGAGGTGTGCTTACATTTTCGTTCATATCTTTTGAACCGCTGAACCGATATCGCTCAAATACAATACCAAACTCTCGGGAGAACTTCCAATAAATATGTTAAGTTTCAGTCATCTCTGTGCAATATTTTGTCCGTGACAGCATTTTCCACAGACAGACAGACGGACAGACGGAAGACGGACATCGCTAGAATGTCTTAAAATCGATCGGGCATCATGAATATATATACTTTATGGGGTCCCAGACCGATATTTCGATGAGTTACAAACGGAATGACAAACTTATATATACCCTCTATCACTAAGTGGAGGGTATAAAAATGTGCATTCTTATATAGTTTTGTATGGGCTATCAATTAAAAATTTTTTTTTGGAAAATTTTCAGAACCCGTTCTGAAATTTTCCATTATTTAAATAAATAAATTTATCAAAAATCCGGCCACTTTTTTTTATATATTAAATTTAAATATTTAATCAAGGCAACTCGCCACAAATTTGACCATTTTTCCAATATTTGACCACGCCTCCTAAGCACAGTTTTTGAAAATTTGAAAAACCAAAAACGCAATTTTCTTAGTTCCATATAGGGCTATCCAAACAACCTATTCAGAAATTTACGGGACACATGTTTTTCTGTAGCGGGACATTTGGTGTGGAATGCCTCATATATGGGGTATGTAAAATCGGACACTTTGAAAACTTTTTTTCTAATTTTCCGAATTTTTTTACAGTTTTTAGTAACATATGAAAACTCCTTCGTGGTAAATTTTCAGATTTTTTTGGATGATCCGTTCAAAAGATATCGAATTTTTAAAAATTGGTAGTTTGTTCCTTTATTCATTACTTTTTCAAAAATGGTCCAACTTCCGATTTTTTTTTTTTTTTAATTTTTGTTTTTTACGTACTTTAAAAAAAGATCCTAAAAAATTCTTAAAAGTAATTTAGTACGCGATTTGCAGGTTTTAGGATTTAAATCTCATTTTTGAAAATGTGTGTACTCTTTGATTTTTTTTGATTTTTTTTTTGGAAAATTTCTATCGATTTTACAAAGTTTTTTTTCCAGTAGGATCGTGGTATACCGATTATTACTATTTTTAAGATTTTTTTAAAAAAATTTATTTCAATTTCCCCATCTTAAAATCATTTCTCCAATAGTGTGTCGTACACTCAAAAAAAAACTTGTAAAATGACAATAAAAGTTTGTAACATTTTTTGTTTGCAACTTCCTATTTGACAAAAAATTTCTTGTAATTTTTCAAGCTTTTTACAAATAATTTTGTAATTATTTTTACCAATAAAATTGTCAATTTACAATTATTTAGACGCGATAAAACTAACAAGGAGGTTTCGTGACTTTACTAGATTTTTTGCTACCTTACGAGAATTTCTAGTAAAAATTACGAGCTTTTTTTGTAATTTTACAAGCTTTTTAATAATAGAATTGTAAATTTACAACTTTTTTGGCGGAATAAAACTTACAAGGAATTCTCGTGAATTTACTAGATTATTTTTGTAAAAACACCTTGGCAATTAAATTACAAAAAAAAAATGTAAAATTACAAAAAAAATGCAAATTTCCATCGACAATTTTTTGTTAAAAAACAAGGAAAACTGTCAAATATTGGTAAAATGGGATTACGAGACTTTTTCTAGTAATTTGACAAGGCTTTTTTTGTGTGTAGAGGGGTCAACTGCAAGACCGACCATCAGTAATTTTGACGCCTCAACATTTTTTTAGAACAAACTTATACTCCATCTCAAATTTCTTAGGGGACTCCCATACAAATAACACTTTTTAAATTTACTCCAACAGCTATAACTGCCCTAAAAATGCCCCAGGAGCAGTCAAATATATGACCATCATACAATATTTTTTTTGTACAAACATTTCCTCTGAACGAACCTACCCTTCATCTTTAACTCTTAAGTCGGTCTCCATACATTTTTTTTATTTTTTATAAATTTGTTTTATTTAATTCTTTGAAAAAAAGCATTCTGGAAAAAGTGCTTTTTGGAAATTCCGATTCTAGGGGCCGTAAAAGCGATAAAATCTGTACTTTTGGTACTTGTGATATTTCTTGAAATAAGGACACTATTCTACACGGCTTTTTGCACAGACATTTTAAATACATTTCCTAAGGCATGTTTTTATATTTTTTATTCAAATCCCCAATAAAAATACCTAACTTTTGCAAAGAACCCGGACTTGATACGATCAAGGATACCATCAGGACATTATAAGGAAGCTCAAAATGTATTTTTTTTGGCTATGTCCTTATAAATATCCGAATTTTGCAAGAAACATCCTGCCCAAAACATATATGTAAAGTAGACACTCCAATAAAGCAAACTTAGTATTAAAATCCAAAATCCATTAATCCATTTCTTACTAGCGTGGATTTGAACACACGCTTATAATTTCTTAAAAAAATACAAAACACGAAAACATATTAATAAAGAATTAATTCTTTTGTTTTTATTATGGTTTTAGTGAAGAAATAAGATATTTTGGGGGGGGGGGGGGGTGAAATAAAGCCATAGGCAATAAGGCCACATGGCTTTTTTTCTCAATTCAATTGGAAATAAGGCCATATGGCCTTATGCAAACCAAAGCTATTTTGGTTATCAGGCCTTTTCGAGGTATAACAAATTTTATAGCGCAAAGGCCTGCTACCCTAGAAAACTTTACTTTGCGGAGAGGGTGCGTTTAATGCATGGATTTTGTAATACCTAAGCCCGGCCGAAGGCCGTCTACACAGAAAACTTGTTTTTGTTAAAAAATCTTTAAATTAAAAACCCTGCTAACAAACAAAATATTTTGCGGAGGGGGGAGGGGGTGAAATAAAGCCATAGGCAATAAGGCCATATGGCCTTATCTCCCAACGAGTTGAGAAATAAGGCCATATGGCGTTATTACCAACCACTAACCACACGGTGGTCAATTCCGGCCAAAAATCAATAACTTCTTTATTTCTGCGTGTAAATAGTTTAAATTTAATTTTCGAATTAAGAATAACATATTTGATACCTTGCCCAAATGTTGGACCTACAAATACAGTGGTTGGCCAAATAATCATGGACGTCCCAAATGTATCAAACATGTCTGCATATAAACAGCAATAATTTAATATCCGAATTAAGAATAATATATCTGATCTCTTTTTAAAACGTTGGACATACAAATATAGTGGTTGGCCAACTAAGCATGGACGTGTCAAATGTATCAAACTAATTAAGGTGGGGGTTGGAACTAAAAGAAACAGCCTTAGTGTTAGCAATTTTTTAAAAAAATAGATACGCAGTACTTTTTAATTCTTTTTTTTTATTTGAAATATTAACAATCGTAATATTTTTAAAAGTTTAAAAGACAAAGAATTGACAGGGCTTCCAGTTAATTGTGGGATGCTTTTTTTTAAAGGACAAAATGGCCGCAGTTGTACAGGAAAAACTACTGAACTGATTTTGATGACATTTTTTTTTTTTTTGATTTGTAGATTATTTAATTATCTAATACTTATCGTGACCAATTTTTAAAATTTGACCTAATTAATATTTGAATGAAAGAAGAAATTCATCAAAATCGGTTTAGTAGTTTTTGCTGTTTAGTTTTTGCTGTAAAAATGCCGCCAATTTTCCCCTTTAAAAAAAAAAAACAACACACGATTGACTGGCAACCCCGAAAATTCTAGTTGACAAAATTTGTGTTATGAAATTTTTAAAAACACTAAAATGTTCTATCTTTGAAATGAAAAAAACAAAATTAAATAATATTACGTATTTATTTTTTTAGCTGTTTAAAAATTGCTAACATTAAGGCGGTTTTTTAGTTCCAACCCCCCTTAAACCACATTTTTTTTTTATTTCGTCTTTTTTTAAGTTTTTTTTTTTTTAACGCAAATCTATGGGTTTTAAGTTAGTATCTCTTCACATTCCCTATTTTGGTGGAGTTTGTAGGTTTAAAAAAATCCACCATTTGTAAAAAATGAGTCCACTAAAAATGCTCTGGTTTAAAGAATCGGTAAAAGTAGGGGCTGAAATTTAAAATGCTTACTTTTAATAGTTAAAAGTACAAACTGCTTTTTATAGCTAACCTCTAATAGCCTCTAATTGATTTTTATGGTCTTTCAAAATTTATTTATTTTAGAGTTTTTTTTTAATTTTTATCTAATTTTTATACACATCACTTTAAGACAAAAACGCACACAAAATCTGTAAAAACCACATGGAATGATTATTTACTATAGGAATTGAAAATCCATGTGCGAACTTACAAAAATAATGTGAAGAAAAATGCATAGCCAACTTTTATTGAAAACTAAAATATGGGCACTTCCACCGAAAGGTCTACCAAGACCAAAAAACCAAAAGTTCTTGAAACCAATTTGTTTTAACATATTTTCATAAGAAACAATCAAATTTTACTAACGTGAACAAATTTTACATTTATTCATAACCCATTTCGAGATATTCGAATATAAAGTCGAGCAAGCCAATTTTTTCTCATTGGGACATTTCTATTGCACCTTTTGTTTTAATAAAAGTTCTTAAAGAGAAGCATTAAATGTTGACTTTTGCTTTTAAAAAATCTTTCTGGAGATACAAAGAGCTAAAAAAATGCATAACAAACTATGCATTTAAAAAATAACCGTAAGTTTTTGCTATGCATTATCACATATTTCGATGTCCCGTGCGACATAGAAAAACAACATAAGTTATTAGTGCGTCAAGTAGACATGACGAAAATTCATCAAATATTGAGAACAAACACAGATTTTTATTACAATTAAAATAAAAAAAAAAAACAATTTTAAAAAATAATAAAATCTGTGATCTTGGTTCTTATATAAAGTTGGTCACGTGCGACATGGTAAGTGTGGATTTTAAAATTTTTAAAAAATATTTTTTCTTGCATAAACAATTTTCTTATATAAATACATACTTTTAAATTATTTAAATATAGATGAGTAGGGATGAGATTTTCATGCACTAAAAAATCGAAAATATGCGCTTAAAATATGCGCTTAAAATATGCGCTAAAAAATTCAAAATATGCACTAAAAACCTTAAAATATGCACTAAAAAATAAAATTTAGGCAATAAAAATCTTGTTTTCATACGAAAAACTTCATAAAAAGAAAAAAATAACTATATTTTTCTTATTTTCAAAATAAATTTTTAAAATTTAAAATCGATTATGAAACAAATCAATTTCAATTTGTGTTTTTACTCATTTATGCCAAAATATGCAAAAATATGCATATTCACCAAAATATGCAAAAACAAATCGATGCCATTTTAACGCAAATTTTTTGATTCGAAAAGATAATTGGTCGATATCGTTTTTAGACGATCGACAAAAAACATGCATTTGGAAATATTTCAATTCAATTTCAATTTCAATTCAATTTTATTCATACACTAAGAAAATTATGTCATTAACTGTTTGTAGGTTATTTTAAAAAGTAATCAGTAAAGTCATTTTAAAAGAAAATTCACTTATTTTATAAAGGATTTAATTTTTTTACTGTTTCTGTAGTTTAAAAAAAAATAATTTAATGTATTAAAAACGAATTTTCTGTTACATTTAATTTCGGCAGTAAAAAATTTCTTCTATAGTTTTACTGTTTTTCAATACAAAATAACTGAATATTCACTAGTTTTTTAATGTTTTGGTTAGTCATTAAATTAACATTTAAAATTGACTGTAATGTGTTTTTATTTTAAATGAAAAAACAGTGGAATGGTTTTTAAATAAAATTTAATTTGTTTTAAGTGAATATTCACTGGAATTTACCTACGTAATTCTTTGAGTGTAGCAATCCAAAAGCCACTTAAGGCCAAAACGATTACAGAGATATACACAAAATATGCATTTAAAACCAAAATATGCAAAAATATGCATTTTCACCAAAATATGCAAAAATATGCAAAAACAAATCGATGCCATTTTAACGCAAATTTCTTGATTCGGAAAGATAATTGGTCGATATCGTTTTTAGACGATCGACAAAAAACATGCATTTGCATGCATGAATGAATGAATATAAATATGTTTTTTAAGCTTATTTATTTATAATTTGTTAAAAAAAGAACAACTAAAACAACATAAATATGATGATGGAAAAAAATGTCCCGTGCGACATGTCCCGTGCGACAGTGATTAAAGTTAAATTAAAAAAAAAGTAGAAATAATTTTGAGGTAAAATTTTACAGCTTTTAAGAGACATTATTAGCCAACAATCCAAAATTAGTCGCATTGTGATATTGCCTCAGGTTTCGCTAAAAACAGAGTTTTAATTGATAGTCGCGAAAACCACTTCTGTTTTTTGTCCCGTGCGAATGGTTGTGTTCTTTGCGATTATCTCGAAAACTTGAAACAATTTCCAAAATCAACCTGAGCAACAATTATAGAGCTAGTTAAGAGCTATAAGTTTCCCCTTTTGTCAAGAAAAAAATTCTTTTTATTTTGACTTTTATTTCAACTTAAATGTGTTCAACGGTCACGTTCGACATGATGGAATTGCCCATATACATTTTAAAAAAAGCTGAAATGAGAATCAAAAATTACTGTACTTTGCATCACTATGGACAATAATATAGTGTTACAAGGCCCAAAAAAAGATTTAAGTTGAATGTTTTAAGGTATTAGCTATAATATAGCATCAACATTTCATCAAGATTTAATAAAAAAATAAAATGATTTTTGGCCGGAATTGACCACCGTGCACTGTTGGAAATAAAGCCATATATGGCTTTGTTACTCATTTGAATATTTTTTAAAAATGTTCATCATTATTTTGCGGAGAGTGTAGAAATATATTTCCACGTAAATCCTGCTACCCAAAAAAAAAATTATTAGGTTTAGGGGGGGGGGGGGGGGGGTGAAATAAAGCCATAGGCAATAAGGCCATATGGCCTTATTTCTCAATTCAATGGGAAATAATGCCATATGGCTTTATTACCAACACGATTGAGCAATAAAGTCATATTGATTTTGCAACCAAAATGGAAATAAAGCCATATCAGTTGAAAATGTTGAAATATATTTCCCCGTAAATCCTGCTACCCAAAAAAAAATATTTAGTGAAGCCGCTAAATTAATTTATGGAGTTTGTAATCCCTTAGCCCGACCGAAGGCCGGCTACACAAAATTTTTTTTTTTACTATCTTTAAATTAAAAAACCCCATATACCACGAACCTCGGAACTTAGAGAGGTCTAGAGGCACTAATTTTTTATTGGCAGGGTTTTTAATTTAAAGATTGTTTAACAAAAAAAGTTTTTCTGTGTAGCCGGCCTTCGGCCGGGCTTAGGGATTACAAAATCCATGCATTAAACCCACCCTCTCCGCAAAGTAAAGCTTTCTACGGTAGCAGGCCTTTGCGCTATCAAATTTGTTATGCCTCAAAAAGGCCTGATAACCAAAATAAAAAAAAAAAAATTTCTTTCACACTTTTCTCAATTCAAAACCATATATAACAAATCAAAAAAATTATAATACATAATTATAATTAGAGCCTGAGCTCGACTGTCTTTACAGAAAACAATAATTCAAAATAGCTTTGGTTTGCAGAGAGGGTGGGTTTAATGCATGGAATTTGAAATCCCTAAGCCCGGCCGAAGGCCGGCTACGCAGAAAACTTTCATTACAAAAAAACCAATCATACAAGTCGTAATTTCGACATTTCGCACAAAAAAAATATTTTGGATTTTTTGACAATTTTGTTTTGGGAGAAATAACATTTTTAAACCTATCATTTTGGGCTATATGTCGCAGCTTGGGCGATATGACATTTACGGTTTTGGGCGATAAGACCTTGAGTTTTTTTGTTTAACTTTCTTTAAATTAAAAACCCACATTCCAGGAACCTCTGAACTCAGAGGGGCCTAGAGGCACCATTTTTTTGTTAGCAGGATTTTTAATTTAAAGATTGTTTAACAAAAAATTTTTCTATGTAGCCGGCCTTCGGCCGGGCTTAAGGATTACTAACTCCATAAATTAATTTAGCGGCTTCGCTAAATAATTTTTTTTTTTGGGTAGCAGGATTTTAGTGGAAAATTTTTTCCACATTTTCCCCTACACTCTCCGGAAATTAATAACGAATACTTTTATAAATTTCAAATGAGTAATAAAGCCATATATGGCTTTATTTCCAACAGTGGTTGGTAATAAGGCCATATGGCTTTATTTCTCAACTCATTGGGAAATAAGGCCATATGGCCTTATTGCCTATGGCTTTATTTCACCCCCCCAGGTTTTCTTCGTAGCCGGCCAATGGCCGGGCTTAGGGATTACATACTCCATGCATTAAACCCACCCTCTCTGCGATCCAAAGCTATTTTGGTTATCAGGTCTTTTTGAGGTATAACAAATTTGATAGCGCAAAGGCCTGTTACCCTAGAAAACTTTACTTTGCGGAGAGGGTGGGTTTAATGCATGGATTTTGTAATCTCTAAGCCCGGCCGAAGGCCGGCTGCACAGAAAAACTTTTTTTGTTAAAAAATCTTTAAATTAAAAACCCTGCCAATAAAAAATTGGTGCGCTAGACCCCTCTAAGTTCCGAGGTTCCTGGTATATGTGGTTTTTTAATTTAAAGATAGTCAAAAATTTTTTTTTTTGTGGGGAATCGTGTCCACAGGCGTCTAAGGAATGGAGTTTGTAATCCCTAAGATAGTTAAACAAAAAAGTCTGTGTAGCCGGCCTTCGGTCGGGCTTGGGGATTACAAACTCCATAAAATAATTTAGCGGCTTCGCTAAATAATTTTTTTTGGGCAGTAGGATTTACGTGGAAATATATTTCCCCATTTTCAACTGATACACTCAAAAAATTATGTTAGTAAAATCAACTGAAAATGTCAGTTAAAATAACTACTTTGTAAGTTGTTTTGGGGTCAACTACTTTTTCAGTTAAATCAACTAACAATGTTAGTTATTTTAACTAACAAAAAACAACTGACTTATGTAGTAAAAACTACTTACATTTGTAGTTAAAACAACTAAAATGTAGTAAAAATAGAATAATCAAAATATAACTTTTTTTTTTTAATTTTCAGAAAAAAAAAATTGAAGACCAAATTTTTTCCAAGTTTTCTTTTTTTTAAGTTGTGAAAAATAAAAAAACAAAAATTTATTTTTTGGAAAAAAAGTTTGAAAATTTTTCAGAGACAAAAAAAATAAAATTAACTACTTTAAATAACTGTTACTACATCACAGTACTTTTTTGTTAGTTAATCAAAAAATCGACTTAAAATAACTAACAGAAATAGTTGTTTCATATTTTTCATACAAAAACAACTGACTTTGTAGTTGAAAACAACTAACTACTGTAAAATATACAAATAACTAACATGTAGTAACTTACATAATTTTCTGAGTGTATGTCTTTATTTCCATTTTGGTTGCAAAATCAATATGACTTTATTTCTCAATCGTGTTGGTAATATGGCCATATCACCTAATTTCCCAAAGAATTGAGAAAAAAGGCCATATATACTTATTGCATGGGGCTTAAATTTGCATATGTTTTTTCATACATTTTTTCGTACCAATTTTTGTGAGTTTTTGTTAAAATTAAGAAAAAAAAAGTTTAAAACACATTTTCTAAAGTATTTTTGCATCCTAAACACGAATCTGTCATCAAAAAAATTTTTTATCGAATCATCGTCTCGAGAAGATGAAGTGTCTACTTTACATAGCTGTTTTGGACAGGAAGTTTCTTCAAAAATTCGGATACTTGTAAGGGCATAACAAAAAAAAGGATATTTTGAACTTCCTAATAAGGTCCTGGTGGTATCCTTGATCGTATCGAGTCCGAATTTCTTGCAAAAGTTAAGTAATTTTATTGGAAATTCAAATAAAAACAAGTAGAAAAATTAAATTCGACTTGGCCGAATCTATGAATACCCTCCACTATGCCCATTTTAAGTGATAGTAAATTTTCTAACGTGAAAAAAACAACAGTTTTGATTAGAAATATTTTATTTTGTGTAAATAACATTTTTTATACCCTCCAACTACAGTATGGGGGTATACTCACTTTGTCATTCCGTATGTAACGCATCGAAATATCGGTCGGGGACCCCATAAAGTATATATATTATTGATCAGTGATCGATTCTAAGACATTTTAGCGATGTCCGTCCGTCCGTCCGTCCGTCCGTCCGTCCGTCTGTCTGTCTGTCCGTCCGTCCGTCTGTAGTTAACACGATGCAGTCCAAAATAAAATAGCTAGACCCTTCAAGTTTGGCACAAATATGTCTTATGATCCTAGGCAGGTAAAGTTCGGAAATTGGCCAAATCGGACCAGGGGGAAAAAAGTTCCCCCTTGAAGAACTAAACCAACCTCTAACAAAATTCACATTTTTACATGTTTTTTTTGTATTTTTGTTAATTAAATGAAACATTTGGTATATTTATCGCGATGGGAAGGTGCTCTCAACGTCCCCACTGACCCTATCAACCCCCCCCAAAAAAAAAAAAAGAAACGCCCCTGACAAATTTTTGTTTTTAATTTTTTTTTACATTTTGGAGGGTATAATAGATTCGGCACAGCCGAATTTAACACTCTCACTTGTTTTAGTAAATTTTGAAAAAAAAAAATAATTTACTAATTTTTTTTTTTTTTGAGTGTAAAATTTTTTTTGAGTGTATTTTTTTTTTTATACCCTCCACTCTAGTGATAGAGGGTATATATAAGTTTGTCATTCCGTTTGTAACACCTCGAAATATTGGTCTAGGACCCCATAAAGTATATATATTCATGATCCTCGATCGATTTTAAGACGATCTAGCGATGTCCGTCCGTCCGTCCGTCCGTCCGTCCGTCCGTCCGTCCGTCCGTCCGTCCGTCCGTCCGTCTGTCCGTCTGTCTGTCTGTCTGTCTGTCTGTCTGTCTGTCTGTTGAAAACACGCTAACTTTTGAAAGACTTTACGGAGGCTCCTGAAGTTTGGCATATATGTTGGACATTTACCTGGTCAGGTTGGTATTGCAATCCAGCGATATCGGTCCAGTGGTTCAAAAGTTATAAGCAAGTGAGTGAATTTCGGCAAGGGATTTTCTGGAATTTACGAGATAAAACACACTGTAACTTTCGAACGGCAATTCTGAGGGTGCTGAAGTGTGGCATATATATTTACCGTTCCTCTGGTCCGGGTCGTTTTAAATTTCAGCCAAATCGGTCCGGCGGTTCAAAAGTTATTAGCAAAACCGTAAATTTCAGATTAGTTCACCTTAAATTCACGTGTTGAAAACCCGTTAAACATGTTTTAAAAACATTTGTAAGTCAGAAAAATATTTTAAAAGGTATTTTTGTCACACAAAAATATGTTTACACTAAACCAAAAAAAAAATACACTTAAAAAAAGTTTACACTCAAAAACAATTTTACACTCAAAAAAAAACTGGTAAATTATTTTTTTTTTTTTTCAAAAATTAACAAAAAAAGTTTTTTTACACTAAAACAAAAAAAAAAATACACTCAAAAAAAATTTAACACTCAAAAAAAAAAATTTGTATTTTTTTTTTTCAAAAATTAATAAAAAAAAGTTTTTTTACAGAAAATAAAATATTTCTAACCAAAAAAAAATTTTACACTCAAAAAAAAAAATTGGTAAATTATATTTTTTTATTTTTCAAAAATTAACAAAAAAAGTTTTTTTACACTAAAACAAAAAAAAATACACTCAAAAAAAATTTTACACTCAAAAAAAAAATTAGTATTTTTTTTTTTTTTCAAAAATTAATAAAAAAAAGTTTTTTTACAGAAAGTAAAATATTTCAAACCAAAAATGTTATTTTTTTACTATCACTTAAAAAGGGCATTGTGGAGGGTATTCATAGATTCGGCCAAGTCGAATTTAACTTTTCTACTTGTTTTTGTTTTGGTATAAAAATATTTTCGAGTGACAAAAATCCGTTGTAAAATATTTTTGTGACTTACCAATGTTTTTAAAACAGGTTTAACGGGTTTTCAACACGTGAATTTAAGGTGAAGCTAATCTGAAACTCACGGTTTTGCTAATAACTTTTGAACCACTGGACCGATTTGGGCGAAATTCAATATGAACTAGGCTGGAGGAACGAAAAATATATATGCCAAGCTTCAGCATCCTCAGAATTGCTTTTCGAAAGTTATAGTGCTTTCTATCTCATAAATTCACGAAAAACCCTTGCCGAAATTCAGTCTTTTGCTCATAAGTTTTTAACCACTGGACCGATTTCGCTGGATTGCAATACCAACCTGACCAGGTAAATGCCCAACATACGTGCCAAACTTCAGGAGCCTCCGTAAAGTCCTTCAAAAGTTAGCGTGTTTTCAACAGACAGACAGACAGACAGACAGACGGACGGACGGACGGACATCGCTAGATCGTCTTAAAATCGATCGAGGATCATGAATATATATACTTTATGGGGTCCTAGACCAATATTTCGAGGTGTTACAAACGGAATGACAAACTTATATATACCCTCTATCACTAGAGTGGAGGGTATAAAAACTGGTATTTCACCATGCTTTTAAAACTTGTTTAACGAGTTTTCAACAGTTTAAGAGGTGAAACAAATCTGAAATTCAGTGATTTGCTTATAACTTTTGAACCACTGAACCGATTTTGCTGAAATTCAAAACCAAACAGCCTTGGGAACGACAAATATATATGCTAAGCTTCAGCCCCCTCAGAATTGTCTTTCGAAAGTTATAGTGGTTTTAATCTTGTAAATTCGAAAAATACCCCTGCCGAAATTTACTCTTTTGCTCATAACTTTTGAACCACTTGACCGATTTCGCTGGATTGCAATACCAACCTGACCCGGTAAATGGAGAACATATATGTCAAACTTCAGGAGCCTCCGTAAAGTCTTTCAAAAGTTAGCGTGTTTTCAACGGACAGACAGACAGACAGACGGACGGACGGACGGACGGACGGACGGACGGACATCGCTAGATCGACTTAAAATCGATCAAGGATCATGAATATATATACTTTATGGGGTCCTAGACCAATATTTCGATGTGTAACAAACGGAATGACAAACTTATATATACCCTCTATCACTAGAGTGGAGGGTATAAAAATATGAATAACATTAACATACACTTTTCCAATATTAAAAAATTTGTCTGTTTTTGGGGCTTGGTCCACAAAAAAATAAAATGCCAATATCTCAAGAAGGTGATTTGATACAACTTTTCTGATGGCAGATTCATGTTTAGGAGTCCAAAATACTTTAGAAAATGTACTTTGGAAGTCTGTGCAAAAAAAAGTTGATTTTTGGAGAGTAGTAAGTATGATCTAGAGATGTGCGCTGGCCACGTGATTTGCGTGATTCACGTGAATCACGCGTGAGTGTGAGTGATTTTCATTTCAATCACGTGATTTTGAGTGAGTGTGAGTTGAAAAAAAATCTGAGTGAGTGATTAGTGAGTGAGTCATTTATTTTTTGCGTGAGTTTGCGTGATTAGATTTTTTGATTTGCCCATTTTTTTTTTATTTTTTGTAAAAAAAATTTTTTTGGAGTTTTTTTTTTTTTTGGTAAGAAAATTTTATTGCGTGAGTAGATTTTGCGTGACTCACGCGTGAGCGTGAGTAAGATTTTTATTACTCACGTGAATAGTGAGTGAGCGTGAGTAAAAAAAACATTGCGTGAGTGATTAGTGAGTGATTCGATTATTTTTTGCGGGAGCGTGAGTGAATGTGAGTCAAAATCCACTCACGCGCCCATCTCTCCTTCGTAAAAAAAGTATTTTTTCGATATTCAATTTACTCCTGGTACTTTTAATATATTCTTAAAAAATAGTTCTATAATTTAGAAATTTGGGGTGTAAGACCCTTTATTGAAAAACCATTCTGGAAAACAACTTTTGGAAATTTTCGGTTCTACGGGGGCAAAAGAGGAAAAATGCACTTCTGATATTTTTTTATTTCCTGAAATAATGGTCGTAGAGACTTGAAATTTGGAATGTAGGCTTACCAGCCGGAAAATAGCTATACTTATACTGGGGGTTTGTGTAAGTAGGTTGATTCTAAGGGCTTCTCACTAACTCTTGCTTTACGACCCGTTTCAATGCTTAAAATTTCTCGCAGCCCTCAAAAAAAATTTATTTAAAAATAAACCAAAATTGGCTATGAAGGGCTTATTGTAAAAACTCGATAAGCAACATTTCATTTTATGGGGGTTTTTGCCTTAAAACTTTTTAAATAATGTAGAAAATAGTACTTTTGCAGATATTTTATTCTCAATATACTTGTACGAAGGGTTAAATCAAGACTTTTGCCAAAAATCTGTCAATGGAACATTAGCAGAAGGCGAAAAACACGAAAAAATCAAATGTTGCTTATCACGTTTTTGCAGTAAGCCCTTCATATATAATTTCCTTACTTTTGTGTTATATTTTTTTTTTTAACCAGGGCCAGATCCTTACGTAGCCTGTGAGATTTGTCGAAAAGGGGAAGCTAAAAACTTTGAGTATATCTGACTATCCTAAAGTAGTCAGATTCATTATAGTAAACACTTGGGCCAGACCTTAAAGCAGTTGGATATTTTCATATTTTGATAACTTAAAAACTGCCATAAAAAATTGTTTTCGTATTTTAGAAATTTCAATGTTTTTATCATAATTTTTACTAAACTGAACTGACCCCAAGAAATTCTGACGCGTCCCGCTAGGGGGCGCGACCCACTTATTAACTTAAAATATGGGGTGCAGGTTCATCTCCCGGAAAATAAATCCACTAAGGGTAAAGGGCTCTTTGGTACTTTTTTATTTCCTAAAATAATGGTCATAGTGACTTGAACTTTGGAATGTAGGATCCTTAGATGAAGAAAAACTTTCTAAAAAAGTTATTTTTGAAAATTCCGTTTCTAAGCGGGGTATAAGGTAATTTTTATACATCCTGAAATAATGGCACCAGAAATTTAAAATTAAGGATGTAGAATCATTGGTAAAAATAACATTCTGGAAAAATACTTTTTGGAAATTTCGTTTCTAATGGGATAAAAATATATACTTATTTATTTATTTATTGACATGCTCATAAATATATATTTAAGAACTTAGTCTATTCACAAATATTATTAACAAAATTTTTCCAAAATGATCTATTTCTTGCTAACATTCTTAGTTCATTAAACGATTTGGTTGTCTCGGTTTGCACAGTTCTTCTCCATGATGACTTAGGTCGTCCTCTGTCACGCACGCCTTGCGGATTCCACTCATAAGCTGCGTGGGCAATTTCGGTACTTGGCTTTCTTAAGGTATGCCCTATCCATCCGTATTTACGCTTTCTTATTTCCTTCTCGACAATATGTTGCTCTGTGGTTCGCCATAGTTGAACATTGGATATAATGCGTGGCCACCATATTCCTAAGATTCGGCGGAGACATCGATTTATAAACGTTTGTATGGCTGACGTTATGGCATTAGTAACATGACAGGTCTCACACCCATAAAGCAGCACTGACTTTACACAGGCATTAAATATATTAATTTTGGTTTTTAAAAGCATGTTACGAGCCTTCCATATACACACAGAAAACGGTTTCGTTGTGCCAACCAAATTTAGAACCAACCAAATTTTTGTAGTCCAGCCAACTATCACTTTTATCAGTTGTGATTACTAATAATTTTATTCCGATCTACCGAATTTAATTTTAATCAATTGGAAAGAAATGGTTGTTATGACCGATATTATAGCACCACAACTAAAACATTTTATTAATGGGTTCCTTGAACCGTAAAATAAAAATAAAAAATTTATGTTTTTTTGTAATATATTTATTGAGTAAGTTAATTTTATAAGAATAATTACATAAGCTGATATTAAATAAGTACTACCATAATTTTTAAGAATAGTTTTCTTTTTTATAAAAAAAATCTCTGAAGCTGAGAAAAACGTAATAGTCCCTGAGATTTTCAGACTTTGAGAATTTTGCTTTAGGAAAAATATCTTAGAATCTAAGACCATTTCTATAGAAAAAGTCTCAGCTTCTGAGACATATAAGTCTCAAAATCTGAGACCTTTTCTATAGAAATGGTCTTAGACTCCGAGACATTTTTCATAAACCAAAATTCTCAAAGTAGGAGAAAGTCTCAGATTCCATGACACCTGATCTATAGAATGTCTCAGATTCTAAGACTTTTTTTTATAGAAAATGTCTTGGATTCTGAGAAATGTTTTCAATAGAAAAAGTCGCAGGTTCTGAGAACTTTTTTCTATAGAAAAAATCTATAGAGTTTCTATAGAAAAAGGGTCAGAATCTGAGAAAGTTTTCTATAGAAAAAGTCTCAGATTCGGGGCCTTTTTTTATAGAAAAATTCTCAGATTCTGATAAATTTTTTCTATGGAAAAATTCTAATATTCTGAGACATTTTCTCGGATTCTGAGATATTTTTTCTACAGAAAAATTCTCAGATTATGAGAAATTTTTTTTATAGAAAAATTCTCAGATTCTGTGACATTTTCTCTATAGAAAAATTCTCAGATTCTGATTTATTTTTTCTATAGAAAAATTCTCAGATTCTGAGACATTTTTTCTATGGAAAAATTCTCAGATTCTGAGAAAAATTCTCAGATATTGAGACATTTTTTCTATAGAAAAATTTTCAGATTCTGAGATATTTTTTCTATAGAAAAATTCTCAGATTCTAAGACATGTTTTCTTTAGAAGAATTCTCAGACTCTGAGACATTTTTTCTATAGAAAAATTCTCAGATTCTTAAAATTTTTCTATAGAAAAAAATTCTCAGATTCTGAGACATTTTTTCTATAGAAAAATTCTTATATTTTGAGACATTTTTTCTTTGAAAAAATTCTCAGATTCTGTGACATTTTTTCTATAGAAAAGTTCTCAGATTCTGAGACATTTTTTCTATAGAAAAATTCCCAGATTCTGAGATATTTTTTCTATTGAAAAATTCTCAGTTTCTGAGACATTTTTTCTATAGAAAAATTCTCATATTCTGAGACATTTTTTCTATAGAAAAATTCTCGGATTCTGTGACATTTTTTCTATAGAAAAATTCTCAGATTCTGAGACATTTTTTCTATAGAAAAATTCCCAGGTTATGAGACATTTTTTCTATAGAAAAATTCTCAGTTTCTGAGACATTTTTTCTATAGAAAAATTCTCAGTTGCTGAAACATTTTTTCTATAGAAAAATTCTCTGTGTCTGAGACGTTTTTTCTATAGAAAAATTCTCAGTTTCTGAGACATTTTTTCTATAGGAAAATTCTCAGATTATGAGACACTTTTTTCTATAGAAAAATTCTCAGATTCTGAGACATATTTTCTATAGAAAAATTCTCAGATTCTGAGACATTTTTTCTATAGAAAATTTCTTAGATTCTGAGACATTTTTTTATGAAAAATTTCTCAGATTCTGAAAAAAAAATCTGAATAAAGTCTTTTGTATCAAAAACTAAAATCTGAGATATTTTTTTTGTGCGAAATTTTTCCAGAACACATGGAGATATCTTTTCTTAAATTCTGAACAATATACATACTTTCAATTTCCTTAAAAAGCTTCTTGCCAATTTTTTAGTAGTTGAGCTAAACCCTCTTCTGTTCTCTTGATGTGTTATTTTTTTGGAAATTATCTGAAAAACAAATGGATAATTAACTTTTTAACAACATTCTAGTTATCAAAAACAACAAACATACCGTTTTTTTAATGGTTTTTCCATTGCACATATTCTTCTTTCAATTTTTCGAACCATTATTTTTTGGTAAAATTCATTTGGAAATGGTTGTTTTAGAAATTTAAAATAAATTTAAATAATTAAAATAGTTAAAATAACAATATTTTTCTTGACGTTAATCTCAAAAACTAATTTTAGTTACACACGACAAATTAACGATTGTGATATCCAATTTTTATTTTTTTAGTGGTTACTTGTACTACTAGTTGCTGGAACAGTTTTATTATTTTGATATGTTGTTTATATAACCAATATATGATCGATATGGCTTTTTTACGATTATATTGATATTATAACATTCATTAATATAGTTTTTCTTCTCTAGCTGTTGAATATGAATAAGAACAAATAAATTATGGATTTAATAATAAAAATTTGATAAGTCCAAGTGAATCCCAACTACTCTTTTCTCTGTGTGTACGATTTAACATTGCAAAAGAAACGCGAGCTTTGCGAATTCTATTTGCAACATCTACTTTAGCTCCTCCATCTTTTGTAAGTAGGCTGCCCAGATATTCAAACTCTTCAACATCTTCGAGTGGAGTATTATTGATGAAAAATGGAGAGTTATTATTTACATTAATTCTCATAGCTTTTGTTTTTGAAATATTTATTCGGAGGCCGACTTTAAGTGCTTCATTTGAGATGAGAGTAAGCTTCTGTTGCATTTCGCTGTGTCGATTGGTCAGTATTACGATGTCATCAGCATAAGCCAAATCACCAAGTTTTTCAGTAAGCTTCCAAGTTAAGCCAAGATGTTGTTGATTTGATGCCTCAAAAATAACATCAAATGCAGTTATAAAAAGAAGAGGGGAAAGTCCGCAACCTTGTTTGACACCGCTTAAGGATTGAAATGGTTCGCTGAGAGCCCCGTCATGCAGGACTCGATTGGAAGCGCCTTCATATGATTTACGCAGTATATTAACAATTTTTTCGGGGATTCCTCTGGCACTCAGAGCAGTCCATATAAAATTACGGTCGATGGCGTCGAATGCTTTTTCAAAATCAATAAAAGTCATGTAAAGGGGGGCGTTAAATTCAGCAGATTGTTCAATGATGATTCTCAATGTGTTGGTGTGATCGACACATGATCTGATTGGCCGGAATCCAACTTGTGATTTATTTATTTGATTATCTAAATGTATAGCAATTCTATTTAAAATTACGTTGTTAAAAATTTTCATGACGGAAGATATAAGGGAGATGCCTCTCCAGTTTCCACATTTACGTCTGTCACCTTTTTTTGGGATTTTTATTATAATAGATTGTTTCCACTCGCTAGGTATATTTTCGTCTATCCATACTCGTTTAAATATTGGTTCTAGGAGCCTTGAAAATGCCTCGGGGTCAGATTTGAAAACCTCCGGTGGTATTCCGTCACAACCTGCTGCTTTGCCTGCTTTCAACATAACAATGGCGTCACGAATCTCAATTAAAGTTGGTGGGTTTGAAGTGATGTTTGTATTAGGATCCACTCTTCTTCTTATATTTATTACATCCACAGGTTCGTTGTGTACATGATTCAATGTTTTTTCAAAATGTTTTCTCCATACTTCTAATTGCTCCTTCTTATCGGTTACTTGCATACCATTCTCGTTCTCCACTGGGACTGAACAACTAATATGTTTCCCCACAATGTTTTTTGTTATTTTAAAAAGTTGTTTTATATCACCTTTATTAGCTGCAATTTGCGCAGAGCTACTCATGGCATTATAGTAGTTCTCTTTGTCTCGTTTGACACTTCTTTTTATTTGTTTTGTTAAATCGCTATAATTTTTTCTGTGTTCTATCTTTCTTATTGGATCGTTTTCAGCAAGCACCTTTTCATTCATTGATCGTCTGTCTTCTATAATTTTCCAAGTATCTTCTGACATCCACTCCTTTTCCTGTGTTCTTTTGTAGCCAAGGCTGTCCTCGCACGTTGAGTATAGTTTTGTTTTAAATGCGTTCCAAGCATCTTCGATACTATGGTTGGCGTCGTCCAAAGGAGGGTCTATACTTCTTATTTTGGATTGAAAGTTCGCTAAGTTGTCTAAAGATTTGAGTTTATCAATATTTAATGGTCTACGTGTAGCATTCGTGATTCGTTTAGGGTGTAGTTTCAAATATAGTTCCACCACTATTAAATAGTGGTCACTGCCGATATCTGCGCTTCGTTTATTTCGAACGTCGTGAACTATGTAGAACCATTTACGAGATACGCATATATGATCTATTTGAGTAGGATCATATCCAGCTGGGTTTTTCCAAGTTACCTTATGGTTCAACTTGTGTGGGAATACTGATCCCCCTATCTTTAAGTCATTGTTTAAACATGTTTCTATTAAGAGATTTCCATTAACGTTGCATTGTCCTGAGCCGTGTTTACCCATTATTTGTTCATATCCGGTGTTATCACATCCTATTCGAGCATTAAAGTCGCCCATTAATATAACAATATCGTTGCCAGGTATGTTAGTGAGAACATGGCTTAACAAGCTGTAAAATTCCTCCTTTTCATTTAAATCACTCATCTCAGTAGGAGCATAGCATTGCACTAACGATAAATTATTATGTCCGCTCTTTAGACGTGCCGTAATAATACGCTCGGATATAGCACTCCAAGAAATCAGCGTATTTTTTATTTTCTTAGACAAAAAAATTGCCACCCCACGGATGTGAGGGTCGTCATCTTGAGGCATACCAGAGTAGATCAAGAGATTACCTTTTCTACTTTTAAACTCTCCACTGCCATTCCATCTGGCTTCGCTTATACCCACAACATCTAGTTTGAGCCGATCACATTCCGCTTCTAGTTGCGCAAACTTTCCCGCCTGGTAGAGAGTCTGTACATTCCATTGACCAAATCGAGTCCTTTTAACATTGCCAGTAGTTGTTGCCTTATTGTTCCGTTTATTATTTTCATTTGTGAATACTCGAATCTGTTAAAGTTTAGTAAGAACAGGTGATTTGCCTGGACTACCTAGTCCGGTGGTAGGGCTGCTACCTTCAAATATTGTGTTTTTGCGACCACGCAGGCATCCGAACCAACCTCGTTGTCTGCAGTTTGTAGCATAGAATTTCCGCTATGCTGCTGGATGTTGCGAAGTTATCCCGCTTCGTTTTCGGTTGCCCAACTACACTAGCCGCTACCGTGAGGTATCGTTTCCAGGGGCCACCACAATGGAGGTTGTAGTTGCACTTAAGATAGTCCCAAACTGATACGGCACGTAACAACTTGTTACATGTTATTCCCCTAGTTTGAGCTACCAGCTGACTTATGGTATTATTTATATTTTCTGATAAAATGATCCTAGAAACTTGAAATTTTATAATATAATGTATGTAGAATCCTCAAGCGGAAAAAAACATTTTCCAAATTCCGATTCTAAGGGGACAAATTGTACTTTGGTACTTTGTTTTCCTGAAATAATGATTTCAGAGACTTAAAATCAAGAATGCCTTGATAAAAAAATTTCGCTTCAACGGGATCAAAAAGAGGTAAAATACTGCTTTAGACTATTCAGGAAAAAAAAACATAAAAAGTAATTTTGAAAATTTGGATTTGAAAGTTTAAAAAATTTAATTTGGTACTTTTTATAATTCTTGA
This sequence comes from Pegoplata infirma, assembly GCA_963921195.1. NCBI lineage: Eukaryota > Metazoa > Arthropoda > Insecta > Diptera > Anthomyiidae > Pegoplata > Pegoplata infirma. Next base: position 90,021,104 of record OY992538.1, on the reverse strand, counting down.
AATAATGGTCGAACAAACGTTAAATTTGAAAGAAAGTTTTGAAAAAATTACTTTTTGGAAATTCAGATTCCAAAGTGAAAAAACGTTATAGATTTGTGCATTGGTTTTTCCAAGGCGCCCCAGTAGACCCTTGGTAGCGTGCTAGCCTATGAGTCTGGGGGTCGTGGGTTCGAGTCCCACCAGAGGCCTTGGTCTGTTTTGCTACAACGAGACTCGAGTTCTTTTTTTATTGCCCACTGAAGTTTTTTAATTTTTTTCAAAGACGCCTTGAATAAGTAAAAAAATTAGTATTAAATCTAATTCTGAGGTAAGTAATTTAAAGACATATCTTCAGTAAAATTTGAAGGCTGTCATATCTGTACTTTTTTCAAATATCCTTATAGTAGAACAAAAAAAGGGTTAAAATGTTCTACAAACATTTTCTGCATCAAATTTCACTAGGCGTTCTTATTACCCCTAAAAATGGGAGATAGAGGGTTAAAATGTTCTAAGAAAAGAAGCGCAATCAAATTTCACTGATTACATCTACTGTCGTAGTTTAGCTCAGAAGCAGGTTTATAAAAGTTTTTCGACTTTTTTCACACAACTTTGATGAAAAACAATTTAATATAAGCAGTGTTGGCTACCGTTACCCTTTCAATACCGTTACCGATTAAAAACCCTTTAATATTGACTACCGTTACCGTTACCAATACCGAAATAAAAAGTATTAAATACCGTTACCGATAAAAAACCATTACCTTTATTCGGATTTTTACCGGTATTATATCGGTTTTGTTTCGGTTGTCTTTATATCACTTAGTTTTAATTTTTCGCAGATAAAAAAGAAGGAAAATATTTTGAATGTACGTAAAATAACAAGGGTTTACAATTAGCATACACAAATAATTTTTTAAACAACATAATACTACAAATATTTCACGCTGTCAATATTTTTCTTTATTGCTAATTTGAAAATTAGAATACTAAAGCAATTTTGTTAAATTGCTAATTTATAAATTCAAACTTGAACATATTTTCAAAATGAATATATACAAATTTTAAAATTTCTATAGAAAATATTAGAATACTATAGAAAATATTAGAATACTAAAGCAATTTTTTTAAATTGCTAATTTATAAATTCAAACTTGAACATATTTTCAAAATGAATGTATTCAAATTTTAAAATTTTTGAAAAAAATATTTTAGCAAATTTAAAAATTTGAAAATTAAAAAAAAAACTGGTGACAGCAAATTTCAAAATTTTAAAATTAAAAAAAAAATTGCTGTAGCCAGTTTGAATTTATAAATTAGCAATTTAAAAAAATTGCTTTAGTATTCTAATATTTTCTATAGTAATACTAGAAAATTATTATATTCTATGCAATTTTTGACTACAGCCAGTAGTAAAACAAACCCTGAAAATAACAAAAAACTAATTTTTGTTCATTGCAAATTATATTAATCACATTCGCAATTAACTGAATTTATTTTTAAAAAGAATATGTGGAAATCTGACAACCAATGATCACATTTGCAATTTTCCTTAAAAGTTCTGAAGAGAAAAGTGAGTGCCACGTAAACATTCTTTTGTGGGAAAATAAAAGAAAAGACAAACCTGAACTGTGCCAATTTGTTAGTGTTACTGGCGGTGTCATCCACGATGGTAAGCGTGGAGAGGTGGTTCTCTGGAGTTAAATACATCATAATCCCAAGTCGTACACTATTTTTTTTTTTACACTAACAAGGGAAGTCTCCCTAGTGTCACCCGCGGATCTTTATAGAATTGGTTTATTTTGTAGATCAGAAAAAATAAAGGGACACGTATTTTTTTTAGCGGCCCAAATTCATAAGGCCATTTTTCAGTTTTTTTCGTTTATCTCCTATTTTATGCAAAGAAACCTAGTCATGTTACATACCAAATGAAAGATCTTTGGAAAACCTATCTACGTGTGCTAAAAACGTGTCCAAACATGCACAACTTTTTGTTATATTGAGTAAAATACCAAAATTTTTGGACATTTTTGTTATTAAGTCGAAAAATATTAACTTCTTTGGCCCGTTGTTAGCACCACGAGATAGGTATTTTTAACACCTTTAATCTGATAAAACACATGCGAATATTAATTGTGTTTAAGTAGGCGTAAAAAACTGAAAAATGCAATTTCCCCCCATACAAATCGACCCGCCCTAAAAATGAGTTTGGGCCGCTAAAAAAAATACGTGTCGAATTAATTTTCGTTCTTAACAACATATCCAAATTTCATGAAGATCGGAGGGTGACACAAGGGAGACTTCCCGTGTAAGATGAAAAACTGCCGAAAAATCTAAAAAAGCAATTTGCAGTTTGAAAACTTTTACCAAATTTTTCTGGTAAAATGGATACTTTAACTAAATTCATTGTCATTAAGTTTTAAAAAATAACAGACATTTTCTGTATTTTTACTAATTCGATTTTCTGACTTTTAAAATTTTATTTGATCAAATTTTAGCAAATTATTTTGTAATTTTATAAACATCTTTTGTTGGCACTTTTTTTTAATGTTTGTCTAATTTAAACGATTAAAACTAAAAATTGCTTAAATGTAAAAAATCAACTGATTATTTTGATAATTTTACAAAAATGTTGAACTATTTTTAAGAAAACTATGAACTATTTTTAAGAAAATTTTCTTGAAAAAAAATTAAAAAATGTTGTTTAAAAAAATGTTAAACAATTTTATTGAAAAACAGTATAACTAAAAAAATTGTTGCTTAAAAAAATCGAATATTTTTTTTTTTTGTTTTGCTCTGATTTTTTAAACACCAGGCAACACCTTAACACTGCGACTTCCCCCTTCTTTACACGGGAAATGGCGCTGTCAATATTTTTTTGTAATTTTTTAACACTTGGCTAAATATTTTTATATAATACCGGTACGTACCGGTATCGATGATTCGGTAACGGTTTATCGTTACCGAAATAATCAAAAATACCGTTACCTTTACCGTTACCGATATAAAAAATATTTAATACCAATACCGTTACCGATACCGTTATTCGTTTCGGTTGCCAACCCTGAATATAATTGATCATTTTCAGTTTTACTTTTTTAAGCATTTTTTACTTTCGCACGAACTTTTGATCTTCAGCACCCTCTAGTGAAATTTGATGCAGAAAATTTTTGTAGAAAATGTTTACTCTTTAAACGCATGTTTTATTGATGTTCTGTAAGGATATTTAAAAACAAGAACAAAATGACCCCTTAAAATGGGAGTTAGGGGGTTAATATATTCTAAGATAAGAACCGTCATTAAATTTTACTGCAGACATGCCTTAAAGTTATTTACCTCAGAATTAGATTAATTACTTATTTTTTTACTTGTTCAAAATGCCTTTAAAAAAAATTTTAAAACTTCAGTGGGCCATAAAAACAGAGCTCGAGCTAAGTTTTCAAAACCCTTCGGGGGTCTTAGTTTTCTGTTGGTATACTTTAATTTTTTTTTCTTGGTTCCGTTCAATATACACTCGAATTACACTCAAATTAACGTTTTTACGGATGGTTCCAAAATGTTGGAGGGCACAGGTGGTGGCTTTCACTGTGTGGAACTAAACCTGAATGAGTCTTTCCGTCTAGACAACGATTGTAGTATCTTCCAAGCCGAAGTATTCGCGATAGCCAAGGCAGCTGAGCAAATTTCGATGTTACCAATATACAGATGTGATATTGGATTCTTCATTGATAGTCAAGCTGCTTTAATGGCTTTGGAAAGTGATAATATCAGATCTAAGGTGGTCAGCCGCTGCCACAGAGAGCTTAAGGTTCTCAGCGAGCAGCATAATATTACTCTGTGCTGGGTACCTGGACACAAAGATATTTTGGGAAACGAGAAAGCCGATGAGCTTGCACGACGGGGAGCGGAACTCGCACAGGAGACAGCGGAATCTGAAGTTTTCCCTCCACTGTCTATTATTTGTCAGAGAATAAGATTGGACACAAGGGCGAGTTGGTTGGATAAATGGTCAAACTCTGATAGGTGTATACAGACAAAATTATTATGGGATGAAAGCTTGGCAAAACACTGCAAAATTCTTCTAGATATGGACAGGAAGCAACTGAGAGCTACAGTTAACCTCATTACTGGTCACAACACATTGGGTAAACACATGGTAACAATTGGAAGTAGAAATGATAATACATGTAAATGGTGCAGAGAATCCGTAGAAGATACATATCATTTCTTATGCGAATGCCCTGCACTGTCATTTAGAAGATTAAAAATTTTTGGTTCTTATATTTTTCAGAATTTATCCGAATTACGAGGCACGAATCCTTGGACCCTACTGGGATTTATAAGGGCATCTAAATGGGACGCATAAAGGAAAACCACTTTGGGCTACACAGTAGAAGAAGAGAGAGGATCAAAGTTTCAAAGGAATCATAATGGGCCACATCACGGCCTCTATGGGCGCTGGTGTATACCAGTGTCATCCTTCATAACCTAACCTAACCTACACTCGAAGACCTCAAAATTTGTTGCACAGTGTTATTTAAAAAAAAAAAACTTTTTTAACAAGTACACCGTACTTGGGACCTGACATTACTTTGGTGTGAAATAACAATGACAATGCCTGCTATTTTATTGCAATTTTCCATTAAAAAATATAATGCTTAGGTTCCGAGTATGAAGTACACCCATATTTTCAGCAAAACATTATCATGATTTAATGTTTTGGTGAAAAGTTTAAAATTCTCAGGTATTTTTCTTTGCATTCCCTACTCTGCCTAGCTATTTAAGTCTATGACGCCGTAAATTACTTTATACTTACCCTTCTGTCATTTCTGCCTCAGAGGTGTTTTCATTACTTTCAGCATTAGAATGTCTACCAAAACCATTCATTTCAGGTATTTTTATATCAAGTTTCTAAAGTAAAAAAATAAAACACACACAACAAATTAGTTATTAAAAAATGGAATATAATTAAAAACTAAATTTAAAAATAATAACCTTGCCATCACCGCTATCATCACTCAAGGCTTCCCAATCTGTGGCAATATCTGGTGATACGCGCGGTGCTTCCGGTACGTACGTCAAAAAAGCACGTTCAATTTCATGAGGTTTATGACGATAAAAAGAAGGTGTTTTCATTTTCTAAACACAATTACATTTATATATTTATAAGTTAAAAAAAAGTAATTGATAGATATTAATATAGAAATTTAAATAAGTTTTTATTATTTCTCATAAATAATTCAAACGTACATAGTCAACGGCCTCTTCATCACAACCAGCTTGCGTGAGCAATGTATAACAGCGCATATTATTTTTGGCACTGGCAGCCCAATGCAATGGAGTTTTACCCGTTATATCAGTTTCATGAACACCATCGGGCCAGGTGGTTATTAAATATTCCAAAATGGTGGCATGTCCTAAACCAGCGGCCTTATGTATAAGATTTAAACCATTAGCATCGCGGCACGTAACTAAAGCCGGCGGTACTGGTGGTTCTAGTTTGGTTTGTAATGTCTCTAAACTATTATCGATTACAGCCTGATGTACATCTTTAATTGAGTTCTATAAAAATTAATTTAAAAAATAATTATATTAATTAAAAGTAAAATAAATTTCTTTTTGAATAATCTTAAGTTACCATCACATATGGCACCGCAGTTAGAAATCTTTTCACTTTATTATTTGTGCTGGCTTGTTGCCTTAATCGTTGACCCTGACCAGCCCATAGTATTCGTGTCAATTTGCCAATATCCTTTTCATGCATCCATATACGTATTGTTGATAATTTAACTGAAAAATCTTTAATGAAAAGATTTAAATTAATTTTCTTTAAGGTTTCATTCTTAACAAATTTTCAAGTGTTTAAATGAATTTGGGTTTTTTTTTTTCTTTTTTAAACATTCTTTGAAAAGTTTTTCAATTTTCTTTCAGCTCAATCAAATTGCATGTTTGCATGCTAATCTTTTTTTTTTTTTATTTCACAAAGTTTTTTTTTTCTTTCTTTCAAACTGAATTATTTAAATATTGCAGTTTATCATTCGAAAATTGTTTTACCATAAAAGCTTATTCAAGTGCAATTATTATTACTGCATAGTGAAGTGTAAAGAATTTATGGTACCGCCCACAAAACTACACTTTTACTTTTAATCTAGATTGTTATCGAATTTTCAAAGAATGTATAAAAGAAACGAAATTTTTTATCTAATGACTTAAATTTTTTCGCATTGAAAAAGTCTAACGGCCGTATTCAATATGAAAAACGAGTGTCTAACATCGAGTGTCTAAAGTAAGGCTCTTGATGGAAGTCAACCTTTTTATCATTATAATAAAGATGAAAGAATAATAGCATCGATTGAAAAGTTTCATCTAGTAGAAAACTTGATCTTAAAAAGATAGACACTCGATGTTAGGCGCTCGTTTATCATTTTGAATACGGCCGTAAGATTCTAAGATATTTTTCATATCGGTCAAAATTATGATACAAAACCACAAATCTGGACGTGGGTCTTCAGATTTTTTTTATATTATAAACACAGATGTTCTATGGAGCCATTTAGATATTCCTATTTACAGTTTAATTAAATTCTAAAAACTCGCGGTTTTATTCGCGATTTTCATTTTTAAAAAATCACAAAAAATTTAAAAAGTGATGAAGTTTAAAGAGCCATAACCCAGTAAAAACTTGGTAATAAGTCCCCATTACCGCCTGCATTCTATGTAATGAGGGCTCGTTACCTGCTCGATTACTTCTTGTTAACAAATAATGAGTTACAGATAGCCTAATACAAAACCGGTTACATCTTGTTAATAAATAATGAGTTACCGATAACCTGATACAGAACAGGTTACTGGTAAATACGATTTAAAATATCTGATAAGTTGTCTAAATAATTTTTTTTTTAATGAAATCAAAAAAAATGCTAAACCAAATTTAGAAAGAACTTGCACATTTAGCTTAAAAAAGATTAACATTTATCTACTTTTTCTAATAAAATTCTGTTAAGAGAAATTTAAATTCAGGAATTCTGATTAAAGTTGAGACAAGGCAAAAAAAGTTTAGAAAACCAAATTAATATTCAGAAAACTGTATCTAGCTGACACTTGATCGTGATTTATGAGCCTTAATTAGTATTTACATAACTTCTATTAAAGTTTTCTGAATTTTAATTGACTTTTTCTAAATTGTTATTGTTTTTTCTAGAAATTTTGTGGTGTTCTCCAAATTTTAATTTAACTTTTTTTTGCCTTGTTGTTTAAAGTATGTTAAAGCCGGTAAAAAACCATCACAGACAGTATTTCCCTCAGCCGCGGATCCAGGGGGGGGAGAATGGGATTTCTCCCCCCCCAAAATGATTTCAAAAAAAAAAAAGGAAAGAAAAGAAAAAGAAAAAGAAAAAAAAGAAAGGAAAAAAAGAAAGGGAATGGAAAAAGGGAAGGAAAAGGAACAAAGATATAAAGACTAGGGTGTAAAAAAATTGTTAGGAGAAGTATATGTTTGCTGATGATGTTTATGCCAGCACACACTATTCTTAGGATTTTTTTACATCCTTAGGATAAAATGTTTCAAAATTAAAGAAATTGCATATAAAAGACTTGAATGGCAATTGAGTCGTGCACATTTTCTAACCGAATAACTTTCCTTATTATTTTCTAAGGAAAAAATTTATCTTAAATATTTTTCATAGAAGGATGTCTCAGAATTGCAGATTTTATCTTTAGAAAATATTTTGATACTTATTTGATTCTGAATGTAAAAATTTTTTGATTGAAAAATTATCTCAAATTTAAAGAAAAGTTTTCCTTAAGAATGAAAAATGTTTCTGAATTTTTCTGCAAACAAATTTCTCAGAATCGGATGACATTTCTACAGGAAAAAGTCTCAGGTTTTTCTATGAAGAAATAAATTTCCGAAGCTTCGAATTTTTTTATTGAAAAATTTTTTAAGAATATGAGAATTTCTTTGTGTTTCAAAATCTATGTTTTTTTTTAGTAAAAATGTTTTAGAACTTTTCTATAGAATGCAAGATCAGAACCTGAGATTTGTTGGAAGATTCTGAGAATTTTTTTATAGGAAATGTATCTCTAAATATGAAAAATGTTTCAGAATCTAAGAAATTGCCTTAGAAAACATTAAAACCGTAAAATTTTTCTATTAAAAAATGCTATACAATTTGAGATTTTATTTTTACAAAAGGTTATACAAATTTCTTCATAAAATATTTTAGAAACTGATAGTTCTTTAGTATCCGATAATTTCCTTTTATGAAATATGTTTCAGGGTCTGTGAATTTTTGTATTCGAAAAATTTCTTTAATTACTTTAAAATATTTGAATTATTTTTTATAAAATTTGGAAAAAAAATTTTATAGAAATAATGTCGCAGAATCTCAGATTGTTTCTATAGAAAAAAGTTAAAAAATCTGAGACATTTTCTATAAGAAAATGTTGAATATTAGAGTTGTTCCACAGAAAATACGATCTGAGAATTAAAGAAATTTTTTATATCAAAGGTTTTTAGAATCTGAACATTTTTCTTAATTCAAATATCTCAAAAATGTGTTATTTTTCTATATGAAAAATACTTTAGAACTTAAGAGTTTTTCTGTAGTAAAAATGTCTCAAAATCTGAGAAATTTTGCGAAGAAAACATGCATAAAAACCTTATAATTTATTAAACAAATTTGTTGGAATATTAAACTTTTAGTGCAAATTTTTTTTGAAAACTAAGAATTATTAATACAAAATTTGTACGGGTCTATTCACAGTTGTGACCGGTCCATATCTGCCATAAGCTAATTTTTATGACTAAAATTTTATAATATCAATATTTTCCTATACAAAGCTACAAGAACATTAAAAAATTTATGACTTAAAATTTTATGACTATTTAATCATTAAAATTGGTTGATGACAGTCATAACTTTAAATAGGCCCGTTTTTTTAGTACAAACGATCTTATTTATGAAGTAAATCGGTTTGTCTGGGTGCCCTTGCAAAAAAATTTAGAGTAGAAAAAGTTCCCCCCAAATCCTGCAGCTATAGCAATAGAGTTTTTTAAAAGAAAAAATTTTTGTTTCGTAAGTTTTTAGGTATGTTCCTGCATTAAAAAATTCACACAAGTACCCCCCCCCCCCGCTTGGAACGCAATCTTTCTGCTTTCCAGTTGCATAAAATTTGTTCGTTAAAAAAAAAAATCTCCCCCCCCCCCCCAAATGTCCTACGAGGTTCCAAGATATATTTTCGGTCCTGTAATATTTGAATTTTACAATAAAACATTTGGAGGGAAGAACATCAACGTAAACATTGGTTCCGTTGGCACATTGGATCTTTTCCATTTCCACATTTACCCGCTTGGTTGCTCTTGAAATAAACGCGTTCAACATGAACTTGTTCAATTTCATATTGGGGGAAGTTGCCCCAAGTTAAAAATTTATTAAAATAATCAAAAACTGATATTTGGTAGCATTTTTGTAAGGAGTGGGAAACGAGTTATTTTTGGTCTACTGGTAGCTACTTATTTTTGGGACTAATGTATGCTGTTATTTGGTAGCATTTTTGTAAGTAGTGGGTAACGAGTTATTTTTGAGCTACTAGTAGCTTATTATTTGTGGTACTAATGTATGTAGTTTTTCAGTAGCATTCTCGTAAGCGAGTGGGTATGCGGTCATTACTCCAATGACATCGCCATGTTAAAATAATGAGTGTTTCACCACACACAAAAAATTTTTGGCTAAAAATTTTTAATTAAATCTATTGATCAACAAAATTTAAATGAGTTAATTATTGTTTTAATCAACATTTTTGTTATATTCTATAACTATCAAATTACAAATTTTCAACATTTCAGATTTTTTTTCGCTTCAATTTATTTGAATACATTAGTTCAAAAATACACTTTATACTACGGTTTTACTTTGTTTATTGTCGGCAACATATTGGAAAGCAAAAAATATGAATTTCTTCATAATTTTTCCATAAGCGTGAAATTCATTTGTTAAATCAATAATTATTTTAATTGACTTTAATTAAAAAATCAATCAAATTTTTGATCAAAATCGAAAAAAGGATTAATTGAAATAAAAATCAATTAGTCACCTACAATTTGATGATTGATATAACAATTTTCTTTATCGGAGGAGTATCAATTAAAAAATTAATTGAATCCGCGTTTTTGTTGATTGACTTTCTTTTTCAATTCTTTCTGTGCAACATAGTAACTAGCTACCACCATCTATTTAAAGGCGAAAACCTCATTACTTGGTAATAGAAGTTTTTACTGGGAACTTCTGAAGTAAATATCTGATTTTTAGAATCAAAAGAAACTCCTCTTCTTTAAACGTAAAATTAAAAAAAAAAAATTGTGTTATTAAAAAATGCATTTTAAATGCAAATTAATTTTTTGAGTGCATTTTCGTCAGATTTTATATTTTTATTTCGCATAACCGTATATACGTTAACATTAACCGTTTTACCGAAAACGCATCCACGTTTAACAAAATGTACTTGGCATCACTGTTGTTGTGTGTCAAAATTTGTTAAAGCAAACAAGAAAAACAAGGTCTATGATATAAAAAGAAAAATAGGGTTGTGCCTATGCAATTTCATTAAAAATGTCAACTTGGCATCACTTTTTATCGAAGCTTAAAATTAACACCAAAAATTATACACGCTAACAATAAACGCTATTTTTTTTCATATTAAAAAGAAAAAAAAAATATTTTGTGTATTTCAAAATTTTGTAAATAAATGTTTTATAAATTGTTTTGCAATTTATATTCAAAGCGCCATAACTCCTTAAGTAAATATCGGATTTCTAAAATCAAAATTGAAATAGAAAGCTAGAATCCTCTACTTTAAACGTAAAAGTTCACTAAAAATGTCTCAATATAAAAATGCATTTTAAATGCAAATGCATTTTTTTATGCATTAAAATGTATTTTTTTGAATGACACATTTTTTTTAACTTTTTCGTTGAAAGTAAATAATTTTTAACTGTTTTCTAAAACAGTTTAGAAAACATTTAGTTACAACAATTTAAAAAAACGAAAAAATCTATCACGAATTCCACCAGATATTTTATAAAATTTGACCAAGGTTTCTCAAATTTGTCCCGCCCCTCTTTTAAGGGCGTGGATAAAAAAATACTTTAAATAATTATAAAACTATAATACTTTATTGTACAAAGCAGACAAAAATGAACTTGTAAATATATACCGTGAGGCCCAAGGAGTCACCCCAGCTCACCGACCCATCCCCCAACCCTGCCCCCCCCTTAAAACAACGCCCCTGTCAAAATTTTTTTTTGTTTAATTTTTTTACATTTTGGAGGGTATAATAGATTCGGCACAGCCGACTTTAACACTCTCACTTGTTTTTTCTTTAGTGTCTAAAATAAAGGAACAAAATCAAGAAACGACAAATATATTGTATGCAGTTTAAATTTTTTGTGATTAAAGGTGGTAAAACTGCTTAAATCAATATCTTGACTGCTAATTTACGCGAAAAATATTTTTTTATTTTTTTTTTATTTTGCGATTTCTCGCGAAATTGAGAAGATATGATTTCGATGTTAACTGTTTTGAGACCTGTAAACAGACACCGGATTTTAAAAACCGAAAACACAAAATTTAAAGTTTTCATCAAAAATAAAAAAATTTATTGTGTTCCAAATAAAATATTTTTCTGTAATATTGCTTTGTATATTCATCGAAAGTTCAAAATATATTTTTCTTTCAAAAACATAAAAATATAAAAATACAAAAAAAACGTTTTCCATAAAATTTAAAAAAGATATTTATCGTACAAAAAAAAAAAAAAAAAACAAACCCAAAAAAAAAACGTTTTTTTTGTATCAAAAAATAATTGGAAATATGTTCATTTAAATAAAATTGTGATTCCTTCATATTTTTCTCAATTTTGGTACGATAAATTGGAGTAGCATACCATTGGACGTCCATTTAATAAAGTAAAGAGTTTGTGATCTTGTAAAACCTTTTTGGCCAGGTAAACATGATAAAGATTAGATTAGATTAGATTAGATTAGATTAGAAAAGGCCCTATGCATTGCGACCCATATGATCTTTTGTGCAGCCTAGCAGTTGCCCTATAAGTTAAGGCTTTTGATAAAGCCAAGTATCCTATTTGGCATGGATTCCCATATGTCACCTGGAGTTAATGAATGTCGCCCTAGATGTCGAATTCGTCTGATGTTGAGTCTTGGGCACTCACAAAGGATGTGTTCCGCCGTTTCGGCGTCAATTTCACAGAATCTACATATTTCAGTGTCCGATAAATTTTTCTTCCTAAGTTGATAGCGAAGATTACAATGTCCAGTGAGGTAACCAGTTAGAATCCTTAGATCCTTTTTGTCGAGATTTAGTAGTCGTTTAGATACCCCAGGGGATGGAGAGATAAATCTTTTTGCCTGACGCTGTCCAGAACAATGGTTCCAGTGATTGGCAAATTCAGATTCTCTCCATGATCGTAAACTTTCCCTGATATGCCCAATGGGCAAACCACAGAAGGGTTCCGGACCGATAAAAGGGCGACTTGCACCACGATTGGCCAAACAGTCTGCCCGTTCGTTGCCCAAGTGCCCCTCATGGCCCGGGACCCAACTGAGAGTAAGTTCATTGTTACGGCCTAGTTCGTTTAGGGAAAGAATACAATCCATGACAAGTTTCGAAGATACATCGTAGGTTGATAAAGCCTTCAATGCTGCTTGACTGTCAGATAGTATATATATGTTTGTCCTTTTTGTGCACCTACGTAAACATTCGGACACACATATATATATGGCATAAAGTTCTGCCTGAAATATCGATGGGGATTTCCCCAAAGGTAGTGCGCGTTGGAAATTCGGACCGAAAATCCCCGCACCAGTATCCCCATTGGTCTGTTTTGAGCCATCAGTAAACCACACTTGAGATCCTGGTTCTGGATTCCAAGAGTTAGTAGACCATATGCTCCTTTCAGGAATATCAATTCTAAAATGTCTTATAAAGACTTGTTTGGGTAGCATTCTGTCAGAGATCTTAGCGTATGGGTCCCCTATGAATCGTCCCGCTATCTTCATGTGGCCCTGAAGGTCCCCGCCCATTATGTTCCCAAATTCCGGTAGTCTGGTGGCACTTCTGCTAACATGATAAAAGAAGTAAATGTGATAAAAGATGAATTGTAGAATGTTAGGGTAACAAGAACCCTTTCGGAACCACTTAGCTTCTGTAAGTTCTCAAAGTTCCTGAACATGTAAAGATGCTTCTGTCCCTTAAATGTAGATATTTTAGGGACAGAAGTATCTTTACATGGCAATTGAAATTTGGGCCAAGAAGGTGGTTCCGAGATCCAAATTCTGGAAGAATCACTGTTATAAAGTAGAAGATCTTAATAGTCACTGCGGAATCAAATTTTTTCACAAATAAAAAGCAAGGACTGTGGATAAGGGTTTAATTTTGTATGGCGTAACAGTTATTAGGTAGCTGAGAACGAATATTAATGGTTAATCGCTTCGGCAGAAAACCCTTTAACGACCACTAGCAATACTTGTCCAAATGTTTTTCGCGATTATTTTTATTCACATAAAATAAAGGGTAAATGTGCTAAAATGAATATGAAGGCAATTATAAAATAAAAATATAAATAAAAAATAAAAAAAAAAAAAAATAAAAAAAAAAAATTAAAGTCTTGTAAGCCTCTAATTCGAACACTTATTCGCTGTAAGTCCTTAAAAATTTTGAAAAAATAATCTCTATTTCAGGGGCAAACGAATTAATACTTATCAGTATTATACTTAGGAACCAGAAAGGGCTTTAGGGATCCAAATTCTTGTTTAATTACTATTATTTAGTAGCAAATTATCATAATCATAATGAAATCCAAATAGCTTTGGCCTGCGGAATCGTAAGACACCATATTTTAAACTCTGTAAAAATATGTTGCATACATAACAAAATGCAAACCAATGTTGATTAAAGCATTTTCATCGGGATTTTCTTGGCAGATTCCAATTTCAAGCTTCTAAAGAAATTATTTTGAATTTTGAAAATAACAAAAATTCAATAATAAAACGAATTTGTAAATATTGAACAATCAAAAAAAAAACGTTTTATTTTTTGAACTTTTGATAAATATCTTTTTTGGAAAACGTTTTTTTTTTGTTTGTTTTTTATTTCGATCATGATGAAAATTTTTAAATAAATAACTTTTTATAATTTTTTTCTGTTTGAATAATTTAAAGTTTTTTGAACTTCTATGATAAATATATTTGATAAAAACAAAAAATAAAAAGTTTTCCGGTGTCTGCCTGTAAATAAATACAATTAAAATTGCATACTCAGTTTTTGAAGATATTTAAAAAACTTCATTGTCAAAATTTTAGAAAATACAAAAACACTAATTTCACGATATCTCGCGAATGCGAGCAGCTACGATTTCGCTGTTAACAGTTTTGTGACATTTAATAAAGTAGAAATCGAACTGCGTTTACACTTTTCGTCGACACTTAAGTTGAACCTAAACATCGCTGAGGCTCACCGTGCTTAATAGTAGTATTTATGAGAAACAAAATTCTCTATCTATCATAAAATCCCCAATAGAGCAATATTTTCAAAACGAATTATACGTAAGATTCAGTAGTTTATTAAAAAAAATATTGTAGAATATCGAATTTTTATTACTCTAACAATACCTGAAATAAATAGTTTTTTGTCTCTCTTGGAAAGTTGTGTTTTTTAGATAGAGGGTTTTGAAAATAGGCCCTCGATATGGCTCTATGAAATAAGGCCCCAATGAAATAAGACCCCAAACCAAAAATGAAATAACGCCCCATTTTTTGGGGCTTTATTTCATTATGAAACAACACCCCAAAAAATAAATGAAATAAGCCCCCAATGAAATGAAACAACACCCCAAAGATAAAATGAAATAACGGCCCATTTTTGGGGCCTTATTTCATAATGAAATTAAGCCCCATTTTGAAAATGAAATAAGGCCCCAATTTAAAAACAAAAATAAATATTAAGTCCGTTTGATAAGCTTGTCTACTATTTCATTATAAAATTACTCCAAAATTTTTGGTAAATTAAAAATTTTATACATACATACAAAGGACTCAATTTAAATCCAAAATATGTTAAATCTACTACAAGCCGAAATGCACGCCGCGAGTGAACGAAAAATTCCGGATACGTCTAAATAACTGCTTTTAGTGACCAGGGCGTGGCACATTGGATTGTGTAAGGTGTTAGCACAATGGACTTGGCGAAATTTTTAGATTTTGTACAACCTCCCGTCATCGTTAATATATCTTTCATAACATTATAATATGATGGTTGTTTTAAAAATATTTAAATGCATGCGGTGATGAAGAAAGCGCCGCAGGCGAAAAATTTTTACAACAGATTTTAACAAAAAATTAAAAAAAAATCGCGCGATTTTCCCATTTTCTAGTTACAATTGGCTTAAAACTAAATAACTTTGTTTTCCTAATTTTTGGAAAAATTATGAACTACACTGAAAGAATTATTGTTCATAATATCTATGAACATATTTCATAAAACCAAATTCATAGAATCTATGAAACAATTCATTGGTTGAATGAATATTCATTAGTATTTTGAAATATTTCATAGAATTTTATTCATAGATTTTGTGAGATTCATAGAAAAAATTCATAGAAAAAAAATGTCATTAATATTTTTTTAAAAATTAAAATAATGTTACAATAACTAAATAATTTGAATAAATATATTAAAAAAATATAAAAAAAACATAATGAAAGTAAAAAAAAAAAATATTGCTGCCCAGGCTGGGTTCGAACCCAAGACCTACCGGCTGGGAAATTTATAATCGACGCCTTAGCTATCAGCGCCACCAAAGGAGGAAAACCTCGCCGACTAACACTTAGTTTTGTAATGTTCGTTATTTTTTTTTTGCAAATACACAAACATTTTGTTTTCTACAAACATACACACAGATTTTGGCAGAGCATTGTGGCAGAGCATTGTTGTAGAGCATAATATTTTAAAGCAGCATATTAAACAAAATTGATTTTAAGTGTTATAACTTGTTCATTTACTTTAGCTCAGTGGTTAGAGACTAAGCTTCACGAACAACTGGTATTGTGTTCGAATCTCGGTGGGGATCAGTTAAAAATAAATAAATTTTTAAAAATAGAATATTGTAAATAAATAAAAATAAAATAATAAAGTAAATAAAAATTAAATAATAAAATAAAAAAAAAATAGAATTGAATTGAATTGAACAATAAATTTTTTTTTCCATAGCCTATGAACTTTTTTATAGGTATCTGGTTTCTATGAATTTGTTTCATAGATTCTATGAAGGGCATCATTGGCTCACTTCTAATGATTTTTTTCATAGAATCAATGTACGTTTTCATAGCCGTAATGAACAAAATTCTTTCAGTGTAAAACCAAGAAAAATTATCTTTGGAGCCAAATCATTCCCTCTTTTTTTCAAAATTTAGTTAATTTTCCCAGATTTTAGTTCACTTTTTTTTTAGTGTTTCCTTTTTTCTTGTAAAAGTAAAAAGAAAAAATTAAATTTTCATCTTAGTAACCCCACAATTTTGTTTTAAATATAATCCAAAAGGATTTGGCTGGATTTGGTCAAAAAATTCGGGCATGAAAATTTATCAAAAAAAATATTTTTTTCTCTGGTTGCGGGCTGAAGACGCTCTTTCTAAATTTTCTTATGAATTTTCACACAATCAGCTCTTCAGTGGCCATTGGCAGGTATTCTGACACGAAATTTAAAAGATTATAATTTTTTGGGACGCCCAAATATATGCACATAGAAGTAATTTTTGTTGAATGTTTTTTTTTTACAAAAGGATCCTTCATTACAAATTTCAAGGGTCTAGAATCATTATTTCATAAAATATGAAAAGTACAAAAAGTACCCTTTTTTAATAATTTCATGACCCTTAACAATTTATCAAAATTTTTTTTAGTTTATTGTCTGTCTATCCACATAAAAAATTCAGGAGGGCATTTTTCGTATTTTTTGAGAAAATCGCATTCGAATATTGGATTTCAGAAAAATGCTACAGTTTTCTTGTAGTTCATTGTATCAACACCGCATATGAGTAACGAATTTAATGAATTTTCGTTAATAATACGCGGCGTTGACACAATAAAATACAAGTGAATTACAAAATATTTATGAAATCTAATAATCAAATGGTATTATCTCGGAAAATACGAAAAATGCCCTCCTGATTTTTTTTTTTTTTTTTTGTGTGAATAGACAAGCATGTTAACTTAAAAAAAATGTGGACGGATTTTTAAAAAATGTACTTTTTCAAAAAATTAAAACTTCCAGAACGGTTTCTGAAAATTTTCCAAAATAAAAAATTTTTGTAGATAGCCCATAAAAAAATATACATGAATGTTAAATTTTTGCGATTGTGGTGAATTTCGACAATTTTTCCAATATTTAACAACGCCTCATTAACCCAGTTTTTAAAAAATTGAATACCCAAAACGCAATTTTCTTATGGCGTTTTCTTTTCTGGAAAAAAATGTCGCACTTTCTGCACTTTTTTTTCTTTAATGACTCTTTGTGCACAGTTATGCACAGTAAATATAGACATGTTTAGTATCAAAGGAAAGGTATTTTCAAGGCCTATCTAATGCTATATAAAGCATTTTAAAATAATACTCAGTTTTTGAGCCAATTCTATAAATGTAAAAATTTATGGGTTTTTGATAATTAATTGAATAAAATAATCCTGTTTCGACATTTTATTATAAACAGTTAGATAGAACAGGACAATACCTTTCTTTTAGTACCAAACATGTCTATACTTACTGCTCATTACTATGCACAAAGAGTCATTAAAGAAAAAAAATTGCAGAAAGTGCAACATTTTTTTCCAGAAAAGAAAACGCCATTAGTTTCATATATATTCATACCACCTATTCAGACATATGTTTTTTCGCAGGACATTTGGCGTGGAAAGATAATTTTATTGCAAAAAAAAATATTTATTTTTGCATTTTCGTACATTCTGAAATGTAAATTTTTAAAGAGATTTTTTTTGTTAAATTAACTATTGCAATTATATTTATTTAAAAAAACTCGATTAATCGATAATCGCGATTAGTGGCTATTTTTTTAATCGTAATGGCGATTATGAAATATCTCGATTATTTGCAAACTTTACTATTAATGTCATTTATAAGGGGTTTAAATACCTTTAATTCTGTCCATACAGCCTATTCATTCCCAGCCTATTACAATTTTTAGAGCAAAAACTCTAAAAAAAAAAAATTAATATTTTCCGAACTTTAAAAAAATATTCAAATAAAACTAAAACGATTTTTAGAAATCCACCTTGACCTACCGATGAGGAATTTTATTAGCTAAAATGCAAAAGAAGAAAAACTAAAATCGGTTAAGAATTGCGACCTGTAGGCAAAATCGGACAAAAAAAAGTGGGCGTTCAAAAGAATTTCAAAGTATTAAAAAAAAATATTTTTTTCGTCATTTATGAAACTCTACCATATATCTAAAAATTAAAAAAAAAAAAAATAGTGATACACCAGTTAAATTTATATAGATTTTTCCCATAATGTGGGGTTCACACTTGCTGTTTTTGAGTGTTAAAGGGTTACGTGTTTAAAAAAGCCTTTGTTCTGTGTCAATTAAGTTCTTTTTCTGTTACTGGTGTTTTATTAAACAACTTGTTTAAGGTCGTAATTTTGAACTCCATATAGCTACGTTAATGCCATTACCTTATGCAGTTTATTTTATTTTTAAACATTCTTTTCTAAGGAAAATTTTTAAAATCTTTGAGTGGAATTTTGTTTTTCTTGACCTCTATTAGGTCAAGAAAAGTTACTTGAACTATAGGGATTTTCCACAAAATATTTTTTTTTTTTTTTTTTTATGAAAAAAATCAATAATTTCTTTTCAACGTGTCCTTTAAATTTTTACTTACCATCATTATCACGCCTTTTGCGACCATTTTCATTAGCTATTTGACCATTCATGGGTAAAACTGTAATTAAGAAAACACAAATTTACACATTAAAACCAAAACACACAAATAAATATTAAATTCAATTATATAGAATTTTATAACGACCTCTTTTTAAATAACACAACTATAAAAAAACCTAAAAAAATCAATATTAAAAGATCAATAATTCAGTAACAAACAAATTTTAATTTATGATATATAAGGCATTACACAGCAACTAATCCACTACATATATTCTAAAATTTTTAAAAGATTTAAGAAATTATGGCTCTAAGATGCCAAGAAATAACAAAAATTTGATTTAGAGTTTTTAAGAAACACAATCAGTTAAGTTTTAGCAAAAATTTGGAATTATTAAAATTCATTAAATTATTAAATCTTCAAATTTTTGATATGTGTTTTTAAATTATAAGAAATAATCTTTGAATATGGCACAATAGACTGGCAATATTCTGTATATCAAAATTTTTTCTTTTCCGATTTTCAAAGTCCGCGCATTTTTTTATTCTACTAGGCCTAAACGTCATGTGGTACCAATTTGAGGTCAATCGGATTAAACTAACCCGTGGCGCCCGCACTCACAGCAAAATACGGTTGTCTCAACCGTACAAGGTTCCAACCTCAGATTGAGGTTGCTGCAACCGTAAATATACGGTTGTAGCAACCGACAATTTACAGTTGTGGCAACCGACAAATGCCGGTTGCAGCAACCTCAAATAACGGCATTTGCCGGTTATGGCAACCGTATTGCCGGTTGTCGCAACCGTAGCTGTGTTTAATATATTTTCGATATTATGCCAAAATACATAATAAAATACCAATTATAAATCACGTTTTTTAAATTTTTATTTGCTGTTTTTATTGTTTGAAAAAAAAAAATAAACATAGTTATATAAATGACTTAATACTAAAAATAATAAACTTAATGTAACATTTTTAAGAGGTTTTAATTCGTTTACTAAAAATCCGATACAAAGAATTTTCATCTCAGAATCTGAGACTTTTTCTTAAGGAAAAATATTTCAGAATCTGGGACTTTTTCAATGAGAAAAATAACTCAGAATCTGAAAATTTGTCTATAGGAAAAATCAGAATCATTTTCTTATAATAAAAATGTCTTGGAAAAAGTCACAGATTCTGAGACAGTTTTTCTAAAGAAAAAGGCTCAGAAAAAGTCTCCGATTCTGAGACAGTTTTTCTATAGAAGACAGTTTTTGAGACAGTTTTTCTGTAGAAAAAGTCTCAGATTATGAGACAGTTTTTCTATAGAAAGTCTCAAATTCTATGACAGTTTTTCTATAGAAAAAGTCTCAGATTCTGAGACAGTTTTTCTATAGAAAATGTCTCAGATTCTGAGACAGTTTATCTATAGAAAAAGTCTCAGATTCTGAGACAGTTTATCTATAGAAAAAGTCTCAGATTCTGAGACAATTTTTCTATAGAAAAAGTCTCAGATTCAGAGACAGTTTTTCTATATAAAAAGTCTCAGATTCTGAGACAGTTTTTCAATAGAAAAAGTCTCAGATTCTGAGACAGTTTTTCAATAGAAAATGTCTCAGATTCTCAGACAGTTTTTCTATAGAAAAAGTCTCAGATTTGAGACAGTTTTTCTATAGAAAGTCTCAGATTCTGAGACAGTTTTTCTACAGAAAAAGTCTCAGATTCTCAGACAGTTTTTATATAGAAAAAGTCTCAGATTCTGAGACAGTTTTTCTATAGAAAAAGTCTTAGATTCTGACAGTTTTTCTATAGAAAAAGTCTCAGATTCTGAGACAGTTTTTCTATAGAAAAAGGCTCAGATTCTGAGACAGTTTTTCTATAGAAAAAGTCTCAGATTCTGAGACAGTTTTTTATATAAAAAGTCTCAGATTCTGAGACAGTTTTTCTATAGAAAAAGTCTCAGATTCTGAGACAGTTGTTTTATAGAAAAAGTCTCAGATTCTGAAACAGTTTTTCTATAGAAAAAGTCCCAGATTCTGAGACAGTTTTCTCAGATTCTGAGACAGTTTTTCTATAGAAAAAAGTCTTAGATTCTGAGAAAACTGTCTCAGAATCTGAGACTTTTTCTATAGATTCTGAGACAGTTTTTCTATAGAAAAAGTCTCAGATTCTGAGACAGTTTTTCTAAAGAAAATGTCTCAGATTCTGAGACAGTTTTTCTATAGAAAAAGCTCAGATTCTGAGACAGTTTTTCTATAGAAAAAGCTCAGATTCTGAGACAGTTTTTCTATAGAAAAAGTCTCAGATTCTGAGACAGTTTTTCTATAGAAAAAGTCTCAGATTCTGAGACAGTTTTTCTATAGAAAAAGTCTCAGATTCTGAGACAGTTTTTCTATAGAAAAAGTCTCAGATTCTGAGAGAGTTTTTCTATAGAAAAAGTCTCAGATTCTAAGACAGTTTTTCTATAGAAAAAGTCTCAGATTCTAAGACAGTTTTTCTATAGAAAAAGTCTCAGATTCTGAGACAGTTTTTCTTTAGAAAAAGTCTTAGATTCTATGACAGTTTTTCTATAGAAAAAGTCTCAGATTCTGAGACAGTTTTTCTATAGAAAATGTCTCAGATTCTGAGACAGTTTATCTATAGAAAAAGTCTCAGATTCTGAGACAATTTTTCCATAGAAAAAGTCTCAGATTCAGAGACAGTTTTTCTATATAAAAAGTCTCAGATTCAGAGACAGTTTTTCTATATAAAAAGTCTCAGATTCTGAGACAGTTTTTCAATAGAAAAAGTCTCAGATTCTCAGACAGTTTTTCTATAGAAAAAGTCTCAGATTTGAGACAGTTTTTCTAAAGAAAAAGTCTCAGATTTGAGACAGTTTTTCTAAAGAAAAAGTCTCAGATTCTGAGACAGTTTTTCTATAGAAAAAGTCTCAGATTCTGAGACAGTTTTTCTATAGAAAAAGTCTCAGATTCTGAGACAGTTTTTCTATAGAAAAAGTCTCAGATTCTGAGACAGTTTTTCTATAGACAGTTTTTCTATAGAAAAAGTCTCAGATTCTAAGACAGTTTTTCTATAGAAAAACTCTCAGATTCTGAGACAGTTTTTCTTTAGAAAAAGTCTTAGATTCTATGACAGTTTTTCTATAAAAAAAGTCTCAGATTCTGAGACAGTTTTTCTATAGAAAAAGTCTCAGATTCTGAGACAGTTTTTCTATAGAAAAAGTCTCAGATTCTGAGACAGTTTTTCTATAGAAAAAGTCTCAGATTCTGAGACAGTTTTTCTATAGAAAAAGTCTCAGATTCTGAGACAGTTTTTCTATAGAAAAAGTCTCAGATTCTGAGACAGTTTTTTTATAGAAAAAGTCTCAGATTCTGAGACAGTTTTTCTATAGAAAAAGTCTCAGATTCTGAGACAGTTTTTCTATAGAAAAAGTCTCAGATTCTGAGACAGTTTTTCTATAGAAAAAGTCTCAGATTCTGAGACAGTTTTTCTATAGAAAAAGTCTCAGATTCTGAGACAGTTTTTCAATACAAAAAGTCTCAGATTCTGAGAAAGTTTTTTTATAGAAAAAGTCTCAGATTCTCAGACAGTTTTTCTATAGAAAAAGTCTCAGATTCTGAGACAGTTTTTCTACAGAAAAAGTCTCAGATTCTCAGACAGTTTTTATATAGAAAAAGTCTCAGATTCTGAGACAGTTTTTCTATAGAAAAAGTCTCAGATTCTGAGACAGTTTTTCTATAGAAAAAGTCTCAGATTCTGAGACAGTTTTTTTATATAAAAAGTCTCAGATTCTGAGACAGTTTTTTTATATAAAAAGTCTCAGATTCTGAGACAGTTTTTCTATAGAAAAAGTCTCAGATTCTGAGACAGTTGTTTTATAGAAAAAGTCTCAGATTCTGAGACAGTTTTTCTATAGAAAAAGTCCCAGATTCTGAGACAGTTTTCTCAGATTCTGAGACAGTTTTTCTATAGAAAAAAGTCTTAGATTCTGAGAAAACTGTCTGAGAATCTGAGACTTTTTCTATAGATTCTGAGACAATTTTTCTATAGAAAAAGTCTCAGATTCTGAGACAGTTTTTCTAAAGAAAAAATCTCAGATTCTAAACAGTTTTTCTATAGAAAAAGTCTCAGATTCTGAGACAGTTTTTCTATAGAAAAAGTCTCAGATTCTAAGACAGTTTTTCTATAGAAAAAGTCTCAGATTCTGAGACAGTTTTTCTTTAGAAAAAGTCTTAGATTCTATGACAGTTTTTCTGTAGAAAAAGTCTCAGATTCTAAGACAGTTTTTCTATAGAAAAACTCTCAGATTCTGAGACAGTTTTTCTTTAGAAAACGTCTTAGATTCTATGACAGTTTTTCTATAGAAAAAGTCTCAGATTTTCTATAGAAAAAATCTCAGATTCTGAGACAGTTTTTCTATAGAAAAAGTCTCAGATTCTGAAACAGTTTTTCTATAGAAAAAGTCCAGATTCCGAGACAGTTTTTCTATAGAAAAAGTCTCAGATTCTGAGACAGTTTTTTTATATAAAAAGTCTCAGATTCTGAGACAGTTTTTTTATATAAAAAGTCTCAGATTCTGAGACAGTTTTTCTATAGAAATAGTCTCAGATTCTGAGACAGTTTTTTTATAGAAAAAGTCTCAGATTCTGAGACAGTTTTTCTATAGAAAAAGTGTCAGAGTCTGAGACAGTTTTTCAATAGAGAAAGTCTCAGAGTCTGAGACAGTTTTTCAATAGAAACAGTCTCAGATTCTGAGAAAGTTTTTCTATAGAAAAAGTCTCAAATTCTGAGTCTTTTAATATGGAAAACCTGTCTCAGATTTTGAGACTTTTAATGTAGAAAAATTGTCTCAGAATTTGACACTTACAGATTCTGAGACTGCGACATTTTTCAGTAAAAAGACTAAGATTCTGTGCTACTTTTCGGAGGTATTAGAGTAGGTTCTGACACTTTTCCTATAGTTTCCTATTTCTCAGATTTCTTATTTCTACCATTATCACCTCTTTGTGCAGCGCCGTAATGTTTTGTGGATATTACAGTTTTAGTTCCTCCCAATTTCAAGTCTTCCTTTACATAGCGTTAGTTTTTTTGACCATTTTCTGACAAGGTGCTAGTTTAAGGCAAACAAAAAAATGCGTTTGTGTTACGCGTTTCCTGTTTTATGTAAATATTTTACAACAAACCTTTTAGTCATGGAGAGAAAATTTCACTTTCAGACAGCCATTTGTTATCATTCCATTATTTCTACAAATTTAACTAAGAGAAACAAATTATTAATTAAATACATGATTTAAAGAGTCAATTTAATAGTTTACTTACGGTTTTAATATTATTTTCCCTCTTATTTTTCAGATTTCCCCTCAATAGTTTTATATTCTTAAAAAAAAACTTTTATAAATATTTTTTTTTTTGTTTTAATTTTATGACATTTAAAACTGTGTTTAATATAAAAAGTTACAACAACCTCAATTAACGGTTGCCACAACCGGGGTTGGAAGTTGTAGCAACTTTTTTTTGAGTTTGTGGCAACTGGCACAAAAATATTTTAAAAAAGTTTTAACAACCTCAATTTACGGTTGCTGCAACCGGATACGGTTGTGATAACCGCAAGACAGTTGCAGCAACCGTAATTCAGTTGCGACAACCGTACTGCGGTTGTGGCAACCTCATTCTAACCGATTTTTTATGTGAGTGCGGCGGTCAAAGTTTTGGATTTTTAAAAAGTTAAAAATAAAAAATAAATATATCTTTCGACATATCATATTTGTTAATTTTGATGTGCTGAGCACGAATATCAAAAAAAAATTAAAATCGGTCAAACAGTTTTCGAGATATCG
This sequence comes from Pegoplata infirma, assembly GCA_963921195.1. NCBI lineage: Eukaryota > Metazoa > Arthropoda > Insecta > Diptera > Anthomyiidae > Pegoplata > Pegoplata infirma. The sequence goes on along the minus strand of OY992538.1, from coordinate 89,996,345 downwards.
CTATTTGAAATTTGCAAAAAATGGCGGTTTTCCGCCGACTTTTTTGTAGAGCTTGAGACAATATTTCATTTAAAACTAATTTGAGCCAAATTCGATCATTTTAACCCGTGGCGCCCTTCGATCAAAGTTTTGGACTTTTAAAAAAATTTCCACCAAAATTTTGTATTTTTGAAAATGAAAAAATAAAAATATCTTGCAATACATTATTTTTATTAATTTTAGCATGCTGAATACGAATATCAAAAAATTTATAAAATCGGTCAAACGGTTTTCGAGATATCGCCATTTAAAATTTGTCAAAAAATTACAAAATAAGAGGTTTTCCTAAGTTTAAGAATTTAAAAAAAAAAACTCAAAATTTTTTTTTATTTTAACCCTTTTATTGAGCTTTATGCAATCTTTCATTTAAGCTTAATTGGAGCCAAATCCGATCATTTTAACCCGTGGCACCCTTCGATCAAAGTTAAGGGTTTTTGGTAAAAAGTTTCTAAAAAGCCAAAACTTTGATCGACGGGCGCCACGGCTCAAAATGATTCGATTTGGCTCAAATTAGTTTAAAATGAAAGATTGTCTTAAGCTCTACAAAAGGGCCGGCGGAATGAAATTTTGAGACTTTTTTTTTAAATTTCTTGAACTTAGGAAAAAACCGCCATTTTTACAAATTTGGAATGGCGATATCTCGAAAACCGATCCAGCTATTTTAATTTTTTTTTTGATATTCGTGCTCAGCGCATCGAAATTAACAAATATGATGTGTCGAAAGATCATTTTTTTTAATTTTGTTTTTAAAAATTTTTCAAAAATCCAAAACTTTGACCGCCGGCGCCACGGGTTAATTTAATCCGATTGACCTCAAATTTGTATCACATAAGTTTTAGACCTAGGACAATAAAAATTTGTCTGGACACTTGGGAAAATCGAAAGATGACAAAAAAATGCCAGTCTACTGGCACAACACTAAAATTTTAATATATCGGCAATTTCCATTCAAAATTCGTCTAATCGTATACTTATTTTAAATTGAAATAAAATTGAAATAAAAAGTTTCTAAAAGGCCAAAACTTTGATCGACGTGCCCCACGGCTTTAAATGGTCCGATTTGGCTCAAATTAGTTTAAAATGAAAGATTGTCTCAAGCTCTACAAAAGGGTAGGCGGAATGAAATTTTGAGACTTTTTTTTTTTTAATTTCTTGAACGTAGGAAAAACAGCCATTTTTTACAAATTTGAAATGGCGATATCTCGAAAACCGATCGAGCGATTTTAATTTTTTTTTTTGATATTCGTGCTCATCGCATCAAAATTAACAAATATGAAGTGTCGAAAGATAATTTTATTTTAATTTTATTTTTAAAAATTTTTCAAAAATCCCAAACTTTGACCGCCGGGCGCCACGGGTTAATTTAATCCGATTGACCTCAAATTTGTACCACATAAGTTTTAGACCTAGGACAATAAAAATTTGCCCGGACACTTGGGAAAATCGAAGGATGACAAAAAAATGCCAGTCTAATGGCACAACACTAAAATTTTAATATATCGGCAATTTCCATTCAAAATTCGTCTAGGCGTATACTTATTTTAAATTGAAATTCATTTATTTATCATACGCTCAGTGTAACACTAGATAATTTAGATATGTTCAGCAATTATTTTTGTGGAAAAAAACGTTTCTCGCAAAATTTTAAAATGGAAAAAATAAATTTTTAAACGTCCGGTTGTGGCATAAGTTTTCAGGCGTATACTTATCTTCTTCTTCTGTACAAATAAAAATCAATTGTCGTTCGTTGGTAACCGTATCAGTTGAGAACGGCTGGACCGATTTGGACAATTTTTTCTTTTAAATGTTCGTCATAGTCCAACTTAGGTTTTTACGTAAAGAAAAATTGACCACGACCACTTTTACGCCCACTTTTTTCGATTTATCTAAAATCAGAAAACGGCTGCACCGATTTGGGAAATTTTTTACTTAAATGTTCGTAGTAACACAATTTAAGTTTTTACTGAAAGAAAAATCGACCACACCCGCTTTTACGCCCACTTTTTCGATTTATCTAAAATCTGAGAATGTCTGGACCGATATCACTTAATTTTTAAACAAATTTTCATCATAGTCATACTTTGATTTAGACGAAATAAAAAATTTACCACGCCCAATTTGGCTAATTTGTTGTTGAAAATATTCGTCATAATTCAAATAGGATTTTTACGAGTAGTAAAATTTCCCACGCCCACTTTTTCTATGTATCGAAAGAACTATAACGGCTAGACCGATTTTGTTATAGTCCGCAAAAGATTTTTAAGAAAAGAAAAATCAACGCCTGCTTTTAAGCTCACTTTTCTTGATACATATATATTTTAAATCATGGAATGGCTGGATCAATTTGTATAATTTTATTTTTAATGTTCGTCATAGTCCAACTAAGGCTTTTCGGAAAGAACAATTTTCCATTTCCACGCCCAATTTTGAGTGGATGGACTGAGTTTATTAAATTCAAATAAGGTTTTTACTGTAAGAAATGTTGTCCACCCACTCTTTTTTCGATATACATAACATTTTCTCTATAGAAAAATTAAATATAGAATAATAAAATCTAAATAAAAATCAAATATAGTTCGTTGGTAATCGCATCACTTAAAAACTGACCGATTTGGATAATATTTTTTTTTTAATGTCCGTCTTATTTTTTTAAATGTTCGTCTAAGGTTTTTTCCGAAAACAAATTAGTCACGCCCAATTCTGCGCCTCTTTTTTTCGATACATCAAATCGGAGAACGGCTGGATCGATTTGACTAAACTTTTTTTTTTAAATGTTCATCATAATCCAACTTAGGTTTAAATGGAAATAAAAAATTTTCACGCCCACTTTTTTTTCGATGTATCAAATATATAAGAACGGCAGGGCCGATTTGGCTATTAGAAGTATTTGTTGACGTTCGTGATAGTACAACTAAGGTTTTTACAGAAAGAAAAATTGTCCACACCCACTTTTTTCAAAACATCAAAAATCGGAAAACAACTGGATTGATTTGGTAAATTTTTTCTTTAATGACACTGCGTGACAAAACTAACCACTATTTTAGAAAACAAGAGGTACGACCATCATTTCAATATATTTCGGACATGCTGAATCGAATGGCGTACTCCGTTTTTCGATGTATGGTACAGTTTTCTTGTAAAATGTCATTAAAGATTGGCTGATTTTCAGCTGCTTTTTTAACAAAAAAAATTCCAAAGCTAATGATTTTTAAATTTTATGGCATGGAAAACAAAGATACAACTTGCAGCCATATTTCTAATATAAATTTGGTTTAAAGCTTTTCATCTTAAGCCCTTAAATTCGCGGATTTCTTCATTTTTTTAAGTTTTCGCAAAATTAACCGCTAAATTGGTCTCTGATAAAAAAACTTGCATTTTGTGGATCATAAAGGCGTCCATGACACTACGAACAGTGGACAAAAAACATCTATGTTATATGGACCATCATGATGAAAATCGCGAAAAACTGTTTTTTTGTATATGGCAGCATCACTTTAGGAGATGATTTGAGGCTTCATCTTTTAGTTTATAATGTGGGAACCTTAAACAATGAACTGACCCAAAATTTGTCCAAAAAAGTTTTCATTTGCAAAAGTTATCTTAACAAAAACTATAATTATTGTATCGCAAACACGGAAATAATAGTTTTTGTTAAGATAACTTTTGCAAATGAAAACTATGTTTTCCGAATTTTTGGTCAGTTAGTTGTTTAAGGTTCCCGCATTATATACTAAAAGATGGAACCTTAAATCATCTCCTAAAGTGATGATGTCATATTCAAAAAAACGGTTTTTCGCGATTTTCATCATGATGGTCCATATAACATAGCTGTTTTTTGTCCACTATTCGTATTGTTAGGGATGCATTTTTGATTCATTAAAAGCAAGTTTTTTATTAAAGACCAATTTGGCTGTTAATTTCGCGAAAACCTTAAAAAATGAAAAAATTCGCGAATTTAACGGCTTAAATTGAAAAGCTTCAAACCAAATTTGCATAACAAATGTTGCTACAAGTCATATTTTTATTTTCCATGTCATAAAATTTAAAAACCACTTACTTTGCAAATTTTTTTGTTAAAAAACTGGCTCAAAATCAGCAAATCTTTAACGACATTTTGCAAGAAAACTGTACCATACTTCGAAAAACGGAGTACGCCATTCGAATCAACATGTCCGAAATATATTGAAATGATGGTCGTAACTCTTGTTTATTTTTTAGTGTTCCGCAGTGTGATCATTATAGCCCAAGTAAGGAACACTAAAAAATAAACAAGAGTAACGACCATCATTTCTATATATTTCGGGCATGCTGATTCGAATGGCATACTCCGTTTTTCGATGTATGGTACAGTTTTCTTACAAAATGTCGTTAAAGATTTGCTGATTTATAGCCAGTTTGTTTACAAAAAAATTTGCAAAGTTAATGATTTATAATTTTTATGGCATGGAAAGCAAAGATATGACTTGTAGAAATGTTTCTTATGTAAATTTGGTATAAAGCTTTTCATCTTAAGTCCTTAAATTCGCGAATTTCTTCATTTTTTAAGGTTTTCGCGAAATTAACAACCAAATTGGTCTTTGATAGAAAACTTGCTTTTAGTGAATCAAAAAGGCATCCCTAACAATACGAATAGTGGACAAAAAACAGCTATGTTATGTGGAATATCATGATGGAAATTGCGAAAAACGGTTCTTTGTATATGGCAGCATAACTTTACGAGATGAGTTAAGGCTCCATCTTTTAGTATATAATGTGGTAACCTTAAACAATGAACTGACAAAAATTTGGCCAAAAAAATTTTCATTTGCAAAAGTTATCTTAACAAAAACTATTATTTCAGCGTTTGCCATGCAATTATTATAGTTTTTGTTAAGATAACTTTTGCAAATGAAAACTTTTTTGGACAAATTTTGGGTCACTTCATTGTTTAAGGTTCCCACATTATATTCTAAAAGATGGAGCCTTAAACCATCTCGTAAATTGATGCTGCCCTATACAAAAAAACGGTTTTTCGCGATTTTCATCATGATGGTCCATATAACATAGATGTTTTTTGTCCACTATTCGTAGTGCCATGGATACCTTTATGATCCACAAAATGCAAGTTTTTTTATCATGAACCAATTTGGTTGTTAATTTCGCGAAATCGTAAAAAAAACTAAGAAATCTGCGAATTTAAGGGCTTAAGATGAAAAGCTTAAAACCAAATTTACATTGGAAATATTGCTACAAGTTATATCTTTGTTTTCCATGCCATAAAATTTAAAAATCATTAGCTTTGGAAATTTTTTTTTTAAAAAAGCAGCTGAAAATCAGCCAATCTTTAATGACATTTTGCAAGAAAACTGTACCATACATCGAAAAACGGAGTACGCCATTCGATTCAGCATGTCCGAAATATAATGAAATAATGGTCGTACCTCTTGTTTTCTAAAATAGTGGCTAGTTTTGTCACGCAGTGTAATTATTGTTCTCCCCCACTTCAAAGACTCATTTTTCAATAGCCTTAAAATTTGCAACACTTGAAAACGCCTAGACCGATATGGCTAAGTTGTTTGTTTTAAATGTTCGTAATAGTCGCCCGCTTTTTTTCGATATATCGAAAATTCATTTTTTAGTTCTTATAATAAAATTTGAAGATGATAATCTGCCAAATCGGGTCTTTAAAACCACGCCCACAATTTTTTCTAAGCCAAGAAATTTATTACATTTGTTGCAGGGCAATATTTGAAGCTAGACGAAATATAACACTGATCTTATAATTGGGCCAGCAACGCGGACCGGGCCAGCAAGTTATAAATAAATAATCATTTATTAATCATACGCTTAGTGTATTTATTAGATAATTTTTTTAGCGATTATTTTTGTGAAAAAAAAAATCGTGAAACTTTAAAACGGGTATAATGAAATTATTAATTTAAAATAAAACGGCCGGCTTTAAAATAACTTACTAGGCGTATACTTATTATAATTAAAAATGCATTTATTAATCATACGCTTAGTGTATTTGTTAAATAATTTTAAAATTATCTTAATGGACAAAACGTATCTATTAAAATTTAAAATACAGTCAAACTCGGTTATAACGACCTCGGTTATAACGAATTCTCGGTTATAACAAACTAATTCTAAAGTCCCGACGTTTTAGCGAAAATTTTCACACAAAATACTTCTTTTATAACGAACTCGGTTATAACGAATCTTCGGTTAAAACGAACTGCTTATTATGGTCCCAAGAACACAATTTCATGTATATTTACCTTTTTATAACGAACTCTCATAAATATTTTTTAATGTGTGGCAATCATTTTTATCAAACTAACAAAAGGTTGGAATTTTTTGATTTATATTATAATTTTGATCAAATTTATTTATATTTTTAATGATTTCTTCTCAAAAAGTAGTTTATTTACGAAAAAAAACATCAAGTAAACCCAACTTGGATCTATTTTATTGAAATAAAACTAGGTTGATAAAAAATATACCCCGCTTATAGCGAACTTCGCTTATAACGAACTATTTTTACTGGTCCCTCGCACAGTGGGGGAAATGGACTTTTTTTGTCCAATTTTGCCTACAGGTCGCAATTCTTAACCGATTTTGATTTTTTTTTTTTTTGTATTTTAGCTAATAAAATTCCGCATCGATCTGTCATGGTGGATTTTTGAAAAAAAATCGGATTACTTTTTATATTTTCCTAAAGTTCAGAAAATTTTCATTTTTTCAGTATTTTTGCAATAAATGTATTAGGCATGGGATGAATATGCTTTATAGACTAAATAAAAGGCATTGGAACCCCTTATCAACGACGTGGTTATTATTTGAAAATATATTATTATTTTGGCTTTTATAACCAGACAAAAATTCAGGAATTTTCACTTTTAAAAGCCTATATCTTTAAAAATAATGTACCAATTTCAATGAAATCTTTTTTGTATTTTGTACCCAAATTTTTTTAAAAAAAAATATTTTATTTTTTGCTTAAATTTTACCTTATGATTTTTGGAATTTTAAAATTATTTTTTAGTCTATTTAAAAAAAAAAATAAAATTTGTAACATTGTAAATTCGATAAAAAGAGTTAAACAATTTTGCAAAAATACTTTATTTATCAATAATGGTTAAGAAAATGATAAGCTTTAATCTAAAAAAAAATCATTGAAATTGGTACATTATTTAAATTGATAAAGGTACTTAAAATTGAAAACTTTTAAGTTTTTATATGTTTATAAAAACCTTTAATTCTGTCCATACAGCCTATTCATTCCCTGCCTATTACATTTTTTAGAGCAAAAATCCAAAAAAAAATAATATTTTTTGAACTTTAAAAAATATTCAAATAAAACAAAAACGATGTTTAGAAATCCACCATGACAGACCGATGAGGAATTTTATAAGCTAAATTTCAAAAAAAGAAAAACTAAAATCGGAATTGCGACCTGTAGGCAAAATCGGACAAAAAAAAGTCAATTTTTCCCCACTGTGCCTCGGAGTTCGTTATAACCGGTTTCGACTGTATATACAAATCGGATAAAATTTTTTTACTTCAAACTAAATAACCGGCTTTAAAGTAAACTTAAATTTAAATTTTGCTATGGAATGCCTTATACATGTATGTATTTAGTTTAACCAAATGATTACTGAAGTTTTTTTTTTTAAATAATTATTTTTGTTTAGAAAAAAACTTGTATAAAAAACGTGTAATAACTTAGAAAGCCGGCTAACAACTAAATCGAAAAATTAAGTTCATAGAACCTTTAAAAACCAAAATGTATTAATGTATGTAACAACTTGACCACATACATATAAAAGTAACACGCTGTATGGTAAAGGAACATGGTCAACAGTCAACTATAGCCACAGGACATAAACAAACAATCGACGATGTAGTTGTTATTAACATTAACTACAGTTAGACAAAAAAACTTGTAAAAATTAAAAAAATTCGAAACTCTTTGTTTTTAAACCATTACAGTTTTCACAAAAAAAAACTAATATGAGCAAATCCAATGGAAATTTAACTGACGGATCACCGATATTGCTAATTTTTGGTTATTTGACTGAGCTTCGTAAATGATTACGAATATATATATATATTTTTCAATATCTTGGAAGAAATGTGCGTTAAAAAAAAAATATTTAATAATTTACAAAGCTCTATCAAAAAACCAAAAACTAACAAAATCGGTGATCCGTCAGTTAAATTTCCAAAGAATTAGCTTATATATCTTTTCGGTACAACAACTTAAATCCATAAAACTTTCACAATTACAAATAAAACTGTTAATTTCGAGCATTTTTTTTTGAGTGTACATTACAAAATGTGAAATAACGAAATGGAAAAAAGAAGTGTGTCGGTTGTGTTTAAATAATGAAGTTTCAAATTAACTGAAATTTTTTATTTCAACATGTTGACCATATGAATTAGTTAGTGCAAATGTAGTTTGGTATGTTGTTTTTCTTTGAATACCCTCCAACTTACCAGAATATATTAAAGTTAATCATTTCTTTTGTAAAGAAAGAAAAAATGAGTACTTAAAAATATTTTATTAACAACAGAAAACTCTCTTGCGACATACTCTGTTGTCAACCAGTTCGCTATATTGTATACTAGCTTACCATCCCGGTACTTCGTTACCGGTGGTATTGAATACCGGATAATAGAAGGATCAGGATTACACTATCGATTTCAAAAAAATTTCCCTACGTAGTCTTTGTTTTGTTTACTTGTGGACGTTTAAGTCTTTCATAAAATAATATTTCAATGAATGAATTATATATTTAAAATATAAAGTTTCTGAACCATTATTTCAAGAAATATATGAATTACCAAATTTACACTTTTTTATCCCCTTTACAACTGGTCGAGACCCTTAGAAACAGAATTTTCAAAAAGAACTTTTTCCAAAATATTTGTTCACTAAATGATCCAGCATTCAAAATTTCGATGCCTAGAATTATTACTTCATGAAATACAAAAAATACCAAAAAAAAACACGTTTTTACACCTCTAGAAACAGAATTTTTTAAAAATACTTTAGCAGAATGTTTTTTCACAGCAGGACCCTACATTCCAAAAATCAAGCTTCTAAGGTCATCATTATAGGAACAAAAAAAAGTATCAAAAGTACACATTCCTACCCCGTTAGCAACGGAATTTCAAAAAAAAGTACCACTTCCAGAATGTTTTTTCTTCACCGAAGGATCCTAGGATCATTGTTTCAGAAAAATTAAAAGTACAAAAAAGATTTTACATTCTTAATGTAAGTTTCTAGAACCATTACGTCAGAAAATATCAAACGTACCAAAAATCAACACAATTTTTTTTTTATCCCAATGTAATAATACTATTTTCTAGGACTACCCTCCCCCCCCCCCCCTGTCCAAAAAAAGTTCTAGAAAGTACAGCATTTTTCTATACCAACAACATAAAAAATGCCTCAGAATTTGTGAATTTTTCTAGAGAAGAATTCCTCAGACTCTTTTTTTAAACTTCAAAATTTTAAACATCTCAGAATCTGAGAACATTTTTATAAAAAAAATGTCTTAGTGCCAGTTTACAGAAGGCGAACGATACACACGAACGAAAATTTTGCATGTGTTTTGTTATTGTAACAACAACAAAATACATGTAAAATTTTCGTTCGTGTGTAGCGTTCGCCTTCTGTAAACTGGCCCTTAGAATTTGAGAATTTTTCTATTGTAAAATATGCCTCAGAATCGGAGATTTTTTTTTAAACAAGTGTATCAGAGTCTGAGAACTTTCTTTATAGGAAATATTCAGAAAATATTTTATAAAAAAAATTTTCAAAATGTATAGCAAAAATGTCTTTAAATCCTTAGATTCTGAGGTATTTTTTCTATAAAAGTCGTTCCTAGAAACAATATGTAACCTAAAAGTTAAAAGGTTTTAAATATGTACTATTTGTGATAAATTTCAAATTTAAATTATATGAACCAGAAGATTTAGGACTCCTGATTCCAAATTATCTTACCAAATATTTTAATCGTTTAACATTTTTCTGATATTGGGGTTTGAAAATTCGAAACCGCTAATTTAGGCGCGGTTCTACTGTTACGTTTTCCTAAGTTATCGCGTTCCATTTTCGAGATATTCACTCCCACGTAAAAGTCATTTTAAAGGACTTGATTCAAATCTGCCATTTAAATATTTGTAGAACATCTCATTATCGAGATATTTGGATTTGAAAATTATTTAATTCCTTAGCACTTTTTACGGCTCTACTGTTACTGTTGCCTTGGCGCAACATTTAAGGGCTGAATTTTTATAAAATGGAAATCTAGATTCCAAATACGTCATTAAATTTTTTTAAGTTGCTTTTGTTTATGAAAATTTATCTTTATTTATTTACATAAAAAATAATCGAAGTTTTTTTAGTTTTTGCCAGTTTAAATATTGTCCTTAGTCCAGAGACTTTATAATATAGAGATAAGACAAATTTATTTCTTCTACTACCTTCTAGGGGGCGCATGTCTTAATAATATCTCAAGAATATTTTTGAGCAAATACTAAATTTTAGTAAGGGCTCAAATAACTCAGGAATTACTGCTCAGAAAACTATGTAATTTTCCATACACTCGTAACAACTATCCAGTATCTTACATATAAAATAAAATTTGAGAATTTTGCACGCAAAAGTTAGTTACAGAGTTTTTAAAATTTAGTGTGCTACTAAAGTCTCACTAGCAGGTGCTGCCATTGAGACAAAAGTAGACAACTTTTTTTCCGGTATTGCCATTGAAGCAATGCCCTGCCTTAGTCATTATTAAATTTTCAAAACTGCTGTTTTTCAATTCAAACCTTATTTTTGAAAAAGTGCTAGATTAAAAATTAATATGAAAAGTTTTATTTAGAAAAAAAATTTTCAGCATCTTATAAAAAATTATGATATAAAAATTATATAGAAAAAATATTTCAGAATCTGAGACTTTTAATGTAGAAAAAGTGACTTAGACCCTTAAGAAAACTGTTTTCATGATCCTGAAGCGCAATTCACTAACTTTTTAACGACCTAAATCGGTAGTTATATTGCCAAAAATCGTTAATTATGGACAATTGTCTTTGAAAGCAATTCTATAACTTTTTTCTACCGAATTTTGTCGTTATTGAAAATCGTTAATTTATCAACAAAAATTTTTTTGTAGTTAAAGTTAACGAAAATTTTCGGTTCTCAATATAATTTCAAAATAAACAAATTTCAAATAAACTATTTTTGTCGTTAATTCTTGTCGATAATTTTAAAATTTATAGAATCACATATTCGTTAAAACAACCGACAATTCTCGTAAGTTAACGATATCGATAATTTCGTTAAAAAAGTTACTGAATCGCACTACTGCTGCATAATTTTCATTAAATAAAACCAATATAATGTGTTTTCGATACATATTTTACAGATATTTCGATATAAATGACTTTTTAAAAACGAAAATTTACTCAAAGTCAAGAGATTTGCAAAACGTTTCTTCAAAATCCAAAATATTTACAATACTAAAAAACTTATGTTTGTTACTTGTATCATGTGTTGTGTTTCAACATTTTTTAAAATTTTCCAATCCAAAAGGGGGGCCGAGCCCCCTGGCCCCCCCAGAATACGTCCATGCCGAAAATATACTTTTTTAGCCATTTTACCCCACTAAGAAGTGGAATTTCCAAAATGTATTTTTCCCAAATTTTTTTTTTTTTTACCGAATTTCCTACATTACAAATTTCAAGATTCTAGGAAATATGTATAAAAAGTTTCTATTATAATTATTTCAGAAAATAAAAAAGTACCGACAAGTGTTCTTTCGTTACTTTTGATAGAAGGTACTTTTTATAAAAGGAACTTTTTATAAAAGGTACTTTTTATAAGAGGTTCTTTTTATGAAAGGTACTTTTTATAAAAGGTACTTTTTATAAAAGGTACTTTTTATAAAAGGTACTTTTTATAAAAGGTACTTCTTATAAAAGGTACTTTTTATAAAAGGTACTTTTAACCCATTTCGATCCTCTGTTCGATTTTTCGAACAGTAGAGAACATCTTTTTCAAAAAAATATTTATGTATGAAAAAGGTGGAATTTCGGGTAAATATGGTTACGAATGTTAAGTCTCATATTTCTGCAATTGAAAAAAAATATCCCCACTTGACCACCGCAATTTATATGTCCATGACACGCAATGCAAATCAGCACAGAAATTGTTTCAAGCAAAAACGAAAATTTTGCATTTTTTGATTTTCGGCTTTTAATTTTTTTGATCAATTTTAAATTTTTTTAAATTTAACTTATTATCAAATTCCATTAATTTGAATCATTTTGAAACTATTTATTTTGAAAATAATGAAATAAATTAATAAAATAGCAAATAAATCCAAATATTAAAATTGCATAAAAAGTTGAAATGCAGGCTTTTCGTGGATAACTGCACATTGAAAATTTTTTTTGACAAGATTTTTGGGATCAGCAGGTGCTAATTACCCTAAAAAAGTACCTTTTTCCAAAAAAGAAAAAAAATTGAATCTTGGTCCAAAATGGGTTAATAAAGGTTCTTTTTATAAAAGGTACTTTTAATAAAAGGTACTTTTAATAAAGGTTCTTTTTATAAAAGGTACTTCTTATAAAAGGTACTTTATATAAAAGGTACTTTATATAAAAGGTACTTTTTATAAAAGGTACTTTTTATAAAAGGTACTTTTTATAAAAGGTACTTTTTATAAAAGGTACTTTTTATAAAAGGTACTTTTTATAAAAGGTACTTTTTATAAAAGGTACTTTTTATAAAAGGTACTTTTTATAAAAGGTACTTTTTATAAAAGGTACTTTTTATAAAAGGTACTTTTTATAAAAGGTACTTTTTATAAAAGGTACTTTTTATAAAAGGTACTTTTTATAAAAGGTACTTTTTATAAAAGGTACTTTTTATAAAAGGTACTTTTTATAAAAGGTACTTTTTATAAAAGGTACTTTTTATAAAAGGTACTTTTTATAAAAGGTACTTTTTATAAAAGGTACTTTTTATAAAAGGTACTTTTTATAAAAGGTACTTTTTATAAAAGGTACTTTTTATAAAAGGTACTTTTTATAAAAGGTACTTTTCATAAAAGGTACTTTTTATAAAAGGTACTTTTTATAAAAGGTACTTTTCATAAAAGGTACTTTTTATAAAAGGTACTTTTTATAAAAGGTACTATTTATAAAAGGTACTTTTTAAAAAAAGGTACTTTTTAAAAAAAGGTACTTTTTAAAAAAGGTACTTTTAAAAAAAAGGTACTTTTTAAAAAAAGGTACTTTTAAAAAAAGGTACTTTTTAAAAAAAGGTTCTTTTTATAAAAGGTGCTTTTTATAAAAGGTACACTCAAAATATTTTGTAGGCAAAAACAAATGAAAAACACACTTAAAACCAGTGACTAAACAATTGAAAACCGTCCCAGTAATTATTCATTTTTTTTAACAAACATCAACATTTATTTTTTACTGTTGACAAAATTTTCTAAAATAAATAACATTAAACATTAAAAAATCACGTTTTTTTCAATCTTTTTTAAAAAATAACCAACGAAAACATTAAAAATTAATGATTTCGTAGGTAATTTTTTACAATTTTTTATTAAAATATTTTTTTAAAAATTTTTAACACAATTTTTGGGAATCGATCCAGCAATCAACTACATTCTGGCCAGGCACTCTACCCATCGTGCCAAAGTCTCTTGATACAAACATGTTTTTAACTTTCTATTAGTGCCCCTCATTTCCCGGTTCTCGGTATTCCACAGTGGTTCCAAGTGCAAATCTAGCTGGACAAAATTATTTTATCACCGTTTTATATGTTTTTGGGGTCGCTGAGTTCAAAAAACATGTTTAAATTTTTCTAAGTCGATTACACTAATCGACAACTTTTTATTTTTTTTCTAATTTCAGTAATTCATTAATAACAAAAATGGTTTATATGCAGAACAGAAATATGAAATGCAAAAACTTATTTTTTGAAAGTTTTGTAATCTCTAAAAAAAACAAAATTTTTGTCGAGAAGTGTAATTGAAAAAAAAAAACAAGTGAGAGTGTTAAATTCGGCTATACCGAATCTTTTATACCCTCCAAAATGTAAAAAAAATAAAAAACCAGTGAGAATGTTACATTCGGCTGTGCCAAATCTTTTATACCCTCCAAAATGTAAAAAAAAACAATATAAAAAAATCCAGGGGCTTTTTTTTTTGTTTTGGGGGGGGGGGGGGTTGGTGGGAGACGTTAGGGAGCACCTTCCCATTGCGATTTCAAACTTCACCTGAGAGAAGAATGTTGCATTTGCTTAGCAAAAGTACAAAAAACCCTGCAAAAAATGCGATTTTTCTTAGGTTGGTTTAGTTCTCCAAGGGGGAACTTTTTTCCCCTTGGTCCAATTTTATCCATTTCCGAACTTAACCTGCCTAGAAATATAAGACATATTCGTGCCAAACTTCGGAAGTCTAGCTCTTTCATTTTGGACTGTATCGTGTCCTCTACAGACGGACAGACGAACAGACGAACAGACGGACGGACATTTTTGAATTTTGTCGAAGTGTGTAATTGGCCGCGGTTTAATAGGAAACATCACATTTAATGCTTTATTTAAGCTTAGCATAATTATAATACTTAAAAGTTATCAAAAACTTACAAAAATTCGATACTTTATTTAGAAAAAAAATTTTAGGCGAAAATCTATTTTCATAAAAACTGTGATTAATTTAAAACCTGTAAAAACCTGCAAGAAATGTCTGCATGACAACGTTCAGTAATAAATTACCTATAAGTTGTATGTAGTAATTCGACATGATATGCCTGGATTCGGTTTTGGCAAGCTGCGGATGTTTCATAATTCCTCAAAAATATTGTTATTATTGACCATACTTCAAAGTACAAAAATTGTAAGAAGAAGATCGATAATAAATTTCTTATTAATGTCCAGAGTAAGTATAAATCTGTAGCTTTCTTGTACATAAGTCGTTTTGAAACCATTGTTGTAACATGGATAATATGATGTTATTAGTTGAGCACTTATATATTTATTTTTTTTTTTTAAATATTGGATACCAAAAATGTTATTTCATTCGCATATTTAACAAAGTTAAAGACCTAATTCCAAAAAATGGTTATTAGTTTGATCAGAACACACCCTTACCTTGCCCCTAGCACTATTAATTCCCAATTTTAAGGACGCTAATTTTTGGACTTTTGTCCAGCTAGATTTTGATTTGGAACCAATGTGTATTCCCGGGAATACCGGTATTCCCGGTTCTGGTACCGGTTTCCCGGTTCTAGATATATTCCCGGGAATACCGGTATTCCCGGTTCTGATACTGGTACCGGTTCTCAAGAAACAAAAAAATACTATACCATAGAATATTTAAATTACACCATTTAATCAGTATTTCAGAAACATTTAGTTGTGTTTGTAAAATTATTTAAAAATCATGAAACTATTTTTTTCTTTAACTCATAAAAAATAAATGAAATGGTGTTTTTCACATGTTTTGTATTTTTTTTTTTTGTAAAAGCGAAGAAAAAATGTTAGTTGAACAAAATTTTACAAAATATACATACCGGTAGTCCCGGGATTACCGGTAATACCGTCAGAACCGGAACCGGGAGTACCGGTATTCCCGGGAATACCGGGAATAATATAAGAACCGGGAAACCGGTACCATTTCCCGGGAATACCGAGAACCGGGAATACCGGTATTCCCGGTTCTACGGTACTGACCGTAGGCACTACTTTCTATAAATAATTTTTTGATTTTTTTTTTCTACAAAAAAATAACTGACTTGTGTAGGTAAAAACTAATGATATTTCATTAAAAAATACCAACAATTCAAAAAAAAAAATACTTACACAAATCATTAAAAATCAAAAGAATAATCAGCAGTTTTTACTTACAGAACAAAAATAAATGACTTTAAAAATTAAATTTTAATGAAAGTCTTTATTTTTTAGTGTGTTATTTTTGAAACAAAGGACTGAAGTAGTCATTAATAAAAACTGAACATCAAATAAATGTTTTCTCTTTTAAAAACGACTAAACGGAAAAAACTTTTTAAATAAACTACAAACAGTTGATGACATTATTTTTTGAGTGTACTTTTTATGAAAGGTACCTCTTATAAAAGGTACTTTTTATAAAAGGTACTTTTTACAAAAGGTACTTTTTATAAAAGTTACTTTTTATAAAAGGTACTTTTTATAAAAGTTACTTTTTATAAAAGGTAATTTTTATAAAAGGTACTTTTTATAAAGGTACTTTTCCGGAGGATTCTACATTCCAAATTTCAAGTTGCTAGGACAATTATTTTAATAAATAACAAAAAGTACTAAAAGTACATTTTTTACCCCTTTTATCACCCTTAGAATCAAAATTTTCAAAATTTGTTTTTTCAGCAAAGGATCCTACATCCCAAATTTCAAGTTTTTATGACCATTATTTCAGTAAATAAAATATGTACAAAAAGCACACTGTTTTACCCATTTTACGCCCGTTGAATCAACATTGGCAAAAACCTTGTCTTAGTAAATCTTTTTCCTGGAGGTGGACCTACATTGCAAATTTCAAGTTCCTTGTACAACTATTTAATGAAACATAAAAGGAACCAAAAGTACAGTTTTTTACCCTTTTTACCCCTTAGAATCATCATTTGCAAAAATTCAGCCTTAGTGGATCTATATTCCGGGAGGTGAACATACAGTTCAAATTTCAAGTCTTTGTTAACATTTTTTTAGAAAATATAAAAGGTACCAAGTACCTTTTTTTAGTCTTTTTGCCCCCTTCGAATCAACATTGGCAAAAACTCACTAAGGCTGAGTTGATTCTAAGGGGGCAAAAAGACTAAAAAAACGGTACATGGTACCTTTTATATTTTCTAAAAAAAATGGTAACAAAGACTTGAAATTTGAACTGAAATCTTTTTTCCAGAGATGAACCTACGTTGCAAATTTCAAGTTTCTAGTACCATTATTTATGGAAATATAAAAGGTACCAAAAGTACAGCTTTTTACCCTTTTTACCCCCTTAAAATCATCATTGGCAAAAATCCAGCCTTAGTTGATATATATTCCGGGAGGTGAACATACAGTCCAAATTTCAAGTCTCTGTGACAACTTTTAAAGGAAATATAAAAGGTTCTAAAAGTACAATTTTTTACCCTTTTTACCCCCTTAGAATCAACATTGGCAAAAACTCAGCCTTAGTGAATCTTTTTTTCCAGAGATGAACCTACGTTGCAAATTTAAAGTTTCTAGTACCATTATTTATGAAAATATAAAAGGTACCAAAAGTACAGTTTTTTACCCTTCTTACCCCCTTAGAATCAACATTGGCAAAAATCCAGCCTTGCTGAATCTATATTTCGGGAGGTGAACATACAGTCCAAATTTCAAGTCTCTATGACCATTATTTCAGGAGATATAAAAAGTACCAAAAGTACAGTTTTTTACCCTTTTGACCCCCTTAGAATCAACATTGGCAAAAATCCAGCCTTAGTGGATCCATATTCCGGGATGTGAACTTACAGTCTTAGTTGTTTTCAACATAACCCTAAATTAACTCATATTTTGTGTAGATACAAAAAAAAAGAAAACGGAAATGAAAAAAAAGGAGAAAAAAGAAAAAATCTTTACAAAAAACTTTAAAATATGTAAAACAAAACCTAAATTTAATTTAAAAAAAGTTCGTTAAGTAATAATAAAAAAATTGATAGTTATTTTTATATACATAGCATGTGTGTATGTGTCCGTTTTTTTGCTTCGTCATATTAACGGGGTTGCCACACTTTTTTGGCCTTGTCGCCAAATCGGATGTAAAATATCGCCAAAATTCAATTTTGTTCAGATTTCTTAAGAAAAAAATATTTTTATTAAAAAAAATTAATTTTTTTAAATAATAAAAGATAGAAATCAACATTATGGCAAAAATCGCCCAAAATCCGGAAAATTGTTTAAAAGTCGCAAAAAGACAATTTGTTTTATTTTTATACGCTCTACTCTAGTGATAGAGGGTATATATAAATTGGTCATTCCGTATTTAACACATCAAAATATTGTTCAAGGTCCTCTTAAAGTATATATATTTATGATCCTCGATCGATTTTAAGTCGATCTAGCCATGTCCATCTGTCTGTCTGTTCGTCTGTTGAAATCCTGTTTTTGGCAATAATTCGGAACTGATTTAAACGCTTGGGGCACCAAAAGTTGCGTAATTCTCCTGGTCATAGGGTTAATATTTGTTTTTTTAAATCGGTTAAGTATTTTAAAAGATATGAGTCAAAATGTAAAGGTGCCTCTAAAATTTTTTCTATATTTCACACAAAAAAATTACTATAACTTGACACCTGTTGAATGTATGTGAACGAAACATGAAACATAATGTTATTTTATCATTCCTAGCTCTAAAAATAAAATTGGGCGGAATCGCACAATGGGGCGTGGCACCTGGCATGTAAGCCAAAATTTTAAAATATTTTGAACATAAATTAGAAAAGTTTTAATTTCCTTGAAAACTGAAACTAATTTACAAAAGAGTAGTAGGATGAGATTAGATTTTTCGTATGTATTCCCATTCTAGTGGGTTTGAAATAAATCAAATCTAATAAATGATAAAGATACATAAATGGTAACAATTCATAAAGTTCGAATAGGTTTTTCGAAAATACCGAATGAGTCTTTCGAAAAATTTTTATTTTTTGTAAATTAGAACATTATAAGAAAAGTTTTAATTTCCTTAAGAAACAGAAACTAATTTACAAAAATAGTAGTAGGATCGGATGAGATTACTGCCATTTTAATGGCTTTGAAATAAATGAATAAAAAAGAATATGTATAAATAAAACAAAATTTTTGGTTTTTTAAATCATTACATTGCACTATGGTTCCAAATCCATTTTTTTTTGGCAGAAATTAAAAAAATAAAATTTAACAAATTTTCAAAAGCTTATACATTTCCTCAATGTCAACACTATAAGCTATTAAGAAAGTATAATGAAAAAAATTTGGTGCCAATACTTTCAGTTTGCAAGGCTTTCAAAGTTGAAAGTTTTAAGACGTATAATAAAACCGGAGTGAAATCAATATTACACTTATACAAACGGCAAATGGGAAAAGCTAAAATTATAAAGAGGCTAAAGGGACAAATTGAAACCTAAGGATACTAGTTCTTGTTTAAAATTCCAATTTTACAGTTAATGCATCCTTGGCGTTATTCTTGGTTGTTTTGATTATGAGGATTTTGGAGCCAAAATAGCCTATATCTTTCGTGGACAAAAAGTTGTGTTTGGGCACGAACTTGCATGAGTCTTGAAACGTGAAAGTGTTTTCAATATTGTATATTTCATATTAAAATTTACATCTTGCCAGCATTTTTTGGCAAACTCCCACAATTTCCATTTTAGTTTAGCTCAAATTTCGGCCAAATTTGCTTTTTTTTTTGCGTGACACGGTTTCAAATTAATTTTTTTTATAATTTGTTTGCCTTCCGTAAAGCTAATTAATTAAGAAAAATATATTTAAAAAAAAAAAAAAAAAATTTTTCCAAAAAAAAAAAGAAAAAAAATTTAAAAAAAAAAATTAAAAAAAAAAAAATTTTTGACAATCGATTTTTGATTGCGCTAAGAGATAAAAATCATCCCAGAATTAATCCAAGTGACCTTGCTTCATTTTTTGAATTAATGCCCAAAAAAATGCATTTGGAACCATAGTGCATTGGTGGAGGGTATTTAAAGATTCGGCACAGCCGAATATAGCTTTCTTACTTGTTTTTACTGAAAAAGTTTCAGATTTTGAAACCTTTTTCACATAGAAAAAGTGTCAGATTATGAGACCTTTTTCCTTTAGCAAAAGTCTCAGATTCTGAGACATTTTTCCTTTAACAAAAGTCTCAGATTCTTAGACATTTTTCAATCCTCGAACATTTTCTTTTTCTAATTTTTGTAGAAGAATTACCAAATTTTGAAAAAAAAAAAATTAACTACTTTTTATGTCAACCAAATTAAGATTCTGTAACATTATTCTATTCAAAAAAGTAATTTTTTATACCAAAATTGTTACGTTCACAACAATTTTACAAAGAGAAATTTTTTCTTCATAATAAGAACTTCAAGATTAACAGACATTTTTACCAAAAAATTTTTAGATTTAATCTTTTTTTCCATTATAGAATTTTTTATATTTTTCCTTTAAAAATTTTCAGATTTTTTTTCTCTGGAAATTTTTCGATTTTCGAGATTTTTATCCTTTGTAAAATTTTTTCGAAAATTTCCTTCTTCCTTGTTTTCTTTATTTTTCTTTCCTTTTTTCTTTTTGAAATTTGATCTGTTGGGAAAATTTCCCCTTTTTCCCCTCCTTGTACCCGCGTTTGTCTTTCGGTGAGGCTGGGGACAACTCCAATAAGAATTGAATTTACATTTTTCCAGCACAAAAGAGTACAGTAGGGTATATCGATGTCGACCCATTGCAATTAAATGGAACTCTTCCAGAAGCTTTCTCTCTATTCTTGTACAAATTTATAGAAAATAACAATATTTGTGTGACCTCGTTTGTTCAATTTCTTTGGTAAATATTGTTAATATCATTTAATTATGTTGATTTTCGTATTAATTTATTTATTTGCATATTGTTAATTGATCAACAAACACGTTTGTATAACATTTTCCTAGAACTTTTTTTTTTTTTGTTTTCATTGTAAAAAAAAATAGAACGTATTAGTTTTATAACAAAAATAAAATGTGGTCTCAAGGACATTTACTTATTGAAAGTGTCAGTGGTATTTGGTATTATTAAAAAATCAATTAGAATGACAGACAGTTACATATGCAAATATACAATAATAACACTGTGCTACAAAAAACACAAAATCGAATATACTTTTAAAATGAGGTAGTTAAGGTTGTAGGTCTCGTCGAAAAGATCACAAAAATGCCCATCAAACTTGCTAGACACCCTCAAATTTTAAAGTTATTGCCAAAAAACGTTTTTTTTTGGACTTTTCTCACTAAACAACGTGTAACTTAAACATTTTTCAACCGATTTTAAATTTTTCAACTGTTTTGGATAGAAGAATGATAGGGCTTTTCATGTGTGTGAATTGGTCTATACATATAAGAAATATATGTATTGATTTTTTTAACAATATCTAATTTTTTGTTATTTTTTGAAAATTTTTTGAGTTTATCGATTTTTTTCTGTTATAGTTTGTTTAACAACATTTATTTTAATAAACGTATTCCTAAAGAATATTTAATTATGAATACGATGAGCTTTATGCCAAAAAAATCGGATAACAATTGACAGAGTTATGATAATTTTTTTAAAAAAGAAAATTAAGATTTTGTATGAAATTGCCGTGCGGATAACACAGGCAAAAAAATAATAAAATAAACGAACATACTGAGAGGTCGCGTATTATTATTTAAAAGGTTTTTGACCTCCTGAATTCGAATTTGACCTTGAAATTGCGCTATCTTACTAAGTTTTTGATATATCAGTTTATGTTAAATATCTCAAAAACCTGACGAGATAGAGCAATTTAAAGGCCAGATTCGGATTCAGCGCGCCAAAAACTTTTAAAAATATTGTACATGACCATTTATGATAATTTTTTTTTTGCCTGGGTTATCTGAACGGCGATTTCCTGCAAAATCATAATTTTCTTTTTTAGAAAAATTATCACAACTCTGTCAATTATTATCCGATTTTTCAGGATAAAGCTTATCGTATTTAGAATTAAATTATCTTTAAAAAAACGCTCAAAAACATAAAGGTTGTTAAACGAACTATAGCAGAAAAAAATCGATAAACTCGAAAAATTTTCAAAAAATAACAAAAAAATAGATATTATAGAAAAAATCAATAGATATCATTCTTATATGTATAGACAAATTCACACACATGGGAAGCCCTATCCTTCTTCTATCCAAAACAGTTAAAAAATTTAAAATCGGTTGAAAATTTTTTGAATTACACAAGGTTTAGTGAGCAAAGTCCCAAAAAAACGTTATTTGACAATAACTCTAAAATTTGAGGGTGTCTGGCAAGTTAAATGGGCATTTTTGTGATCTACTCGACAAAACCAACAACCTGTACCATGTCACATTAGAAGTATTTTTTCACTGTAGCACAGTGTAATTCTTACTAATAATAACACTATGTTATAGTGAATTTTAATGTGACTTGGAGTGGGTTGTTAATTTCGTCGATTAGATCAAAAAATGTCAAATTTTATTAAATATTGTCAAAAATGATTTTTTTGCACTTAAAAATCAATCTACAAATCAAAAAAAAGTCATCATAATCGGTGCAGTAGTTTTTGCTCTACATTTGCAGCCAATTTTGTACCTTAAAAAAGCATTCTACAAATGCAAAAAATAAATAAATTCTACAAATGCTGTGGCAGATACAGATTTGAGTTTGAGGAAGGACATTTTTTTACTTCGAATATAAAAAAGTCATCAATTCGCCGGACAAGCAAAAACAGGGATAATTTTTTTTTTCAAAAAAAATTGCTGGGAAAGCTATAAAATCATAAAATTCAGTACTTTTTGCCGAAAAACTGCAGCCGATTTTTCAACAATAGTTCGAGAAAATTGCATCTTAAATTTACAGATAAAACATTTACTTACACTCCTAATTGCTAAAACTTTACTTCGTTAAATAATAACAGAGAAAAGCTTTTACTATCAAAAAATGTAAACCCAAAAAAATGTTTTAAATCACAACCCTCCTTAAAAGGAGCTCTGTTTTTCATGATCATATTTCAATTAGATCAATTTTTTTTTTAATTGTTTTAAAAAGAAAATTTTTACATTTTCTTACATACAAAAAAAGTCTCAGATTCTAACAAATTTGTCATAAGTATGGAAAAGTCTGATACTTTTCAATAGAAGAAATTCTTCCTACATAAAAAATATCGTATTCTGGGACATCTTTTGAAAAAAATGCCTGCGAATTTTGCGCTCTTGCCCAAAACATTAAATCATGATAATGTTTTGCGGAAGATTTGGGTGTACTTGCCAAAGCAAAGTTTTTTTTAGAAAAAATAATGTTATATTACTTTGCTATTCCATGCAAAACGAATTAAAATATCAGTCGAGGACCCCATTAAAAAACCAAAAGAGCTGTACATTTCGTAAGTGAGTGCAAAAATAAGTGAAAAAAAGTGTTTTTACATTTTGGAGAGTATAAAAGATTCGGCACCAAAGAATATACCACTCTCACTTGTTTTATGTACATTTGATTAACAAATGAAAAAATGCGAAAAGCTTAGACTTGGTGAAAAAGTAGTTTTGATAAAAAAATGATTTTTTTTTCACGAAAAACAAAATAAAAAAATTTTGATGAAAAAAAGTTTTTGTTACCCGGGTGAAAATGACCATGTATGTTCATACATATTCATACATGATTACATGTATGATAGTATATGAACAATATATGGAAATGTATGTCATATATGGGATCATTTATGAACATACACAAGTAATGTAATATTCCATATATGTAAATGTATGCAACTATGTGTGGATAGGTATATGTCATACTCCTTCATATATGCTATGCATCTGCATACCCGAGTAAAAAAAGTTATATGACGCAATATTTAATTATATATGAACAGATATGCTTTTATGTAAATCCATATTAATTTTGATCCGAAAATTGGCGGATCGAATATTATACGATTATATCAAATTCTATTATTTTTGATAAAATAATATCAAATTTGATTAAGTTTGATCCCAAAAATGGGTCTATCTAATTGTATTAAATCATATCTTATCTGTTAAAATTAGATAAAGTTTTATATAATTAGATGAAATCTGGTAAAATTTTTTGGAATTTTAAACGTGAAATTACAAATTATTTTATCAGATTGGATACATTATCAATTAGAAGAATTTTTTTTTGCATTCTTCGGAATTTTTTTTTATTAAAAATTTGTCAATTTTGTTCTTTAAAATCATTTTTACGGGATTTAAAAGTTCCAAAAAATGTTTGTGTCTTAGAAAATTTAGCATTTTTTCGGAACTTAAAAATTTTTCAAAAACATAAAATTTCTCCTTAAAACATTTTCAATGAATTTTTTACTCCAAAAAAAAATTGCCAAAAAAAATTTGTGTCCGGGACTTTGGAAAATTTTCATAAAATTTTTTAAGACTTGAACATTTTTTAATTGTCCGGGACTTAGAAAATTTTGAAAAATTTTTTGGGATATAATTATAAATAAAATCATATATCTTTTTATCTGCCATATCTAAAAATTCCCGACCTTATATGTCATATCTAATTTCATATAGATCAGTATATAAATAGATATGAATATGTATGTTATCATATTAAAAAATAAGGAAAAATACAATGCTATATATAAGCTTATATGTCCATATCAAAGTTCATGCATAACCATATATAAAATTAAATAATTATATATTAGCATATATGATTATATCATATCTTTTTTACTCGGGTAGTATACATGTCTTAGAAACAATTTTTTTAAAGGTTGGGTTCGGCAGAACTTTGCAAAATTGGACGAAGTTCATGTATGGGTTCAGTCTGAAAAAGTCGTTCGGTTGGATAATAATTATCATAATATAATTACATCATCAAGATTGATTATAATTTTTGTATTCTATAGGCGAATATGAACGGCACTAACGTTAACAACCAAATTTAGAAGAAAATTCGAACACTCTGACGGTATTACTGTCAGAGCAGCGAAGGATTTCATCCCTTAATAAGATTTGGTGTTCTGAATTGAACGTTAATGATTGCATTCCCCAATCACAATTTATCGAATGAATTTACATTTGATTTTAAAATATAGAATGAATTCGGTTTCTTTTTCATTCGACTTTGAAATTGAATGCGTAAGTTTTTACAAATTCGATTTTTAAAAGTCTCATGAATAATAAATAAATGAAATGAAGAATGCATTCAGTTTTTAAAATTCTTATAAACAAGAATTCGATTCAATGGTAAAAATCGAATCCATTCCAAGAAATATTGATATTTTAAAGATATTTGTATTCAGTGACTATAAAAATCGAATGTATTTTATTTGTGAATTCATTCGAAAAGTGGTTAATTCTTCGAAGCTTTGATTAGCCTAAAGCAGCAACGTATCCAGGAATTTAAAAACGGGGGGCACAACTCCCAACATTTTTTTAGTCATCGCCGATTTATATTTTTTTTTTAACTAGGACTACACTACTACTTATGTACATAAATAATACGCATTTTAGATGTTCAGATTGCTCATCTAAAATCAGCATATTTTTCTGGTGAAATCAGCTGAAATCTGATTTTCTGCTGTCTTGACACCTATTTGCTGCTGGCTCGACCTAGATTACTCAGACAGAAATTTAGCAACCGTTTCTGCTAAAATTAGCACATTGCTCATATGGCTCAAAATAGATGTATTTTCAACAGATTTTTGAGGTTTATTTTTGAAAATTCGAAATTGCAATCTGTGCAATTCAAACAATAAAAAAGTGGTAGATTGAAAATTTTTGATTTTTATTTCAAAATTGTTGTTAGTTAGATATACCAAATCATTATTAATAAAAATATGTCTGGTGATCGCACTGTTTTAAGTATGAGCTTGTTCCATGGGTTTCAATTGAGGATTTTTCTATAAAAATGTTTCAAAATTTAAGTTGTTTTTATAGAAAAAGTCTCAGTACCTAAAAAGTTTTTATAGAAAATTTGTTTCAGAATCTGATATGAAAATATATCTTAGAATCTGATAGTTTCTCTATAAAAGAAATACTAAGAATTTTAAAGTTTTCTATGTAGAAAATGTTTCAGAATCTAATAATTTTTCAATAAGAAATAATATATCTAAAATATAAAATTTTTCTGATGAAAAAATGTATTAGAATCTAAACAATTTTGTTACAGAAAAAACTTTTCAGAACCTGAGAATTTATTTAAAAAAAATAGCTAGCTGAGAATATCAGATTTAAATATAGAAATAGTCCCTAGTAAAAATATTATGTTAATTTTACTAAATATATCTAATTTGATCCGTAAAATGGTTGTACCAAATAATATCTAATTGTATTACTTTAGATCAAAAAATATAAAAATTGATACAATTTGATCCTGAATTTGGTCAAATCTAATTATATCAAATTGATCTTATAATATCTATTTTTATACAATTTGATGAGCAAAACCAAAATACGAATCTAATCATATATGGAGCAATATCTAACCATATAAAGTGGATCAACCGTATCAAAATTATAGATATAATTTTATTATAAATATATACGGAAGCCTATTAACTCATATAAGATTGTATCAAATTATATATGATTATATAAGAAAATTTTTACTGGGGGTGTCTTAGAAACTTATTTTCATGATCCTGATGCATAATTTTTATTGGATAAATCCAATATTATGCATTTTTGAAACATATTTTCAGATATTTCAATAAAAATTACTTTTTAGAGACTATATTTGCTTAAACTCTAGAGTTTTTATAAAGAAAACTAAAATATTTTCTTTAAAACCCAAAATATTTAGAAACTTGTGTATTTTTCTTGTATAATGCATTGTTGTGTAATAAATTTTCAAAATTTTCAAATCGAAAGGGGGGGGCACGTGCCCCCTGTGCCCACCCCCTGTATACGTCCATGGCCTAAAGTATCATAATGGAAAAAAATACAAAAAAAAATTTTACATACAAATTCATGTATGACAATGTATGATCATTAATGTACATTAGCGCGTCCCGAATTCGGCTTTTTTTCGAATTTGAAAATGCTTGCCCCCTCAAAAGATGGGGATTTAGAACCCTTTTACAGGGAAAATAACAAAAAAAGTTTTGGACAAAAAACCAGTTGGCTACCAGCGGCTAAAGATTGCAATCTTAGTGCATTTTGAAAAAAAAAAAATTTTTTGTTTTTTTTTTTAATGTATGCCAAAAGTTGCGCAATATAGAGTACATTCCTGGAAAAATATTAATAAAATTTCCATGGAGTAATTTTGGTGCAGCGCTGCATCTTAAAGATGAAAAGTGTGACTTAAATTTTTTTTATTTTTTCTTTTAAGCTAAATTGGTCTCAAAACCAGCACAAAAAAGAGCACATTCGTTAAAACTGTGTTAAAGCAGATTTTGAGACCAATTTAGCTTAAAAGAAAGAAAAAGTAAAAATTAAGTAAACCTTTTGATCTTTGAGATGCAACGCTGCACCAAAATTACTCCATGGAAATTTTATTAATATTTTTCCTCAAATGTACTCTATGTTGCGCAACTTTTGGCGTCAAATTTTTGGACAACAAAAAAAAAAAGTTTTTTCAAAATGCACTAAGGTTGCAATCTTTAGCTGCTGGTAGCCAACTGGTTTTTTGTCCAAAAATTTTTTTGTTATTTTTCCCGTAAAAGGGGCCTAAATCCCCATCGTTTGAGGGGGCAAGTTAAAAAAAATGAATTCGTATGAATTCATGAATGAGTATACAAAAAAAATTTATGAAAAAAAAAAATTTGATGAAAAAAAAATTTGATGAAAAAAAAATAATGAAAAACAAGTATAAAAGTTAAATTCGACTTGGCCGAATCTATGAATACCCTCCACAATGCCCTTTTTAAAGGATAGTACATTTTTTAATGTAAAAAAATTAACAATTTTGATTAGAAATATTTTATTTTGAGTAAAAAACTTTTTTTTGTCATTTTTGTAAAAAAAAAATAATTTCCCGGGTGAAAATGAACATGTATGTTCATACATGATCATACATGATACCCTGTATGATAGTACATGAACAATATATGGAAATGTATGTCATATATGGGAGCATATATGAACATACACACGTAATGTAATATTCCATATATGTAAATGTATGCAACTATGTGTGGAAAGGTATATGTCATACACCTTCATATATGCTACGCATCTGCATAGCATACATGTCTTAAAAACATTTTTGTTTTAAGGTTGGGTTCGGCAAAACTTTGCAAAATTGAACGAAGTTCATGTATGGGTTCAGTCTAGGGTTGCCATCCGTCCTCTTTTCCCCGGACACCGTCCTCTTTTTTAGGGCGTCCGGGGCAGTCCTACTTCTTTTTTGGAAAGTGTCCGGGGTTGTCCTACTTTTTGGACTTTTTCCCGAAACTTTTTTTATTGCTTCTAAACTTTTGAATTATTGGCATCGCTGTATTTTCGCTTTTCAGTAGTAAAGTAATTTTTTGAGAGCAAAACTCGCACAAAAATGAAAAAAAATTTAATAAAATTTCTTATATTTCGAGTAAAAAAACACTGTATATATTGCGAAAATAACTTAAAGTTTGTCTTATATTGTGAAAATAACTTAAAGTTTGTCTTAAAGTTTGTCCTCCGAAAAAAGATTTGCATATCAAAATTAAAAAAAAAAAAATAATTTTAAGAAAATTTCCAAAATTTCCATTTGTATTTCAAAAATTTTCAGTTCTATTTCAAAAATTTCCATTTGTATTTCAGAAATTTTCAATTGTATTTCAAAAATGGTCATTTATATTTTCAAAATTTCTAAATGCTTTTCAGAAAATTTTGACACACAAATGCAATTTTTTTAAAAGCATTTAGATAATTTTTAAATAAAAATGGAAATTTCTGAAATACAATTGAAATATCTAAAATTCCAATTGAATTTATTTAAATTCAAAAGTAATTTTCTTATAATCATTTAGAAAATTTTGAAATGAAAATGGAAATTTTTTAAATACAAATAGAATTTTCTAAAAAGCATTTAGAAAATTTTGAATAAAAAATGTTTGAATTATAAATGGATATTTCGAAAAAAAAAATTGAAAATTTCTAACATATAATTGGAAATATAGTTAAATTGGTATTTTCTGAAATAAAATTGGAAATGGTGTAGAAATGTAGAAATTTACTTTGTTTTTTTTTGTGATTTTTTTTAGTGGAAAAAAATTATTTTCTAAATAAAAATATGCACATTTTTTGCATATTGTGTCGCGCAGTTGACTTTTTTTACATTAATTTATTTAAAAAAAAATGTCCTCTTTTTTGGGACAAATGTCCTCCTTTTTTGAGGTTGGCGTCCTCTTTTTCTCAAAATGGAAATGGCAACCCTAGTTCAGTCTGAAAAAGTCTTTCGGTCGGACAATAATGATCATACATCATCAAGATTGATTAAAATTTTTGTATTCTATAGGCGAATATGAACGGCACTAACGTAAACAACCAAATTTAGAAGAAAATGCGAACACTTTGACGGTATTACTATCAGAGCTGCGAAGGATTTCATTCCTTAATTAGATTTGGTGTTCTGAATTAAACTTTAATGATTGCGTTCCCCAATCACAATTTATCGAATGATTTTACACTTGATTTTAAAATATGCGCATTCGATTTCTTTTACATTTGACCATGAAATTGAATGCGTAATTTTTTATAAATTCGATTTTTAAAAGTCTCATGAATAATAAAAAAATGAAATAAAGAATGCATTCAATTTTTAAAATTCTCGTAAACAAGAATTCGATTTAATGGTAAAAATCGAATCCATTCCAAGAAATATTTATATTTAAAGATAATTGTATTCAGTGACTATTAAAATCGAATGTATTTTATTTGTGAATTCATTCGAAAAGTGGTTAATTCTTCGAAGCTTTGATTACCCTAAAGTATCATAAAGTATATTTTTAAAATATTCGTTGGTTTTTATTAAAAAAACAGTGTCATAAATTAATACAAATTATTTATATTTTAAAAAATTAAAATTAATAGACGTTTTATGAAAAAAAAATCGTACATACAAATTCATGTATGACAATGTATAATCATTAATGTACATGTACCCTCAAATTACGGATATGCACATGTATGGACATCCATATATGCATCATATATGAACATACATGCTCATTTTCACCCGGGTTACTAAATTTTTTTTGAGTGTAAAATTTTTTTCGAGTGTATTTTTTTTTTTTAGTGTAAAAATATTTTTGAGTGACAAAAATACTCTGTAAAGTGATTTTGGGGCTTATCATTGTTTTTAAATCTTGTTTTTTTAAAACTCGGATTTTTCAACACGTGAATTTTAGGTGAAACCAATCTTAAATTCAGGATTTTGCTTATAACTTTTGAACCACTGGACCGCTTTGGCTGAGATTTGAAACGAACTGGGACAGCCGAACACCAAATATATATGCCACACTTCAGCACTCTCAGAATTGTCGTTTGAAAGTTACCGTGTGGTTTATACCGTAAATTCATGAAAACCCCTTGCTGAAATTTAGTCTTTTGCTCATAACTTTTGAACCACTGGACCGATTTCGCTGGATTGCAATACCAACCTGACCAGGAAAATGTCTAACATATATGGCAAACTTCAGGAGCCTCCGTAAAGTATTTCAAAAGTTAGCGTGTTTTCAACAGACAGACAGACGGACGGACGGACACCGCTAGATCGTCTTAAAATCGATCGAGGATCATGAATATATGTACTTTATGGAGTCTCAGACCAATATTTCGAGGTGTTACAAACGGAATGACAAACTTATTATACCCTCTATCACTAGAGTGGAGGGTATAAAAAAATTGATAAAAAACAAATTAATAAAAAAACAAAAAAAAATTATGAAAAAAAAATGTTGATAAAAAAACAAGTGAGAGTGTTAAATTCGGCTGTGCCGAATCTTTTATACCCTCCAAAATGTAAAAAAAATTAAAAACAAAAATTTCAGGGGCGTTTCTTTTTTGGGGGTAGGGGGGGGGGGGTTGATAGGGTCAGTGGGGGACGTTGAGAGCACCTTCCCATCGTGATAAATATACCAAATTTTTCATTTATTTAACAAAAATACAAAAGAACATGTAAAAAAGTGTATTTTTTTAGAGGTTGGTTTAGTTCTTCAGGGGGGAAATTTTTCCCCCCTGATCCGATTTTGACAATTTCCGAACTTAACCTGCCTAGGAACATAAGACATATTTTTGCAAACCTGAGGGGTCTAGCCGTTGTATTTTGGACTGCATCCTGTTAACTACAGACGGACGGACGCACATCGCTAGAATGTCTTAGAATCGTTCATTGATCAATAATATATATACTTTATGGGGTCCCCGAACGGAATGACAAAGTTAGTATACTCCCATACTGTAGTTGGAGGGTATAAAAAATTATGAAAAAAAAAGTTGATGAAAAAAAAATGAATGAAAAAAAAATGTGATGAAAAAAAAAATTTGATAAAAAAAAATTTGATGAAAAAAAAATTGATGAAAAAAAAATTTGATAAAAAAAAAAATTATAAAAAAAAATTATGAAAAAAAAATGTTTGATGAAAAAAAAAATTATGAAAAAAAAAAATTATGAAAACAAAAAAAATTGATGAAAAAAAAAATTTGATGAAAAAAAAAAAATTTGTTGAAAAATAATTATGTTAAAACGGTTTTATTCACCACGAGGTGAATTATTATCCAAGTTACAAACCCAAGTTATTAAAATTTTTGGTTTTAAGAAAATGAAAATATTAATTCTTGTTTTCTTTTTCGTTAATTGTTGGCTTATATAGTCAAACTGAGGTGGCGTCCTGCAACTTTTTTAAAATTAGACACCAGCCTAAAAACATATTCATGTTAAAAATATTTTTTCTATTGGAAAAATACCTGAGAATCTGACACTTTTTCTAATGCCTTTTTCCTACACTCTAATCAATTTTCATGTAAATTTACCCTGTTTATAGTAGGTAACTCTTCTCCTACTATAAACAGTGTACAAATACACGTTGTGTTTAAAGTGATAGACACAAAGTATGTAAACGAACATATTCATGTGTCTACAAAATGTTTCGGAACAAAAATGTTTCAATAAATTTTACGGTGTTTGTGTGCAAACATAAATTTTAATTTAGTAAACTTAAAATAGAAATGCCTGAAAATACATGGAAATTATGTGCATATACATTGAAAATGCTTTTTATAAAACAACCCTAAATCTTTAAAATTCAAATATTAAAAAACAAGAAATTTATTTTTAAATGATGTTTTATTAAAAAATACAAATTTTAATAAAGACTTAAAGCAAACTTAAAATTTCATAAAAACGCTAAAACTGTATAAAAAAGTTTAGATTAAACAAATAAACAATTTAATTACCAATGTTGCTGAAAGAATTTTATCTTTTAACTAACGTTTGCTTAGATCTAACAACTTTTCCATACAAAATTTCCCTGAGTCCGAAAATTTCTCTATAGAAAAGTCCCAGTCAGAAAAATACAATCGCAAAAGCGCTGTGAAAGCGTTGTAAACGGTTCTACAAGCGTTCCATTTACCATCTTGAAAGCGCTTTCAGATGATCCGAATGATAACATCGATCTACGCTAGGTTTAAAGCGTTTTAAAAGCGTTTTAAAAAAGTGCTTTCAGAACGTTTTGTTAAAAGTCATGAAAGCGCTTTAAAAACCAAAAGTAAATCACTTATAAAGAGCTTAAATACAAAAATTAAAGATATTTTCCAGCGATTGAAATAAGAAAAAACAGTACTTTAAAGGACTTCATATAAAGCAGATATTTTTTTTATTCGTTAATTGTAGATATTTTTTTTATAAAAGTATTGTAGAAAATAAAGCTCCATTGGTATATCCTCTCTTTAAAAACAAAAAGTATTCTCTTGGCAAAGTAATGGAATCCACTGAAACAAAAGTTGTGTTTTCTTTTATTAATATTCATGGTTTCAAAATTACTGCATCCCATCCTGATAACGCAATTCTACTTAGTAATGGAAATATTATGATAGTAAACCAAATTTTTAGTACAAATCGAACACACATGTGATAATATATATTTAAAAGGCAACATCTTTAATGAAATAAACGATTATTTTGTCTATCCAATTCCATCAAAAGAAATAGGACTTTATAACGTTAAAAATTTACGTGAAGATGTTATTGAAGTCAGTGTGCACATTGTAGAAGTTAAATGCATTATTTGTAAATTTTATAACGAAACTATTGCTATAACTCTTTTGCATAAATGATAATAAAACTTAAAATAGATTTACAAATTAAAAAATGTTTTATGTTTTTTTTAGTAGGGAAAAATTATTTAATTTGATTTAAAAAAATGTTTTTATAACAATTTGTTTAAAATTGAGTATAATCTAAAAAAATACTATACTTGTATGTACTACGAAAAAAATTTAAAAACGTTTGCAAAAACTGCTTTAAAACCATTTAATTTTGAAACGAACATGTATTTTGTTAATAAAGTGCTTTCAAAACGCTTTTCGAAAACGCTCTCAAGGCGTTCAAATAAAGCGTTTTGAGAATGCTTTTTTTTTTGTTACAGTGCTTTCAGAACGCTTTTCGAAAACGCTCGCAAAGCGTTCGAAAATAACGTTTTGAGAACGTTCTTTTTTTGTTACAGTGCTTTCAGAACGCTTTTTTTTATAACCGTCGTCAATTTCTGCTTGGGGTGTTTCATAATTCGAGAATTATGAAATTTAAACATTTTTTATCTCAAAAATGTGTCAAATTTTGAGTATTTTTCTTTAGAAAAAGTTTTTCAAAATCTGAGAATTTTTCTATAGAAAAAATGTCTCAGAATCTGAGAATTTTTCTATATAAAAAAAAGTTTTAGAATCAGAGAATTTGTCGACAGAGAAAATGATTCAGATTCTAAGAATTTTTCTATAGACAAATTATAGGAGAATTTTCTCAGATTCTGAGACTTTTTTTATTGAGAAAAATTCTCAGATTCTGAGACATTTTTTCCACAGAAAGTTCTCAGATTCTGAAACATTTTTTCTATAGAAAAACCTCTTAGATTCTGACACATTTTTCTATAAAAAAATTCTTGTATTCTGATACATTTTTTCTACAGAAAAATTCTCAAATTTTGAGACATTTTTTTTATAGAAACATTTTTTCTATAGAGGAATTCTCAGATTTTGAGACAATTTTTCTATAGAAAAATATCTCAGAATTTTTTATGGAAAAAATGTCTAAGAATATGAAAATTTTTCTGTAGAAAAAATTTTTAAGAATCTGAGAATTTTTGTAAAGAAAAATGTCTCAGAATCTGAGAATTTTTCTATAGAAAAAATGCCTCAGAATCTGAGAATTTTTCTACAGAAGAAATTTCTCAGAATCTGAGAATTTTTCTATAGAAAAAATGTCTCAGAATCTGAGAATTTTTCTATAGAAAAATGTCTCAGAATTTGAAAATTTTTCTGTAGAAAAAATTTCTAAGAATCTCAGAATTTTTGTAAAGAAAAATGTCTCAGAATCTAAGAATTTTTCTATAGAAAAAATTTCTCAGAATCTGAGAATTTTTCTATAGAAAAAATGTCTCAAAATCTGAGAATTTTTCTATAGAAAAAATGTGTCAGAATCTGAGAATTTTTCTATAGAAAAAATGTCTCAGAATCTGAGACTTTTTCTATAGAAAAAATGTCTCAGAATCTGAGAATTTTTCTATAGAAAAATGTCTCAGAATCTGAGAATTTTTCTATAGAAAAATGTCTCAGAATCTGAGAATTTTTCTATAGAAAAATGTCTCAGAATCTGAGAATTTTTCTATAGAAAAATGTCTCAGAATCTGAGACTTTTTCTATAGAAAAAATGTCTCAGAATCTGAGAATTTTTCTATAGAAAAAATGTCTCAGAATCTGAGAATTTTTCTATAGAAAAAATGTCTCAGAATCTAAGAATTTTTCTATAGAAAAAATGTCTCAGAATCTGAGAATTATTCTATAGAAAAAATGTCTCAGAATCTGAGAATTTTTCTATAGAAAAAATGTCTCAGAATCTGAGAATTTTTCTATAGAAAAAATGTTTCAGAATCTGAGAATTTTTCTATAGAAAAAATGTCTCAGAATCTGAGAATTTTTCTATAGAAAAAATGTCTCAGAATCTGAGAATTTTTCTATAGAAAAAATGTCTCAGAATCTGAGAATTTTTCTATAGAAAAAATGTCTCAGAATCTGAGAATTTTTCTATAGAAAAAATGTCTCAGAATCTGAGAATTTTTCTATAGAAAAAATGTCTCAGAATCTGAGAATTTTTCTATAGAAAAAATGTCTCAGAATCTGTGAATTTTTCTATAGAAAAAATGTCTCAGAATCTGAGAATTTTTCTATAGAAAAAATGTCTCAGAATCTGAGAATTTTTCTATAGAAAAAATGTCTCAGAATCTGAGAATTTTTCTATAGAAAAAATGTCTCAGAATCTGAGAATTTTTCTATAGAAAAAATGTCTCAGAATCTGAGAATTTTTCTATGGAAAAAATGTCTCAGAATCTGAGAATTTTTCTATGGAAAAAATGTCTCAGAATCTGAGAATTTTTCTATGGAAAAAATGTCTCAGAATCTGAGAATTTTTCTATGGAAAAAATGTCTCAGAATCTGAGAATTTTTCTATAGAAAAAATGTCACAAGATCTATGAAAAGGTCAAGGAAAAAAAAATAGATAAAATTAAATGGCGATATGAAACCGTTTATCGGATTTTAAATTTTTTTAGATATTCGAATTCAGCGCATCAAAATAAATATGACGTATCGCAGGACTTTTTTAAATTCTTCAAAAATCTAATGCTTATTGCGCCTGGATTAACTATTGATCTGGTTCACATTTCTACATCAAAAGTTTACAATAAAATTTTGACTGGATCCTGCAGAAAACCAAAAGTGCCATGGTCTACCATTTGTTGGCTGTGTTTTCCCCAATTTCTATAAACAACATGAAAAATAAATCAGTTTTAGAATTTAGATAAAAATATTAGTGAAAAAAATTTACCATTTTCGAGTTACCCATTTTTGTTAAAAGGATTGCACCAGTTTTATTTCTTTTTGATGGAACTCCAAAAACCTCCAGAATTTCATTGGTTTTTTTAATATTTTGTCCGTTTTTATTCGTCTTTATGATATTTTTAAAATTATTTGATATTTTGTTTTTTATTTTAATAAAAGTTTTGACAATTTCCATAATACTATGTTAAATTATGTACGATTACATATTTTGTGTCTGAAATAAATTTTACATAGAAAGATTGTATATTTAAAGTGAAACTGCTTATTATTTAGAAACAAGTTTCACAACACACAATGTACTACACTTTGTGTGTATCTTTTACAAATAAAACACAACGTGTTTACATTTGCGCATTTTCTGTAAATATACATGAAAATTTACTATCTTGATAATAGTAAAGTAACATGCATTTTTTAGAGTGTATACAGTAATTCCCAAATTTAGAGATTCAAAGACCTTTTTCCTATAGAAAAAATCTCAGATTCTAAGACCTACTTCCTTTCGAAAAAGTCTCTGATTCTGCGACATTTTTCCTAAAAATTAATCTCAAATTCTGAGACTTGTTTCTACAGAAAACATCTCAGATTAGACATTTTTCCCATAGAAATAGTCTCAGCTTCTGAGACGTTTTTCGTATAGAAAAAGTCTCAGATTATGAGAGTTTTTTCGTAAAGATTTTTTTCTTATAAAAAAAGTTTCAGAGGCTCAGATATTTTTCGTATAGAACAAGTCTCAGATTCTGAGATATTTTTCGTATAGAAAAAGTCTCAGATTTAGAGACATTTTTCGTAAGAAAAAGTCTCAGATTCCAAGACATTTCTCGTATAGAAAATTCTGATTTTCTATGAAATTTTTCGTATAGAAAAAGTATCCGATTCTAAAACATTTCGAAACTTCATAATTTAGTTAATTTTAATTGATCTTTTCAGAAACTGAATTAGAAGTGGTAACAATAAAATACGTATGATTAATAAACAAAAACTTAATTATCAATAAGTATACGCACAGGTTTACCATGAGTGGATATTGTAGAAGTCTCAAAATCTGAGAAATTGTTCGTATATAAAAAGTCTCAGATTCTGAGACACTTTTCGTATCTAAAAAGTCTCAGATTATGAGAAACTTTTAGTATTGAAAAAATTTCAGATTCTGAGACATTTTTCTTAAAGAAAAAGTCTCAGATTCTAAGATATTTTTTGTACAGAAAAATTTTCAGGTTCTGAAACATTTTTTCGTATAGACAAAGTCTGAGCCATTTTTTGTATAGATAAATTCTCAGATTCTGGGGCATTTTTGATATGGGAAAAGCCTCAGACTCTGATACATTTTTCTCAGTCTCAGGTTCCAAACATTTTTCGTTTAGAAAAAGGTTCATTTTCAGAGACATTTTTCGTTCAAAAAAAGGCTAATTTTCAGAGACATTTTTCGTTTACAAAAAGGCTCATATTTTGAGACATTTTTCGTATAGAAAAAGTCTCAGATTCTGAAACGTTTCGGTTTTTCATAATTTCGTTAGAAAGTTGAGCTTTTATCTGAATTGTAAAAAATGTAATTGGGATTTCTTAATTTTTATTGATCTGTTTAGAAACTTAATTGAAAGTGGTAAAGTTAAACTACATACGTATGATTAATAAACAAATAATAAATTATCAATAAGTATACGCACAGGTACATCATATTGTAGAATTTTAACCTATTGCCTCAATGCACAGAAACACACACAATAACCAAAAAAAATTAAACAATTAAAAACATAAACACAAATTATTTTAGGGGCGGTACACAGTGGGGAAAAATGGAATTTTTTTGTCCGATTTTGCGTACAGGTCGCAATTCTTAACCGATTTTAGTTTTTCTTTTTTTGAAATTTAGCTTATAAAATTCTTCATCGGTCTGTCATGGTGGATTTTTAAAAATCGTTTTTGTTATATTTGAATATTTTTTTAAAGTTCAGAAAATATTAATTTTTTTAGAATTTTTGCTCTAAAAATGACATAGGTAGGGTACGAATAAGCTGTATAAACAAAATTAGAGGTACTTGAACCCCTTATAAATGGCATTAATTGCGTTTGTTAATTTTTTGTTATTTTGGTTTTTATAAACAGATGAAAACTTAAAAATGTTCACTTTTAAGTACCTATATCACTTTAAATAATGTACCAATTTCAATGAAATTTTTTTTAGATTAAAGCTTATCATTTTTTAATCATTATTGGTAAATAAAGTATTTTTGCAAAATTGTTTAACTCTTCTTATCGAATTTACAATGTTACAACTTTTTTTTTTAAAACAGACTAAAAAATAATTTTAAAATTCCAAAAATCATAAGGTAAAATTTAAGCAAAAAATAAAATATTTTTAAAAAAAAAAAAAATTGTGTACCAATTATGACTAAGCAAAACATAAGCTGAAATTGGTACATTATTTTTAAAGATATAGGCTTTTAAAAGTGAAAATTCTTGAATTTTTGTCTGGTTATAAAAACCAAAATAATAATATATTTTTAAATACTAACCAAGTCGTTGATAAGGGGTTCTAATACCTTTAATTAAGTCTATAAAGCATATTCATCCCATGCCTAATACATTTTTTATTGCAAAAATACTGAAAAAAGGAAAACTTTCTGAACTTTAGGAAAATATAAAAAGTAATCCGAAATTTTTTTTCAAAAATCCACTATGACAGATCGATGCGAAATTTTATTAGCTAAAATACAAAAAAAGAAAAACCAAAATCGGTTAAGAATTGCGAACTGTAGGCAAAATTGGACAAAAAAAGTCCATTTTTCCCCACTGTGCGGTAGGGTGATGGACACAAAATCATTTCTTACTATACACCAAGGTAGATTTATACAAGGTAAGATCCAATAACCTCACTTTTCCTCCATAGTACGTTTTTTGACAAATTTGAAAACAATGATATTTACGAATTTTCAAAACGAAAAAAAAAAAATATTTTGTTCGGCATAAATGACTTGAGTTTACACTACACTTTTTATGCTTAAAAATATTTTATTTTTTTTTAATTTTTGTCGTGGATAATAAAAGAATTTCGTATGAATTTTAATATTTTTTTTATAATTTAGTTGTTTTCTAAAATTTTAAAGTCTTAAAAAGCGTCGTTTTGCCTACTAAAATGATTTTGAAAGAAAATTGTTTTCATTTACGTCACTAAAATATTACCTTATATAAATCTACCTTGCTATACACTATAATTTCAAATCCATTGTTTTGTAGTTTATTAGAGTAGTATTTTCGGAAATAGAAAAAGTGCAGAATAAATTTTTTCCCCCATTTTACCCTCATAAAGTCAGAAATTCCAAAATAATTTTTTTAAGAACGTTTTCTCGGAATGGAGATTCCTGCCTTTTAGAAATCGAGGTTTTAACATCATTATTTTATTTTGAACTCTTGTTTACCTTCTTAGCAATGAATTTTTCTAAAAAGTCATAATGTTTTTTTCGCTGGATGATCCTAAATTCCACATTTCAACTTTCTAAAATCATTGTTTGATGTGATAGAAAAAGTACCAAAATACAATTGTTAACCCTTTTTAAATATGAATTTCCAAAAAGTACTTTTTTGAGAATGTTTTGAATTTCCAAAAAGTACTTTTTTGAGAATGTTTTTGTGGGCTCGAGGATGCAGCATTTCAAATTTAAAATGTCGGTGTAAATTATTTCAGGAAATATACAAAGTAAAAAGTTAAAAGTAGAAAAGTAAGAAAGTACCCATAACATCGGACTTCAGAGTCTATGTGTCCCTCCAGCTACACCTTCCATAATTATGTAGACATAAAGCAACAAACACACACAAAACAACAACAACAAACAAAAATTTTTTATTGTTTTGTGTGTGTTTGTTGCTTAATGTCTACATAATTATGGAAGGTGTAGCCGGGGGTGTGCTTACTTACGTAAGGCATCAGCAGCCACTTTTTTCTGAATATTTTTTTAATTGTTTTGGAAATCAAGTTTGTTTAATTTTTTTTTAAATAATTTAAATTTGCTATTTATTCGAACTATTAATTGAGCAATGAAAAATAATTAATTTAAGTTCGAGGTCATTTATTTTTCCCATTATGAATTAACTAGCAAAAACTTACGTTAACTCTACTTTCTTTGTTATGATATTCTCCTAACAAATACTCACAGTATTACCTAATTTTTTTTTAAGAATTTGTATGATGGCAAACTGTTTTGGAACGACTTACGTCATAAATAAGCCCCTTTTTTTGCCAAATTAGCGGGCCTTTTTGCAGTTATGTTTGGCTATGACTATAATAACGCAATTTTAATGATTGAACAGTCATAATATATATTTAAATTTAGAAGTTACACCATTTATATCAGAATTTTAAAAATATATAACTGTCACTGTATTTTTTTTAAAACATGGATACATACCGGTATTCCCGGGAGTACCGGAAATTTTTAAAGAAGCGGAAAACCGGTACAATTTCCCGGTAATACAGAGAACCGGGAATACCGGTACTACCGTACTGATTATGGATGCCAACCGCGATTGACATTTACAAATCCCACGATTCGAGATTTTGAAATCGTAATCCCGGGATCCCGGGATTTTGCGGGATTTTTTGGGACTTTTCGGGATTTTTCAGGATCCCGGGATTTTTCGGAATTTTTCGGGATTTATAATTTAACTAGCTTACCATCCCGGTACTTCGTTACCGGTTGCATTGAATACCGGATAATAGAAGGATCT
Organism: Pegoplata infirma; assembly: GCA_963921195.1. Lineage (NCBI taxonomy): Eukaryota > Metazoa > Arthropoda > Insecta > Diptera > Anthomyiidae > Pegoplata > Pegoplata infirma. Next base: position 89,955,809 of record OY992538.1, on the reverse strand, counting down.
GAATTGCTCTTCCGATTTCAAGAAAATTCCCCTACGTAGTCTTTGTTTTATTTAGCGGTTTATTTGTGATTCCAGTATTTATAATACTGGAAAATATTTTCCAGTACAATAATAAAAACAACGATTAATGAATGTACTAAAAAACATTTTGTAACGGTAAACATTAAATGCTAACAAGTGTTAGACTACTAACAAGGGAAGTATCTCAACCCTTATGAACTGATTTGCGTGAAACTTAAAATATATATAAAAGAGACAATTCTAAGGTTGGGGCGTCTCGGCTTATCGAAAATTTAGGAACACCTTAACTTAACTGGTACTGCTCCAATCAAATTATGGGGGTACAGTCCCTTTGTCGCTCCATGCGTATCGCAGCAAAATATTGGTATATGACCCAATAAATTATATAAATTATGGATCCATGACCGACTTTAATAGATTAATAATAATAACAGTTTTGATCACATTATGTCTGTTCGTTTACCTTACTACAATATACTAATTATTACTACTTTTACTACAGCTGGAAATTTTCAATACAAAAAATAAACAAAATTTTTCAGTTGTAGTAAAAATAGTAAGAAACTTGGGTAAACAAACAGACCTATTATCAATTATATTTATTTATTCTTTTCTATGTATTTACAACTCATTTTTAATCAATTCAACCTAACCGAGAACTGGCAACAATAACCGTCGTCTCGTTGCACATTGGGTTGAACACTATCAAAACTGAGGATTAATTCAAAATTTGAAGTTGGTATATTGTAATATATTTTTTTGTGGGTTTAAAGAGGATAAAAGTGATTTTTTTTTTTGTTTTCAACTAAAAATAAAAATTTTTGTAAAATGGATTCACAAACTAAAGGTATTTAACTATATTATTGACAAGCGGTTGTTAAGATAAAAGCTTAAAAAATTGTTTTAATAATTTTTTAAAAAATATCCTAAAAATAGGGTATTTTTTACATATATGTTGAGTTTTGGTTGCTACTCTGATGAGCTCGGGCGTATCTGAGAACATAGTGATAAAATATAGGATTTTTGCTTTAAAATCCATGAAAGAACCAATGCCAAGACTTGCCAATACGAAAAATACAAGAGATTCTTTTTAAACATCTCCAGTGTAAAAAAATTATATGCTCGAAATCTTAATAGCTAATACTTGTGTTTTGTTTTAGTTTTTCTATTGTCTTTATGTTGTTTACCGTTTTTGTTTATTGCTATTTATTGTAAATGTGTAATTTAATTAATATAACAAATAATTTTAATGATCATATATATTAGAGTGGGGTGTAAAGTTACTTTTTATCGAAATTGGTAATGTTTTTGCTTAAAATTATAAAAAGTACATATCCCATGCAGTTTTTGAAAAAAAAAATCGCGAAATTTTTAAATGTTTAAATTATATTCGGTATCAAATTTTGTTCATATTTCTCAGCCAGCAACCAAATTAAAGCATTTAGTATTTTTAGGTTATGTGGAATGTACCAAAATGTTCATATTACAAGTGGAGCATTAAAAGTTTTTTAAGTGCAAAACACTTAAAATATCTAAACAGCTGCAAATTTTAACATTTGTCATAATGGATTTTCAGTCCACTTTATTGTATATAGTGGAATGCCTCATATATCAAACAAACCTTAATTAGGTTAACTTGTAGCGAATAACACAATTTAGTATTTTTACTGTAAGAATATTATATAAAGCTTTTCTAAATTATTTACTAGGTATAATTAGTGCATACAAAAAATATGTTAGAAAGCAATTCGAGTAATGAATTGTTAAAACTTAAAACAAAAATTATAATTTTTTAATTGAGTAATTATAAATTTACTCAAAAATTAAAAAAAAAATGAGTAAATAATTTAATAAAAATTTAGTAGTTTTTTATTGATTTGCTCAAATTTTTCGATAAATTTTATTAGCTATTTACTCAACACTTTTAAATGGTTTACTGGTGAAAAATTTAGTTATTATCAATTAATACTCTTAAAAATTTACTCAACATATTTTTCTGTGGTTATAGTATAATTAAATTTGAATTTTAATTTATCAAGTTATCGATTTTAATTTTAAAGATACAACAAAATTTATGAACCAATATTTTTTATCGAACATTTTGGTTTTTAACATGATAATGTTTTTAGGCTGGGGTCTAATTTTCAAAAAGTTGCAGGACGCCACCTCAGTTTGACTATATAAGCTAACGATTAAACAAAAAAGAAAATGAGAATTACAGTTTTCATTTTATTATAACCTAAAACTTCGACAATAATTTATAATTAATAAATAAAATAAAAATACATAGTTCTGGTAGCGACACCTAGCGCCGCTACTCGATTAACGCAGTATTGCCATACCAAATATCGCATTTCCAATTAGATTAGTTACCATCATCGCAAATTTTTTTCAATAAAATATTACCACATCGCAAAACTATCCAGTATATTTGAAAATCGAATATGTATCTACAAGCAAGAGAACATCACAAAATTATATTAAAATTTAGATTAAAATTTAGATTAATATTTAAAACGCCGACGGTAGGCTAGCTGAAGTGTGTCAGACTACCACGCAGAGGGTATTGGGATCAAATCCCTGATCAAGTCAACTTTTTTTTTTATTTTTTTTTTTTAACATGATAATGTTTTTGGGCTGGTGTCTAATTTGAAAAAAGTTGCAGGACGCCACCTCAGTTTGACTATATAAGCTAACAATTAACGAAAAAGAAAACAAGAATTACTATTTTCATTTTCTTAAAACCAAAAATTTTAATAACTTGGGTTTGTAACTTGGATAATAATTCACCTCGTGGTGAATAAACCCGTTTTTCTCCAGCTGGTGAATAAAAAGTAACATAATTATTTTTCAACAAAAAAAAATTTTTTTTCATCAAATTTTTTTTTTTCAAATTTTTTTTTTTTTGTCATCAAATTTTTTTTTCATAATTTTTTTTTTTTTCATCAACTTTTTTTTTTTTTATTATTTTTTTTTTTCCATCAATTTAATTTCCATCAAATTTTTTTTCCATCATTTTTTTTTTTTTTTTCATCAAACTTTTGTTTTCAACAATCCTTTTTTTATATAAATTTTTTTTCATCAATTTTTTTTTATCAAATTTTTTTTTTCATAAAAGTTTTTTTTTCATAAATTTTTCTTTTTCATTAAAATTTTTTTTATCATATTTTTTTCATCAATTTTTTTCATCAAATTTTCTTATCAAATTTTTTATTATTAATTGTTTTCTAACCAAAAATTTTTTTTTTTTCATATTTTTTTTTCCTCAATTTTTTTTACATCAAAAAATTTTTCTTTTCATCAAAAAATTCATCAAAAACTTTTTTTCATCAAAATTTTTTTTCTCTAAAATTTTTGGTTCATTAAATTTTTTTTTAACATAATTTTGTTTTTCGTGAAAAAAAAAATAATTTTTTTACCAAAACTACATTTTCACCAAGTCTAAGCTTTTCGCATATAAATTTTCCATTTGTTTATCAAATGTACATAAAACAAGTGAGAGTGTTATATTCTTTGGTGCCGAATCTTTTATACCCTCCAAAATGTAAAAACACTTTTTTGCACTTATTTTTGCACTCACTTATGAAATGTACACTCTTTAGCAAAGTAATATCACATTATTTTTTCTAAAAAAAACTTTGCTTTGGCAAGTACACACAAATCTTCCGCAAAACATTATCATGATTTAATGTTTTGGGCAAGGGTACAAAATTCGCAGGCATTTTTTTAACATGATAATGTTTTTAGGCTGGGGTCTAATTTTAAAAAAGTTGCAGGACGCCACCTCAGTTTGACTATATACCCAGCAGAAATAAATCGAGATTTTGGCGACACAGCATCTGTTTATAGCATACCGTAGCGCATCCAAAGAGCGCTCTTAGGGATGCAGTAAAAGGAAGGGGAAAAAATTTTAATTTTTTTTTAAGATTTTTTATATAAAACTTATAATGTGTAATTATTTTTTGATAAAATTTTACACTTGCTTTCCTTTTTAATATTTTTAACACTTTTTGAATAAAAAAACATGAGTTTTAGACAAAGACACATGATTTGAGTGCATCATTATTGCGCATTAATCAGCGCTGCAAAGAGCGCTTCAATCATAGCATCTTTGACCGCTGTTCCCAAAAAAAATCCCATAAAAAATGTGAAAATGAAAATTTCCGATATTTTTTTGATGTTCACTTCCGATTTTTTTTTTTTTTCATTTGGTTTCACATAAATAAAGTTTTGTAAAGTAAAACGAATAAATAAAGTTTTGTAAAGTAAAACGAATGAATTTTTTTGTTATATTTTTTTAAATTTTAGTTATTTGATTTCAACTTTGAATTTACAGCATCTTTATTCTGCTTAAATCAGCTCTACAAAGATACATGAATTCACTGCATCTTTAATCTGCTTAAATCAGCGCTAAAAAGATACATGAATTTACAGCATCTTTATTCTGCTTAAATCAGCGCTCTAAAGACACGTGATTTCAGTGCATCTAAAGAGCGCTGTTTCTGTGTATCCAACTAGCGCTCTAAAGTGGGACATCGCCTTAGGGAATCATGCATGAATTCAGCGCAATTGGATGCGCTCCTTTACTCAAGTTCCCCTTCCAAAAGCTGCTGAACGTTCAGCAAAATTTCTGCTGGGTAAGCTAACGATTAAACAAAAAAGAAAATTAGAATTACAGTTTTCATTTTATTACAACCTTAAACTTCGACAATAACTTAAAATTAATAAATAAAATAAAAAAAAACACATAGTTCTGGTAGTGACACTTATCGGCGCTAGGTGTCTCTCGATTAACGCAGTATTGCCATACCAAATATCGCATTTCCAATTAGATTAGTTACCATCATCGAAAATTTTTTTCAATAAAATATTACCACATTGCAACATTAACCAGTATATGAGGAGTTCCGTTTTAGACTTAAATTTTGAGTTAAAAAAGATGTGATTTTTGTTTTGATGGCACATCGATGAAAGTTGGCATAAATATTAGATGCTATTTAAGAATAAGAAATTCGTTCGCGTCAATTAAATCGCGCAAGGGGGTCAAAAGTTATGGCGGTTTTAAGATTTAGCGGTTTTAATAATCTTAAAAATATTTTAAAGATTTTATTTTCTACACATTTGTTGCATGCGTTATTAAAACATGCCAGGATATATCATTTCTTCTAAAATATATGATATAAATTTAACCCTTTAATGACCAAACGATTTAAAAAAAAAATATCTAAGTACCTAAAATCGCGATTAATTCGCGGTAAAAGAAAAGTTTCACAATTTTTTATAACATATTTAGGCAATACGCGTTGGTATTACTGAAGAAAATCACGGAAAATCGTATCATTGTACCAGTAGTTAAAAAAAAAATCGGTGATGCTTTTTTATAACAAGAAAATTTAATATGGTCCAAAAAATCTATAATCATCAAAATTTTTTAACCCGCCTGTGATTTTATGATGACACATCAAGTGGGCTTTCATTTAAAAAAAATTTCATCCGATTTCGTGTAAAGCCTTGGATGTGCCAGATAAAAACAGGGGTAGATAAAATCATCGCGCTTTCCGCTCAGAATGGCTTAAAGTAAAAAGTCAAAAAGCAAATCAGTTCTACTCGTTAAGGCACGTCTTTTGGTGTATTAAAATGAACATGATGCATTAATTGCTACTAAAAAAATAGGAAACAGATTTGCAAATTTCGCACAATTTTCAAAAATGCCATAAAATTTTTGCAATTTATTTTTTACTAGCTGTTTCGCACCCGGCGTTGCCCGGGTTGAAAAAAATATTATATAATGAATAACAGTTTGTAATGCCCTATGGTTGCATTCTCGGTTAGCACTCCATCTGGTGAAAATTTAAATTTCGCATTACTTTACACCACCTCTGTCCGATCGCGCGCTGATATGACCCTTTATTCCCGCCTTGTTTAGTACTCGACGTTTAAGCGTGATAAACGAATAGGCAGAAATATATTTCAATATATTATAAATGGGTGTGGAAATTTACGTCCCTTTGTTCGGTCGCACACTGATATGGGCCCGCATCTGTTAGTCATTTATTAAAAATTGACTCAGCCGTTTTTGCGTGATTGCGGAACTGGCAAAAATACACGCCTTTGCCCAATCACGCGCTAATATGGCATATTGTTCCCGCCTCGATTAGTAAGTACTATATGTGTTGAAATTTTGTTAAAATCAGTTAAGGCGATTAAGCGTAATTACGGAACAGACAGAAAATAACTTTCAGTGTGGTGCAAAGGGGCGTGACAACTTACGCCCCGTGGTCTAAACACGCTCTATTATGGTTTATTATTCCCGTTTCGAAAGTACTATATGTGGTGAAAAATCCATTAAAATTGGTTAAGCCGTTTAAGCTTGATTGTGGGACAGGCAGAAATAACTTTCAATGTAATACAAAATAGCGTGGGTCCCCTTTGTCAAACCACACTCTTTTGTGGCCTATAGTTCCAGCCTCGGTTAGTACAATCTGCTGTGGAAATTTCTTCAAAATCAGTTAAGCCGAATAAGCGTGATTGCGAAAAAGGCAGAAAGGAGGTGCAATAAATTTAACAGGGCGTGTTATTTTATGCCCCTTTGTCCGATCGCTCATTTTATGTTCTATAGTTCCCGCCTCGTTTAGTACTGTCTGTGACGAAAATTTCATCTTAATTGATTCAGCCGTTGATGCGTAATTGCGGAACTAACAGAAACAACTTTTAGTATAGTACAAAAGAGCGATGCAACTAATGCCTCTTTGTCCAAACGCGCTTTATTATGGCAGTCAAAAATAATTTGAAATTAATACAAAGAGCGGCATTTTAAAACGCGTTTGCCCAATAACGTGCTGATATGGCATATTGTTCCCGCTTCGGTTAGTACTATCTGTGTTGAAAATTGCAATAAAATCTGTTCAGACGTTTAAGAGTAATTACGGAACTGGCAGAAATAACTTTCAATTTAATACAAAGGGGCGTGGACTTTTACGCCCATCCGTCAGAGCGCCCTCCTATTATAACCTATAGTGCCCGTCTGGGTTAGTACTATGTGTGGTGAAATTTTCATTAAAATCGGTTCAGACGTTTAAGCGTGATTACGGAACAGATAGAAATACCTTTCAATGAAGTACAAAGGGGCGTGGCATTTTCGCCTCTTTGTGTGATCGCCGCCCTATTATGAACTATATTTCCCGCTTGGATTAGTAGTATGTGGTGAAAATTTTTTTATAATCGGTTCAGCCGTTTAAGTGTAATTGCTGAAAAGGCAGAAATAATGTTCAATATAATACAAAGGGGCGTGGCATTTTACGCCCACTTGGCAGATCGGTCTCTCTTATGGCCTATAGTTCCCGTCTCGGTTAGTACTATCTGTGGTGAAGATTTAATGTAAATCGGTACAGACAGACAGAAAAACCAAAGAATGCCACGCCCCTTTGTAAGGATCATATATTTACAAAAAGTGGGTGTAAAAAGAGGCGTGGCTTCCAATCAAGATGCGGGATGGCATATATTTCCTTGCAAAAACGCCCTACTAGTATGCCAAATTGCATGTTTATCGGTAACAAACCAAATACAACAACCAAATATATTGAAAAATCGGAAATTCACAAAAAGGGGGCGTAAAAGGAGGCGGGGCATCCAATCGAGATGCCATTGGTGCCAGTTTTCATTCCAGGAAACGTACTATCTACATGCCAAATTTCATTTGAATCGGTTCAGTAGTTTTTTTCTGAAAGCGACACAAACAAACAAACAAACAAACTAACATGTCATTTATATATATATATAAGGATAAGGATAATTCAAGAAAGATATTTTAAATATATAAAGTGGAATGTTAAAGAAAACAAACAACCAATATATTGTAAAATGTCGAATTTATGAAAAAGGTGGGCGTAAAGCCACTATTGCATTCCAGAAAACTCACTGTATGCCAAATTCCTTTTGAATTCGTTACATCGTTTTGGCGTGAAAACGGCATAAACTAACAAAAAGTGGGCGTAAAAAAGGCGGGGCATCGAATCCGAATGCGGCAAGGCCTATATTCACTTCCACAAAAATTGCTATATGTATCCCATGTGAATTGGTAACAATCAACCAAATATTGTAACAAACAGGCAAATGTATTGAAAAGCCTTGAATTTACAAAAGTGGGCGTAAAAGAGGCGTGGCTTCCAATCAAGATGCGGGATGGCAAATTTCATGGTAATCGGTAAGAAACATTCAAATATAGTAACAAACATCCAAATACAGTAACAAACATCCAAATATATTAAAAAATCTGAAATTCACAAAAAGTGGGCGTAAAAGGGGGCGGGGCATCCAATCGAGATGCCATTGGTCGCATTTTTCATTCCAGAAAATTCTCTATCTACATGCCAAATTTCATTTGAATCGGTTCAGTAGTTTTTTTCTGAAAGCGACACAAACAAACAAACATACAAACAAACAAACTAACATGTCATTTTTATATATATATAAGGATAAACCCGCCAGTGATTTTTTTATGTAAACTCACAAAAAACTCGGTTTACGCAAGAGTCCACCAAATTTCGAATGAAACCGCGAATGTGCCTGGCGAAAAACTGGTATTTTAAAAAAATTACGTTTTTTCTTGCGAACTTTGATCTGCTGAAACTCCTTAACTATTCGTGGCACATTAACGGGATTAATTCCAAAATGTTAAGAATTACAACAGCTACCAACGCTAGTTCAACTTTTTTCATTTTATAGAGGGGGCCGAAATCCCTCATCAAAAAACCTCGAAAATTTAAAAACTCTTAATTTTTGGTTTCAAAATTTAACCGTCTTATAACTTCTTACCAAGCGATGAAGCATCTATCAAACCAACATTAAAATAATCTCTTATATGTACTGACTTTGTGTTATGCCGGAAAAGATTGAAATATAAGGAGAACTTAAAAAAAAAAGCGAAATAATGTAAAAACTATGGATTATTTCAAGCCATTTTTATCGATTTTTCAACTTTAACCCTCTGTAACTTTTACGGATAAAGTGGGGTAATCCTTAAACATTGCTCAGTGATGGTTCAAGGTCTTGTTTACACAACTGCATTTACAGTTTTTCTTAATTCCAAAAACTGCCGGTTTTTTATAACATTTATTTCAGTTTCACTGAGTTGAAATTTAAAAAAGATTTCTTGATATTTGAAAATCGTAAATCTACAAACAAGAGAAATATAACAAAATGTAAATCATTATTTAAATAAGCTGCGGTGGCCTAGCTGAAGTGAGCCAGACTGGAAAACAGAAGGTCCGGTGATCGAACCCGTGATCTGGCAACTTATTATTTTTTTTTTTTTATTTAGTTTTTTTTAGCTTGTACATTTCTTTTTTAGGGCAAAACTTGTTTGCATTAATTCTTTATACTTTTTTGTTTAATTATAAATAAAAAAAATTTATGTATTCAGATTTTTCTAAATTTTCTAGTTGTTTTTCTTTCTGAATTTTGTAATTTTTTCTGAATATATCTGCATTTTTCTGACTTATTTTTTCCATATTCTTGATTTGTTCTTAGTTTTCCAATTTTTTTGTGAATATTGAATAAATTTGAGAAATTTCTTGGAGTTTTTTTTCTGAATATTTTTTTTAACCCTTACATATTTTTTTTGTTCGTAAAAAGTTTTTATTAAATAAAACATTATCATGATTTAATATTTTGGGCAAGAGTACAAAACTCTGCGGCATTTTTGCATTAGTTTTGGTTTTAAATAAAAAAAATATTGTATTTAAAATATATGAATCAAGTTTTGTTTTGAAAATGTAAAATTTTTTGTATTTATACGATTTTTAAATAAAAAAAAATTGTGATTCCTTTTTTTGAAGAAAATTTAAAATTTTTTTAATTTTATGAACCACAAAAATAAAATTTTGTAAAAAAATTATTCTAATAAAAATGCGTATTTATTTTTTTTTTAATTTAATAAAAACGCATTAAAAATTCTTTGATTCATTAATTTATCGCTTTTGCTTCCAAAGTTACAGCAAAAATTGTGACTCAAGATAAGTTTTTCTAAAAATCGAAAAAGTGCCTAGCAGGTTAAAAATTTTTTTTTTTACATATTTTTATTTTTCAAAATAGTAGTTTTTTGTTGATTTATAAGTATTCATCAATAAAAAATTATAATATTTCAAAATTACGGCATCCCTGAATTAATCCCCATTTTGCCTATCGTTCAACCCATTGTGCGCCGATTAATGATGCAGTAAAATCATGTGTTTTTGTCCAAAACTTATGCTTTTTCATTCAAAAAGTATTAAAAATATTAAAAAGGAAAGCAAGTGTGAAATTCTATAAAATAATAATTTTATATTATAAAATTTAATTTTTAATTTTACTTTTACTGTATCCTCAAGAGCTTTATTTGGACGCGCTACGATATGCTATAAAAAGACTAAAGTAGCAAAAATCTCGATTAATTTTCGATGGGTATAAACATTAAAAAATACATCTATTTTTAATAACCCTGCAAAAAAGTCATTACCACTTCTCAGTGGAGTGCTTTAAAACTATAACAAATGTAATGAAATACAACAAAAATAACAAAAAAACACAAGACAAAAACACACAAACATTTTTTTCTACTCCAGAATACATAGATATTCAGCTCTTAACTCATTACCTTCCGCGACACTCCCATACAAAAGTAAGTACACCCAAAAAATTACATAGTTGATAATTACTATTTTTTCAACTATGTCATAGGTGAAATAACCCCAACTATGCCATAGTTGATGTGACATAGTGGTTGGTAACTATGTTTTTTTTAAAATCGACAAATCAACTATGGAAAAAGTTAATGACAACGATGTGTTTGTTAAAATGTAAAAATAGTTACTAATTAATATTTAATCGTTATTTTTAATAAAAATCAGACATGGTTAATATTTACTATCTAATTTCGGAAATAGTTATTATAAATTACCTATTTTTTTTAAATAAAAATGCAATATTTTGGCTTATACATATTTTTTAAATTGATTTATTAAAATTGAACAATAAATGTCAAAAGCTTATACCATACGATACTTCCGATGTCCATTAAATCCACTTTTTGAAAATGCTATTTGGAGTTTTTTGCAAATATGTAGACCATTTTATTTCCTCTTCCATGGTTATCACAGACTTTTATATAATATAATTATTTATTTATTTATTGATTCAATTCATTTTTTTACTGCCGCTTTTCTGCTTTTTTAATATGTTTTTTTTACAATTTTTATATTTTGTTTTTTTTTTTAATTGTTTGACACTTTCAAATTTTAAATAAATGGTTGTGATCAACTTTGTTCATAGTTTTGATTAACTATGTTCATAGTTGTTATTGATTATAAATAGTTGATTTAAAATTTATTTAAAACAACTATGGATTTTGTTAACTATGCTACTATGTAATTTTTTGGGTGTAGATATTCAGTAGATAAGAACTACTCCGTGGAAGTAGTTGGAAGTTGTTTGAAAGCTCGGAGTACTTCTTATCTACTGAATATCTACTTACTTTTGTATGGGAGTGTCGCGGAAGGTAATGAGTTAAGAGCTGAATATCAACTTTTTATGGAGTAGAAAAGAATGACTTTGCGTTTTTTTCTTGTGTTTTTTGTTGTATTTCATTACATTTGTTATAGTTTTAAAGCACTTCAAATAGAAGTACTCCGCACTTTTTTTGCTGGGAAATCAATCGTTATCACTTGTTGAAAAGATTTCAACACACTTATCTAATATTTTCTTATGTGTTTAGTCATGTCCACAATACGTGTTAATTTATATGAATATAATATTCCTCTTAATTATTGTAGACACCTTTAATTAGAGAAATGCGGTATTTAATACACAACAAATTCCAATAAACACGCAACATACGCATTGTTTTTTTTTTGTATTATTTGTGTCAGTGGGTTAAAGAAACGAAAATAGTATTTCCGTTGAATTGCAAAAACCTCTAAACATAAAGGACAATTTCCTTGCATGTTAATGAAACATAAAGTTAACAAAACATTTTGCAGATTAAATTGGCAATTAAAAATTTTTTCAGAATTTAATTTTTATTCATATCTATCATATGAATAGTTCATGCGAATAAGGACGAATAGACCACTTTTTCGCAAACACGTTTTTTTGCATAAATGCATTTTATTAGCAGAGCCCTACAATCCTATGCAGAAATTTTGGGGAAATTTTGACTTTTAAGGCTAAAAAAATTACTTTAAAAGTGCAATAATTCGTATATTTTTATATTTTTGTTTAAATTGGGAGTGAACTAACGCACAATTTTGATTAAATACAACACAAAAACATACAAAAATTTTACTTTCGGTAACAATGTGTTAAAAGAAAATTACGAGGAACAAACCACACTTATTATATTGGCAAAAAATTTTACCGTTCTTGAGTTATAAGACTTTAAAGTGTGGAAAGCAAAAAGGGCGAATATCCATCCTTAACAAAATATTATATAAAAATTATTTAGCTGCGAGTTTAAAATTGATATTAGCTAAAATTTGAAATTGTACACAAAAAAAACGATCTTAGCACATACAAACTTTTAGTGTTAATACTACATCCAATGTCAGGAATAAAAAACAAAATTTTTTTCATGTCCTTTTATGTTACGTCGTAATATGCAGTCAAGGGTTAATATTATAATTCCTAAAAATGCATTTAGTGTCATAAAGAATTACTACTGCATCAAATGGCAGGAATATTAAAAAAAAAATTAACAAAAACAATTTTTTTTGCATGTCCTGGCAATCCTTAAAAAGTGTATCCTTGAAGTCCTTAAAGTGTTACAAACAAATACCAACCATAGTTCGTCAAGTATTGCAAGTCTCATGAAAATGTCAAAATCTGCTGCAAAATAACACATTTTTATTCAAATTTCAATACATTTTTTTGGATATTCGCCCTTTTTCCATTTAAGCAAAAAATTGAAGTCCAATTTTTGGCAAGTTCTCTTTCGAATACCTTACTAAAATTTTGTATATAGGTAGATGTGACCTAAATCTTTAAGCTAAAACCAAAAAGTTGACAAAAATATTATTTTTTAACCGTTTCCTGCGTTTTTATTGTCCCCTGTAAAATTCTACAAATGGTCTATTCGTCTTTATTCGCATGAACTATTCATATAATTAAGATGATTATGTTTTTAATATAAAAAGTATGTGGAAATTCAAAGGAATGTATACTAAACAATATTAATGGGAAATTTTTTAAAAAGTAAATTTTTCTGACCCTTTTGGTTGACGTTTTTTTTTTTTTTTTTAATATTTAGAAAAAATTTAAAGACATTTTTCCCTTTAAAACAACCCAGGTTCTGAAACGTTTTTCTTATTGAAAAGCTCGCGCAGTCTCAAACCGTTTTACTTAGAAATATATTTGGCTTCTGAAAAATTTTTCTACAGAAAAATTTTAAGATTCCATTCTTCATACACAAAAAGTTACAGATTCTAAAACACTTTTTTATAGACCTCCACCAATTTTGTGAGATCTTTTATACCCTCCACTCTATTAATAGAGGGTATATTTAAGTTTGGAATTCCGTTTGTAACATCTCAAAATATTGGTATAGGACACCATAAAGTATATGGGGCATTCCGGGCCAAATCACTCACTTTTAGACCCGACCCCTTTCGATTTATTTTATTTTTGGATATGTTTTAGTACTTATTAAATGCAACTTGGGCACCTATTTTCAGCCTTTTATTCCTACACCGAAAAAAATTCCTGCCTTATATGTACGAAAACGTTCGTACATTGTACGAAAAATTTCGTTGTTTCGCACCACGAAATTCTTGCGTACAATGTACGAAATGCACGAAAGTTTTTCGTAAAATAAACGAAATTGTTTTTGTATTTTACAAAAAAATTTCGTAAAATAAACGCAATAAATTTTTGTGTTTTACGAAAATTTTCATAAAATAAACGAAATATTTTTTTTTTACGAAAATCTTTCGTAAAATAAAGAAAAATTTCGTTAAATAAACGAAATTATATGTAAAAATTCTTTCTTGAGAATATGAGCAACGTTTCCAACGTTTTGACAGCAACATTGCAACATTTCCAAGCAATTAATTGTTTCTTCTTAACAGAGACTTATAAGATTTCATTCATTATTTACTGTGATTTTGTTTAAGGCCACGTTCACACTACAAGAACTTATGATGATAAGTTGAGATGATTTTTTTGGAGGACCACCTCCCCTAATGTAAAAAAAAACTTATATCATCAAGCCTCAAATTTTGTTTGATCCGATTAGCCTCAAATTTTATTTGATCCTTAAAATAAATAAAAACCAAGTGAGAGCTTTAAATTCGGCTGTGCCGAATCTTTTATACCCCAAATATGTAAAAAAAAATATCAGAGTTATTATTATTGAAATTAATTCTTTATACCCACGACCACAAGACATTTTCTAATCCTCTGGATCGAACCACAGTACTTTAAATTTTTTTTGACATAAAAATGTTTTATTTGTTCAACAAAAATGCAAAAAAAAACACTTTTCAGAGGTTGGTTTATTTCTTTAAGGAAAAACTTTTTTGCCCACATACGAACTTAACCTGCTTATGACCAAAAGACTTGATCGTGCTTAAATTCAGAAGACTAGCTTTTTAATTTTGGATGGTCTCCGTGTTTTATACAGACGGACATTAATAGAATGCCTTAGAATCTATCATGGATCAATAATATATATACTTTACGGGGTCCCCGACTGATATTTCGAAGCGTTACACACGGAATGACAAAGTAAGTATACCCCAATACTGTAGTTGGAGGGCATAAAACACCCTTTAAGCATGCATTTAAAGATTTCTTCTTTATACCCTCCACTCTAGTGATAGAGGGTATATATAAGTTTGTCATTCCGTTTGTAACACCTCGAAATATTGGTCTAGGACCCCATAAAGTATATGGGGCATTCCATGCCAAATCACTCACTTTTAGACCCGACCCCTTTCGATTTATTTTATTTTTGGATATATTTTAGTACTTATTAAATGTAACTTGGACACCAATTTTCAGCCTTTTATTCCAAGATGGTGTTGAGTAATCAATTTTTCAAAATGGCGATTTTTTCCAAAAAATGGAAAAATTAAAATTTTCAATTAATTTTGACCAGTTAAAAATATAGATATCTTAAAAAAAGTTGGACAACGTTTTGTTGGTATTTAAATGTAGTTTTAGAAAAAAATATTAAAAAAATTATTCGAAGTAATTATCACTTATTTTTTAACGTTTAAAAATTAAAATCGACTTTTTGAAAAAGTCCGAAACCTTCGATTTTTTTTTACAAACGTCTAAAAGTTCTTCTCTTAGTTACGCAACTTTAAAGCCATAATTCGAGATGTGATCGCAATTTGTTCTATTTTTTTTTTCAAACTTTGAAAATTGCACCTTTAATTTTTTGACTCTGATTTATTTTATATGGAGCTCCAAAAAAATTAAATTGGTAGATACTGACCCTAACTTACCCTAGATATATTCAGTTCGAGGCAAAAATACGCCTCACAAAAATTAAGAACGATTGGACATGGATAAGGTGTTCCGCATGGGCCTTGAAGTTTAGAAAACGGATTACAAGGAAAAATATGAATTTTTTTCTGTTTTCTCAATTTTTTTGGTATTTTAAGTTAATTTTTAATTCAAGTGGTTACAGAATTATAATACGGAGTAAAATGCCTCTCTAATAAGGTACGAAAGACTGAAATCGGTTGAAAATCAGCCAAGTTATTACAACTTCCCCAGGCATCTAACGTATGGCAGAACACTTGATTAAGCAATATAATACGATTTTGGAAAATCATTGAAATTTTCTACTGTAATAACATTTTTTTATTCTTCAAGTTCAAATGTAATTAGATGACAAGTATTTTCCATATTGTGTTTTGCTAACATTTTTTAAATTAGTGCTAAAAATGCCTGCATTTTCAACACCCTTTTGAAATCTCTATTTTAAAAAAAAAATTATTTTTTTTGTTTTAAAATTTGGAAAAACCAAAAAAATATTGCACTGAAACATGAATAATGAAAAAATGTTATTACAGTAGAAAATTTCAATAAATTTAAAAAAAGGGACTCGTATTTTTTAATCAAGTGGTGTGGCACACGCTAGATGCCTGGGGAAGTTGTAATAACTTGGCTGATTTTCAACCGATTTTAGTTTTTAGTACCTTTTTAGAAAGGCATTTTACTCCACATCATAATTCTGTAATCACTTGAATTAAAACTTAACTTAAAATACCAAAAAATTGCGAAAACAGAAAAAAAATCATATTTTTCCTTGTAATCCGTTTTTTAAACTTCAAGGACCATGCTAAACGCCTTTCACATGTCCGATCGTCCTAAATTTTTGTGAGACGTATATTTACCTCCAAATGAATACATTTAGGGTAAGTTAGGGTCAGTATCTACCATTTTTTTTTTTTGGAGCTCCATATAAAATAAATCAGAGTCAAAACATAAAAGGTGCAATTTTAAAAATTAAAAAAAAAATAGAAAGAATTGTGATCACATCTCGAGTTATGGCTTAAAAGTTGCGTAATTTAGAGTAGAATTTTTATAGTTTTTTACAAAAAAATCGAAGGTTTCGGACTTTTTCAAAAAGTCGATTTTAATTTCTAAACGTCAAAAAATAAGTGATAATTACTTCGAATAATTTTTTCATATTTTTTTTCTAAAACTACATTTAAATACCAACAAAACATTGTCCAACTTTTTTTAAAATATCTATATTTTTTAATGGTCAAAATTAATAAAGAATTTAAATTTTTTAATTTTTTGGAGAAAATCGCCATTTTGAAAAATTGATTACTCAACACCATCTTGGAATAAAAGGCTGAAAATTGGTGTCCAAGTTGCATTTAATAAGGACTAAAACATATCCAAAAATAAAATAAATCGAAAGGGGTCGGGTCTAAAAGTGAGTGATTTGGCTTGGAATGCCCCATATATATTCATGATCCTCGATCGATTTTAAGACGATCTAGCGATGTCCGTCCGTCCGTCCGTCCGTCCGTCCGTCTGTCTGTCTGTCCGTAGAAAACACGCTAACTTTTGAAAGACTTTACAGAGGCTACTGAAGTTTGGCATATATGTTTGTCATTTATCTGGTCAGGTTGGTATTGCAATCCAGCCAAATCGGTCCAGTGGTTCAAAAGTTATGAGCAAAAGAGTAAATTTCGGCAAGGGTGTTTCCCGAATTTCCAAGATAAAAAACACGATAACTTTCGAAAGACAATAATGAGACTACTGACGCTTGGCATGTATCTTTGCCGTTCCCGGGGTCTATTTGGTATTCAATTTCAGCTCAATCGGTCCAGTGGTTCAAAAGTTATAAGCAAAACCCTGAATTTCAGATTAGTTTCATTTAAAATGCCACGTGTTTTAACAAGTTTTAAAAGCATTGGTGGTAACCAAACAATGCTTTTCAAACTTGTTTAATTTTAAAGCAATGCTTTTTAAACTTGTTTAGTTTTAAAAGCATTGGTATCTTAAAAATTACACTCGAAAAAAATTTTACACTCAAAAAATATTTACACTCAAAAAAAAATTTATTTTTTTTTACAAAAATTACAATATTATGTGCACATTCGTGCATTCACTCAGAAATATTTGTACAGTAAAAAAACATTACACTCGAAAAAAATTTTACACTCAAAAAAAAAATAGTATTTTTTCATATTTTTTTTTTTTTTTTTAATTATAAAAAAAGAGCTTTTTACTCAAAATAAAATATTTCTAATCAAAATTGTTAATTATTTCACTTTAAAAAATGTAGTACCCTTTAAAAAAATGCATTGTGGAGGGTATTCATAGATTCGGCAAAGTCGAATTTAACATTTCTACTTGTTTTTCATTAGTTTCGTAAAATTACAAAATTCTTGGTTATTTTTTTTTTCGTAATATAAAAGTCCACTTTTGTATATTTTACGAAAGAATTTTAAACGAATTATTTTCGTATAAATACGAAAGTCTGCACACTTTTTTTTTGTAATATGTAGTCAACATTCGTATATTTTACGAAAGAAGCATTTACATTCTTTTTTTCGTTACTTTCGTAAAATTACAAAAGTTTTTACAAATTTTTTTTCGTAATATGTAGACAACATTCGTAAATATTACGAAAGAAATATTTACTAATCATTTTCGTTACTTTCGTAAAAATACGAAATTTAGTACTTAAATTTTTCGTACTATGTAGTCAACTTTCGTGTATTTTACGAAAACAATAAATACGAAACTTTTTTTCGTAAAATGTTGCATGGATTTTTTTCGGTGTAGATGGTGTTGAGTAATCAATTTTTCAAAATGGAGATTTTTTCAAAAAAAAAAATAAAAAATTGAAATTTTCAATTAATTTTGAAAAGTTAAAAATATAGATATCTTAAAAAAGTTGGACAACGTTTTGTTGGTATTTAAGTGTAGTTTTAGAAAAAAAATATTTAAAAAATTATTTGAAGTAATTATCACTTATTTTTTAACGTTTAAAAATTAAAATCGACTTTTTGAAAAAGGCCGAAACCTTCGATTTTTTTTTTTTTTAACGTCTAAAAGTTCTACTCTAAATTACGCAACTTTTAAGCTATAATTCGAGATGTGATCGCAATATTTTCTATTTTTTTTTTTTTTTTAATTTTGAAAATTGCACCTTATTTATTTTTTGACTCTGATTTATTTTATATGGTGCTCCAAAAAAATTAATTTGGTAGATACTGACCCTAACTTAACCTAGATATATTCTCACAAAAATTAAGAACGATCGGACATCAGTAAGGCGTTCCGCATTGGCCTTGAAGTTTAGAAAACGCATTACATATGATTTTTTTTCTGTTTTCTCAATTTTTTTGGTATTTTAAGTTAAGTTTAAATTCAAGTGGTTACAGAATTATAATACGGAGAAAAATGCCTTTCTAATAAGGTACCAAAAACTAAAATCGGTTAAAAATCAGCCATGTTATTACAACTTCCCCAGGCATCTAACATATGGCAGACCAATTGATTAATCAATGCAATCCGATTTTTGAAATTCATTGAAATTTTCTACTGTAATAAAATTTTTTTATTCTTCAAGTTCAAATGTAATTAGAAGACAAGTATTTTTCATATAGTGTTTTGCTAACATGTTTTAAATTAATGCTAAAAATGCATGCTTTTTCAACACCAATTTGGAATCTCTATTTAAAAAAAAAAATAAAAATTTATACCCACCACTCTAGTGATAGAGGGTATATATAAGTTTGTCATTGCGTTTGTAACACCTCGAAATATTGGTCTAGGACCCCATAAAGTATATATATTCATGATCCTCGATCGATTTTAAGACGATCTAGCGATGTCCGTCCGTCCGTCCGTCCGTCCGTCCGTCCGTCCGTCCGTCCGTCCGTCCGTCTGTCCGTCTGTCTGTCTGTTGAAAACACGCTAACTTTTGAAAGACTTTACGGAGGCTCCTGAAGTTTGGCGTATATGTTGGGCATTTACCTGGTCAGGTTGGTATTGCAATCCAGCGAAATCGGTTCATTGGTTCAAAAGTTATGAGCAAAAGACTGAATTTCGGCAAGGGGTTTTCGTGAATTTATGAGAAAAAAGCACTATAACTTTCGAAAAGCAATTCTGAGGCTTGGCATATATATTTGTCGTTCCTCCAGCCTAGTTCGAATTGAATTTCACCCAAATCGGTTCAGTGGTTCAAAAGTTATTAGCAAAACCGTGAATTTCAGTGTTTTAAAAACACTGGTAAGTCACAAAAATATTTTACAACGTATTTTTGTCACTCAAAAATATTTTTATACCAAAACAAAAAAAAAATACACTCGAAAAAAATTTTACACTCAAAAAAAAATTAGTAAATTATTTTTTTTTTTTTAAATTATTAAAAAAAAAATTTTTTACACAAAATAAAATATTTCTAATCAAAATGTTATTTTTTTCACGTTAAAAAATTTACTATTACTTAAAATGGGCATTGTGGAGGGTATTCATAGATTCGGCCAAGTCGAATTTAACTTTTCTACTTGTTTTGTTTTAAAATTTGGAAAAACCAAAAAAATATTACACTGAAACATGAATAATAAAAAATGTTATTACAGTAGAAAATTTCAATAAATTAAAAAAAAGGGACTCGTATTCTTTAATCAAGCGGTATGACACACGCTAGATGCCTGGGGAAGTTGTAATAACTTGGCTGATTTTCAACCGATTTTAGTTTTTAGTACCTTATTAGAAAGGCATTTTACTCCATATCATAATTCTGTTAACACTTAAATTAAAACTTAACTTAAAATACCAAAAAAATTGCGAAAACAGAAAAAAATCATATTTTTCCTTGTAATCCGTTTTTTAAACATCAAGGACCATGCCAAACGCCTTACCCATGTCCGATCGTTCTTAATTTTTGTGAGACGTATTTTTACTTAGGAAATGAATAAATCTAGGGTAAGTTAGGGTCAGTATCTACCAATTTTATTTTTTTTTTAGCACCATCTATATATGGGGCATTCCATGTGAAATCGGACACTTTGAAAAACTTTTTTTTTTAGATTTTCCCAATTTGTTTACAGATTTTAGTACCCTTTGAAAACTCCTTCGTGGTAAATTTTCAGATTTTTTTGATGACCCGTTCAAAAGATATCGAATTTGTAAAAATTGGTAGTTTGTTCCTTTACTCAAACTTCTTTTAATCATAACTTCTTTAATAATGGTCCAAATTTCAAATTTTTTTCTTTCAAAATTTTTGTTTTTTTACGTACTTTCTAAAAATAAATCCCAAAAAATTCTTAAAAGCGCTCTAGTATGCGATTTTTAAGTTTTAAAATTTAAATCTCATTTTTGAAAATGTTTGTACTCTTTGATTTTTTTGAAATTTTTTTGTGTAAAACTTCTATCAATTCTACAAATTTTTTGCCCAGGAAGATCTTGGGATAACGATCATTACTATTTTTTAAAATTTTTTGAAAAAATTTTATTGTAATTTTCCAATCTTAAAATCATTTCTACTGCTCCAATGGTGCGTCAAAGAGGGGTCCTTTACAAGACCGACCCCCATTAATTTTTACGTCTTAACATTTCTTTGGAACAAACTAATACCCTATCTCCAATTTCTAAGGGGGCTCCCACACAAAACGACATTTTTTTAAATTTGTTCCAACCGCTCTAACTGCCCTACTAGTGCCCTTAGAGCAACAAAATGTATGACCGACCCACAATATTTTTTTAGTCCAAACATTTTCTCTGAACACACCTACCCTCTATCTTTAACTGTTAAGGCGGTCCCCATACAATTTTTTTTATTTTTTGTAAATTTGTTTTATTTAATCAGCTTCTACCGGTCCAATTGTGCGTCCGAGAGGGGTCATTAGTGAGACCGACCCCCATTTATTTTTACCCTACAACATTTTTTCAAAACATACCTACGCCCTATCTCCACTCCCTAAGTAGGCTCCCATACAAATAACAGTTGGAGCAAATTTTATAAAAATGTAATTTTGTATGGGAGCCTACTTAGGGAGTGGAGATAGGGCGTAGGTATGTTTTGAAAAAATGTTGTAGGGTAAAAATAAATGGGGGTCGGTCTCACTAATGACCCCTCTCGGACGCACAATTGGACCGGTAGAAGCTGATTAAATAAAACAAATTTACAAAAAATTAAAAAAAATGTATGGGGACCGCCTTAACAGTTAAAGATAGAGGGTAGGTGTGTTCAGAGAAAATGTTTGGACTAAAAAAATATTGTGGGTCGGTCATACATTTTGTTGCTCTAAGGGCACTAGTAGGGCAGTTAGAGCGGTTGGAACAAATTTAAAAAAATGTCGTTTTGTGTGGGAGCCCCCTTAGAAATTGGAGATAGGGTATTAGTTTGTTCCAAAGAAATGTTAAGACGTAAAAATTAATGGGGGTCGGTCTTACAAAGGACCCCTCTATGACGCACCATTGGAGCAGTAGAAATGATTTTAAGATTGAAAAATTACAATAAAATTTTTTCAAAAAATTTTAAAAAATAGTAATAATCGTTATCCCACGATCTTCCTGGGCAAAAAATTTGTAGAATTGATAGAAGTTTTACACAAAAAAATTTCAAAAAAATCGAAGAGTACAAACATTTTCAAAAATGAGATTTAAATTTTAAAACTTAAAAATCGCATACTAGAGCGCTTTTAAGAATTTTTTGAGATTTTTTTTTAGAAAGTACGTAAAAAAACAAAAATTTTGAAAGAAAAAAATTTGAAATTTGGACCATTATTAAAGAAGTTATGATTAAAAGAAGTTTGAGTAAAGGAACAAACTACCAATTTTTACAAATTCGATATCTTTTGAACGGGTCATCAAAAAAATCTGAAAATTTACCACGAAGGAGTTTTCAAAGTGTACTAAAATCTGTAAACAAATTGGGAAAATCTAAAAAAAAAGTTTTTCAAAGTGTCCGATTTCACATGGAATGCCCCATATATAAAGTAGTTACGTGACTGACTGATGACTGACTGACATACTAATCACATATCATCCCACAGCCTAAACCACTTAAGCTACACTTAGTCTTGAAATTTGGATTGTAGTTTCACCTCCCGGAAAACATGCCCAATATTTTTTGAAATTAAGGTCCTACAAAAATATTAAAATTTGCAATGGTGGTTCCAACAACGGAAAAAATTCAGAAAACGTAATTTTTCAAAGTTCCGATTCTAAGGGGGGTTAAAAAAGCGAGTACTTTGGTACTTTTTATTTTTTCTGAAAAAAATCCTATTAATTCGAAAATTAGAATGTATGATCCTCTAACGGAAAACATTCTCAAAAAAAGTACTTTCTGGAAATTCGGAATCCTAAGGGTAAAGAGGGGCTAAAATTGTACTTTGGTACTTTTTATGTTTTTTGAAATTAAAGTCCTTCAAAAAAATTTAAATTTGCAATGTTGTTTCCAACAACGAAAAAAAATCTGAAAAAGTACTTTTTCGAAATACCGATTCTAAGGGGGTAAAAAGCGAGCACTTTAGAGAACTTTTTATTTTTTCTGAAAAAAAATCCTATTAATTTGAAAATTGGAATGTAGGATCCTCTAACATAAGGTCTGTTTGTTTACTTAAATTTCTTACTATTTTTACAACAACTGGACATTTTTGTATACTTTTTGTACTGAAAATTTCCAGCTGTAGTAAAAGTAGTAAAAATGATTTGATTGTAGTAAGATAAACGAACAGACATATAAAAACATTCCCAAAAAAGTACTTTCTGGAAATTCGAACTCCTAAGGGTGAAAAGTTGAAAAAAAAATGTACTTTGGTACTTCTAAATTTTTTGAAATTAAGGTCCAACAAAAAAATATTACAATGTTAGTTCCAACAAGGCGAAAAATTCTGAAAAAGTACTTTTTCGAAATTCCGATTCTAAGGGGGGTAAAAAGTGTATTTTGGTTCTTATTATAATTTCTGAAAAAATGAACCTGGAAGCTTTAAATTTGAAATGCAGGGTCATTTAGCGAAAAAAGGTTTATAAAGAAGGCAAAGATTTTCTTGTTTTTTAGCGCTTACGCATATTCGAAACGGAATGAAAGCCACGTAGGACTAATCGGAGTGGAACAGGGAACGAATTTGGAATGTAGGTGCGCCTCCCGAAATATAGATCCTTTAAGGCTGTGTTTTTGGAAATATTGATTCTAGGGAATAGGGGTAAAAAAGGTATTTTGGTACTTTTTATATTTCCACAAACCACTGAAGCTAGAGACTTGAAATTTGGAATATAGATGTACCTCCCAGAAAATAGGTCCACTAAGGCTTGGGTTTTGAAAATGTTGGTTCTAAATGGGTAAAATGTGCAAAAACAGGTACGTTAGTACTTTTTATAGTTCCACAAACCAATGAAGCTAGAGATTTGAAATTTGAAATGCAGCTGCATCTCCCGGAATATAGATCCACTAAGGCTGGGTTTTTTGAAATAATGATTCTACGGGGGTAAAACGGGTAAAAAAGGTATTTTGGTACTTTTTATATATATACTTAAATAATGGTTTTATTAGCTTGAAATTTGGAATGTAGCATCCCATGCTTAAATAAAGGTCATATAAAGTTAAAATTAGGAATGTAGGATCCAACAACAGAAAAAAATATAAAAAATGTACTTTTTGGAAATTCCTATTCCGATCTAGGGGTATAAAAACGAGTGCTATGGTACATTTTATATTTTATGAAATCATTATGATAAAAAATTTGGAGTTTAAGATTGCCTAGCAAAATAAAATATTCCCAAAAGAATATCTTTTGGAAATTCTAATTCCTAAGGAAATTAATTAAAAAATTAATTAATTAAATAATGAATCTATTAAATACCCAAAAAATTGGTATTTGGTACTGTTTATATTTTCTTAAATAGAGGTCATAAAAACTTAAATTAGGAATGCAGGATCCAACAACAGAAAAAAAAACTGTAAAAAGTACTTTTTTCGAAATTTCGGTTCGAAGGGAGTAAAAACGAGCACTTTGGTATTTTTCATATTATCTGAAATAATGGAACTGGAAACTTGAAATTTGGAATGTAGGAATGATCGTCTAGCGAAAAAAAAACATTCCCAAAAGATTTTTTTTTTTAATTCTGATTCCTAAGGAGTTAAAGGGGTACTTTTTATATTTTCTGAAACAAAATAAGGGGCAAAATGATTCTTTTTAATTTAATGATCTTATCCCTACACTCAAAATAATTCTACAGTAAAAAAATTAGTAAGTGCGTTGGTAACCCAAATCTACTAATAAGTTACCAATTACCAGTATTACAGTAGTTTTTTTAGTATCTTCAAAGTGCTAAAATTAGTACTACTATTTCTTACTGTTTATGAGTAATTTTTGTTGGTAGTTGGTTTTACTAATTTTTTTACTATTTTTAGTTCATAAAAGTACTAATATACAGTAATTTATTAGGTTTTTAATTTATTTTTGTTAGTAATAATTCCGTAAGGGGGCGCTTGTTTACAAGCAGAGCTACCAACTGTTTTTCTGCAAAATCGTTAAATTTTAATTAAGTGTTGCCATTATGTTACATTTCGGGTATTTGCTGGTGCTTTTTTGGTTTCGCCGTTTTTTAAATACGCGTTTTTAAAGATAAGGTATTTACGGTGTTTTTTCCATTTTTTTTTAATTTGTGATTTTTATCAGAGACCAAATAAAACAGTTATATGTGTTATTTTGCTTTAAAAAAATCATTAAACGAATGTTGTCCAAAATATGCATTATATATATGGAAAGACTTCTAGAGATGTCCCGTGTTAAAATTTGCAATAACTTTTATTTTTTGATTTTTATCAATAAAAGTATAAAATAACAGTAATTAAAAACTTTTTGTTCAAAAAGTTTAAAATAACATTTATTTATTTTAAATAACTGTTATAACATTTATTTGTATTCAAATCAATCAAAGTTTCAATGTTCAAATCAATAATTGAGGTATTAGCTATCAATAGGATTCTTTTGTATGCGTTTATTTTAGTTTTACTTAAATATATCAAATTTTATAAGGCTCAAAGAGTATTTGATAACAGTTAAAAAAAATAAAAGTTTTTTATTTCTGTTATTTTGGACAGATATTTATATAAATTTTTTGAAACTGTTATTTTAAATTTCTATTTCAAAATAATATTTTTGAACAGTTAAATTTGAGTTTTTTCAATAAATCTCATAACGGTTATGGTCTCTGATTTTTATATTATCAATAGATTTTGCTGAAATTTGAAAGTTAAGCCCAAGACCTAATGAAATTGGGAAAATTTGATCCATGTTTGGACCTTGGCCTCATACCTCTTTAAACCTCTTTAAATTTGAATTAAGTGACTCTAACAATTGATTTAAATTGTGCCGACGAGGAACTTTCGGTTGTGGCGACTCGCCCCATTTGCTTGCCGACGGCGGCGTTTGCTCTCAATCGTCGGCTAATTTAAATGTTTGGTTATGGAGTTGTATTTTTGTAATGACGCAATCAAAATATGTATTTTTGATAGAGTTAAATAAAGAAAATTGGGGTTTATTTTCGTAAAAATTTTAATACAATTTATTGTTTTTACAAAACCAATTTACACAGAATTTTGATCAACGCTATGCGTTGTGATCGAATGTGATTTCATCTTAGATGTGAATTAGGTATAAGTTCATGTAGTGTGAACGTGGCCTTACTCTATACAGGATTAATGATTTTTTGGAATAAGACTCAAAATAATGCATGAACCTTCGTAATGCATGAAAAATTAAAAAAAAAAAAAATAAGGCCTATGGTAAGCGGTAGGGAACAACTAGTACATATTTTTCCATTTTTTGTGGCTATGCATTACATGGTAATGCATACCGTTACTCCCCGTAGATTTAGTCGCCGATATTCAGTTAAAAGAAGCATATTTCTCTCAAAATTGTTTTATATGTGTTTTTTCCAGTAATTAAAGATCTTAAAAAATATATCCAATCGGTCCATGTTTGGACTTTCCTACTTGTATTTGTGTAAAAACTTTTTGGTACATATTTTCTAAATTTTTTTACAACTACGTATTTTTTTAAATATTTAATGACTTTTGTTTTTTTAAACAATTTTATTTACTGTCAAAATAAAGTAAAATGCATAAAAATTAAACTGATAAAATACCCAAACATTTCAGTAAAACAGTTCTGTGGCTTGATAATTGAATGTAATAAAAAAAGTTTGTTTTAAATTTAATGTTAACCATTATCTTAATATTATTTGAGTAATATGAATGTAATATTATTTTTACTTTTGATTGTATCAGCTAATTTATTTAATTTATAATAAAAACAAATATTTTTATTTTTTTTGCTTTTTATCCTTTTTACCTTAAAAAGCACATTTTCCATTTTTTAATTTTTAATTTTCTCTTTTTTCTTGGCGCTGATTTTTGTTTGGTAAATTTTTACCCTTTTCCTACGATTTTTGCGTTTTTTTTTCATATTGATAATGGCAACACTGTTTTTAATACCGACCAAATGCTCCTTCACAATTCAGCAGCAAGCAGCAGACAGCAAAAATTAAGAGTTCACTATTTAATTATAATTTCACTAAAATGCCGTATTTTTTATTTCTTAACATTGCAAAAGCACACATCAAGTTTCAAATACAATAAGTTTAGCTTTTATAAATTTATAGGCCCTTACCACAAGAAAACAAAAAGTCTATTTTAACAAAAGTTTTATTTTAAATTTCAAATTTTCAATACATTTTTTGAAAGTCGATTTTAAAAACAAAAACAATTTGTATGGAAATAAAATTAAAAGCTCATTTTAAATTTATTTTATTTTCTTGTGGTAAAGCTGATAATTTATAATTAAATAGGTACTTTATATTTTTTGCCGTCTGCTGCTTGCTGCTGCAGTGTGTGCGAACACTACGTTTGCTCGCATTAACTGCAGTGCTACCAACTGTTTTTTCTGTTTGTTTAGTGCGAAAAAGAATTAGAAAAAGTAACAACGCGATACCCAGTCACGGAGTGTTTGTAAAAAAAATATATGTTAAATTTATTTAATTAAATTGTGTTAAAGTAATTAAATATAAATGTTCTTTATTTATTAAAATATGTTCATTAAATAAAATGGCATTAATAATAAAACTACATCAGTTTTTTTGTTAAATCGTTTTTTATTTCAATGATTGTGTAAGAAAAAAATTCAAGCTGAAGAAGAATATTATGGATACACACACGTATACAAAAAAAAAGGTATGTATAAAAAAAGCACCCTCTGTAGTAAAATGTTTGTACATACATTTGAACATGTATTGAGAAAATATTATTTCTTTTTTATATTTTTAGCAATCGTTTACGTGGTACAATCAACGCTACATTTTTTTAAACAGCTCAAGAAGACATGTAATTAAGTATATCTTATAACCGAAGTGAAATAAAAAATCATTTATATATAATTTTTTTCTGATTTTTATTTACTAAAATTGATATAGGTAGTAGTTTTATTAACTAAAATTAGCAATTTTATTTACTAAAATTAGTATATTTTTTTACTAAATAGGACAAAAATTTGAAATATTTATGATTTTTTAGTAATTATATTTACTAAAATTGTAGTAAATTGCAGTAATATTTACTGTTTTTTTAGTATTTTTCATGTACTACATATTAGTAACAAATTTTAGTATTGATTACCAATTCCTGCACTAGGTCCTTTTGGACTAAAACATTAGTACTCGTAGCTAAATTTTTAGTATTGAATACCCACGTTTTTTTTTGAGTGTAGAAACTCTTTTGTTATTTAACGGATACCATTCGAAAAGGAATGAACACAACATTGAACGAAATTGAATGGAGCAGGGAACCAAATGGAATAGAACAGGGAACGAAATGGAATAAAACTGGGAACGAATTCAAATTAAAATGTTTTCAATTTTTTTTTTTATTTTTCAGTAATTTTTTTGTTTCATTCATACATATTTGTTCATATTTTTACAAATTTTTTCATTAAATTTTTGACTCAAAGTTTTGTTTACTCAATTTTTTTTTTTTTTTTGCTCAAATTAATAAATCAATGTTTTTTTTTAATAACATAAAACCGTCTTAAAGTTGACGTTGCATTTATTATATCAACTAATGTATTTCGTATTTTAACATGATAATGTTTTTAGGCTGGGGTCTAATTTTAAAAAAGTTGCAGGACGCCACCTCAGTTTGACTATATAAGCTAACGATTAAACGAAAAAGAAAATAAGAATTATAGTTTTCATTTTATTACAACCGTAAACTTCGACAATAATTTAAAATTAATAAATAAAATAAAAAACACATAGTTTTGGTGGTGACACCTAGCGGCGCTAGGTGTCACTCGATTAACGCAGTATTGCCATACCAAATATCGCATTTCCAATTAGATTTGTTACCATCATCGCAAATTTTTTCCAATAAAATATTACCACATGGCAATACTAACCAGTATATTTGAAAATCGAATATGTATCTCCAAGCAAGAGAAAGATAACAAAATTTAAACCAATATATAAATAAGATACGGTGGCCTAGCTAAGGTGAGCCAGACTGGAAAACGGAAGGTCCGGTGATCGAAGCCCGTGATTTGTCAACTTTTTTTTTTTTATTTAGTTTTTTTTAGCTTGTACATTTCTTTTTGTTAGGAAAAAAATTTGTTTGCATTAATTCTTTATACTTTTTTATTTAATTATAAATAAAAAAAAAAATATATATTCAGATTTTTCTAAATTTTCTAGTTGTTTTTCTTTCTGAATTTTGTGATTTTTTCTGAATATACCTGCATTTTTCTGACTTTTTGTATTTTCTTGATTTGTTCTTTCACTCAAAATAAAAACTCTTTAAAATACATTGTAAAATGACTGTAATGTCAATTCAACAAATGTTTGACAGAGTTTTCTGTCAAAATACAGATTTAAAGAAAATACTTTGAATTTTTTGTGACAAAAAACAAAGTTTTATCTGTTATATTACTTTTAACCTTGTAATCTTTATTTTACAGATAATTAACAGATATTTCTGCAAAAATTTAGCAAAATACTTTGTATTTTTTGTAACCAAAAACTAAGTTTTGTCTGTATTTTAAACAATAATTTCACAGAAAACTTAAAAAAGAAAATTCATAAATAAACTGCATTTAACTACAAAGTTTTTTTCTATAAAATTTTGGTTGCATCAAATACATTTTACAAATATACACAGAGAAAAATAAATTTCCAACTGAATTTTTCAGTTGTTTCAACTCAAAATTCGGTTGCTGCTACTACATTTTGATGTGGCTAACGAATTTTATAGTTTTTTTAATTAAAAGACAGTTGTAATAACAACATTTTGTTGTAACTACCGATATTTAGTTGTTTCAACCTTAATTCAAATGCATCCACCGATTTTGTGTTGCAACAACTGAATTTCAGTTGGAAATTAGCAAATTTGTTTTCTGTGTGTATGTAAATTAACCGAGTTTTTCTTTGCTAAATGGTGCCTTATTTAACCAATATTTTACTAGAGACTCTGTAAATTAACAGTTTTTTTGTCCAAAACATTTTACAGAGTTTTATAGTAAAAAAACAGAGTTTTTTCTGTCAAAAGACGCTAATATTTAACCAATATTTAACTATAAAGTCTGTAAATTAACCGTTTTTTTTTGTAAAAATGATTTTACATAGTTTTTTAGTAAAATTACCAAGTAATGTTGTTAGCTGGAAAAGTACGGTGAACTCTGTTAAATTAGCAGAATTTTTCTGCAATTTACCAGAGTTATTATTTTGAGTGTAGTTTTCATAATTTTTTGTAAATATTGATAAATTTGAGAAATTTCTTGGAGTTCTTTTTTCTGAATATTTTTTTAACCCTTACATATTTTTTTGCAAATATGTGTGGGTTATTAGTAAAAAGTTTTTATTAAATAAAACATTATCATGATTTTATTTTTTGGGCAAGAGTACAAAACTCTGCGGCATTTTATTTTAAGTGTTGTGATCATCATAAGCACAGTTTTTGTAAAGGATTAAGACATATCGTTACCTTAGTATTGGTAAAAACCCCATCCTCTGGAGCAAACCAATTCTCAGGCGGCGATATATAAAGATTACATAGCGAAAACTTCCAAAAATGGGTCATTTATTATCATTATGACATTTTTCTGTATTTACGGGCAACGAAATACCCTGCGCACGCTAGTATAAAACAAGTAGAAAAATTTAATTCGACTTGGTCGAATCTATGAATACCCTCCACAATGTTATCTGATAGTAATTTTCTAAAAAAAAATTTAAAAACATTGCATTACAAATTTTTTATTAGAAATATGTATATTATTTTGAGTCAAACTTTCTTTTAATCAATCAAATTTTTTTGAGTGTACAATTTTTTTGACTGTCAACATTTTTTTGAGTCTGCCATTTTATTCAAAAAAATAATAATGTGTAAATTTTTTTTTGAGTGTAACATTTTTTTTTTGAGTGTAAATTTTTTTTTGAGTGTAAATTTTTTTTAGTGTACAAATTCTTTGAGTAACAAATTACTTTGTAAAATATTTTTGTTGTTTTATACCTACATATATCTAATAGTACGTTCAGATTGGCCTCGAAACCCCGTTAAACGAGGTTTCGTGCCAAACCTCACTTGAAAATACGTATTTTCCCTCACAAATTTAAACCTTTTTGTAGTGAGGTTTCAACGAAAGTACGATCTAAACCTTATAAATTTCATATTTTTACCACTGTGCGACAATAAGAAAAAGAGAAAATGGGAAAATGCCAAAAATAAAAAAATAAATAAATCAATTTATTTACAAAATTTCTTCGAAATATTTGTTTATTTTAAATAAAAATAAAATTAAAACATGTAAAATAATATTTTCCACATAATTAATTAGTTTAAAAACAATATAATTTTTGTGATAGTTTCCAAAACCTCCGTAAGTGTCAAAATAGTTGTGTATAAACAGGTGAGTTTTTAAATTGAAAATACGTGGTTTCAATGGGGTTTCGAGGCCAATCTGAACATAGTATAATACAAAAAAAAAAATATTTCACATATTTTCCTCTTTTTATATTACCATCCTTTTCTTTAAAAACCAGGGTTGTCAGATTTTTTTACGCTCTTCGCCAAATCGGATGTCAAAAATCGCCAGAAATCGCCAAAACTCAAATTTTTTCAGTTTTTGTTAAAAAACATAATTATTTTTATTTAAAAAAAATATATTTTGTTTCCTTTATAATGGCTAGAAAATAATAATACTCAAAAATCGCCAAAATCCTAGAAAAATACATAAAAATCGCCAAAAGTATTTTTATACCCTCCAACTACAGTATGGGGGTATACTCACTTTGTCATTCCGTGTGTAACGCATTGAAATATCGGTGTAGGACCCCATAAAGTATATATATTATTGATCAGTGATCGATTCTAAGACATTCTAGCGATGTCCGTCTGTCCGTCCGTCCGTCCGTCCGTCCGTCTGTCCGTCTGTCCGTCTGTCCGTCCGTCCGTCTGTGGAAGACACGATACAGTCCAAAATAAAAGTGGTAGACTCCTGAAATTTCGCACAAGTATGTCTTATGTTCATAGGCTGGTTAAGTTCGGAGATGGGCAAAATCGGACCAAGGGGAAAAAAGTTCCCCTTGAAGAATTAAACAAACCTCTGAAAAATACCATATTTTTACATGATTTTTTGTGTTTTTGTTTAACAAATCCAACATTTTAATGCTACAAGAAGTTCGAGGTCCTGCATTTGGACCCACAGAATTAGAAAAATCGTTTTACGGTCCGCCACCCCCCCCCCCCCCCCCTTTATGGGCGTGGAATAAATTTTTTTTTTAT
This sequence comes from Pegoplata infirma, assembly GCA_963921195.1. Taxonomy (NCBI): domain Eukaryota; kingdom Metazoa; phylum Arthropoda; class Insecta; order Diptera; family Anthomyiidae; genus Pegoplata; species Pegoplata infirma. Next base: position 89,923,498 of record OY992538.1, on the reverse strand, counting down.
ATAATGATAAATTTGTATTTCTTTAGTGCAAAAAGCATAAGAATTATTTTTGTTAACACTTATTCTAGAGGAATTGTGCCCCCCAATTACCACGACCGACCCCCCCTCCCAAAAAAAAAAAAGACGCCCCTGCAATTTTTTTTTTTTATTTATTTGCATGTTGGAGGGTATAAAAGATTCGGCACAGCCGAATTTAACACTCTTACTTGTTTTTTTTTAGTTTTTGTTTTGTTTTACTTCAATCGGTAAATTATAAATTACTACATTTAAAATTTTTGCTAATTACTTCTAAAATCTGTCTATAGGCAATAAATTTTACTCCAAATTCATTTATGCTTGTTTTCTGCACTAATGCAAAACCCCCAATCGATCCATGATAATCGGTCTTGAATATTTCTTAATTTTCTTATCGCTATTTTTACTCAACAACAGTTTACAACAGTGTAAAATTGGAAAAAAAAGTAATTCATTTTTTTTTGATTCTCGTTTTATAGTTTTTGACTCTCCTGGACAAATTTCCCAAATGTTTTTTGTTTTGTTTTAATTCATAAAGAGCCACTTAGACGAGCAGACTTGTAGAAAGTCTGTCGAAAATGTTAAAAAAAAAAGTTTTAACTGTCTAAGCGCAGCAAAAGTAAATAAAATTTAATTATTTGAAATAATGGCTCTACTAATCTTTTGAAAATATTCAGGAAATAATTTAACAAAATCGCCAAAGAAATCGCCAATCATTTTGTAAATCGCCAAAAAATCGCCACGTCGCCAAATCGAAAAACTCGTCGCCAAACACATTTCAAAATCGCCACGTTTGGCGAGAAATCGCCATATCTGACAGCCCTGTTAAAAACCAAAAACAAATTAATATTCAATCATACACATACTTTATTTGATTTTTTCCCGTTACATACAGTTACACTAACAATAACAAAACAATAACAAATATTTACTTGTCTAATAACTAAACTGCACCCCACGACAAGAAAACAAACAACAACAAGTTTTACAAAACTGGTATTTCACCATGCTATTAAAACTTGTTTAACGAGTTTTCAACAGTTTAAGGTGAAACAAATCTGAAATTCAGTGCATTGCTTATAACTTTTGAACCACTGAACCGATTTTGCTGAAATTCAAAACCAAACAGCCTTGGGGAACAACAAATATATATGCTAAGCTTCAGTCCCCTCAGAATTGTCTTTCGAAAGTTATAGTGGTTTTAATCTTGTAAATTCGAAAAATACCCTTCCCGAAATTTACTATTTTGCTCATAACTTTTGAACCACTGTACCGATTTCGCTGGATTGCAATACCAACCTGACCCGGTAAATGAAGAACATATATGTCAAACTTCAGGAGCCTCCGTAAAGTCTTTCAAAAGTTAGCGTGTTTTCAACGGACAGACAGACAGACAGACGGACGGACGGACGGACGGACGGACGGACGGACGGACGGACGGACATCGCTAGATCGACTTAAAATCGATCAAGGATCATGAATATATATACTTTATGGGGTCCTAGACCAATATTTCGATGTGTTACAAACGGAATGACAAACTTATATATACCCTCTATCACTAGAGTGGAGGGTATAATAAATCAGAGCCAAAAAATAAGAGGTACAATTTTAAAAATTAAAAAAAAAAAATAGAAAGAATTGTGATCACATCTCGAAGTATGGTTTAAAATTTGTGTAATTTTGAGTAGAATTTTTATAGTTTTTTACAAAAAAATCGAAGGTTTCGGACTTTTTCAAAAATTCGATTTTAATTTTTAAACGTCAAAAAGTAAGTGATAATTACTTCGAATAATTTTTTCATATTTTTTTCTAAAACTACATTTAAATACCAACAAAACGTTGTCCAACTTTTTTTAAAATATCTATATTTTTTAATGATCAAAATTAATTAAAAATTTCAATTTTTTTATTTTTTTGAGAAAATCGCCATTTTTAAAAATTGATTACTCAACACCATCTTGAAATAAAAGGCTGAAAATTGGTGTCCAAGTTGAATTAAATAAGTACTAAAACATACCCAAAAATAAAATAAATCCAAAGGTGTCGGGTCTAAAAGTGAGTGATTTGACTTGGAATGCCCCATATGCATAAACCGAATTTTTGTTGCAACAACTGAATTTCAGTTGGAAATTAGCAAATTTGTGTGTATATTTAAAAAAAATTATTTTTTTTTTTTTTTTTAAACTTACCCTTTGGTGGTGAAGAATGATAATATAAACCTTGAAATCTTCGCCTACGTTTAGGCGGCATATTGATTTTTATTGCAATAAATTATTAATTTAGTTGGTTTTCCACTTCATAGGAAAATTATTCAAATTTTTATTAGTAATATCTTGCAAATACAACTTTTGTATTTTAAATGTATTTTACTGTCTTTGTATATGGTCGAATACAATTTTAATGATTAACACAAATATTTTATAATGTATAATTTCACAATATATTCAATAATTTATCTTTGGATTAGTTTTCATGCACAATCGTGTCTGCATACAATTTTTCACTTTTTGTAAACACAATAATTTCTATTATGATTTGTTGGATTTTTTCAAAATTTTGTTGTAATTTCCGGTGAAAATTCATTATTTTTATAGTATTTTGTTATCATAAAATTCTTATTGGCTATAATGATTGTTATTATGTTTGAACTGGTCAAATCAAAAATGGTTAACAAATACACGCAAAACGATTTTTTTATACACGAACACTTTTCAATTTGATACTCATACTATAAACATTTTGTATTTCATATAAAACACCATTAAAAATCATATATTTTATTAGGAATTTCCTTCCGTTAACTTCCGCTTTTTTTTTTTTAAATTGTCCTTTTTTTGTAGTTTGCTAATGTACTGTAGGCGTTGAAAGTCTATAACAAAATGTCATTTGCATTTCAGTTTTTACGGTTTATTTCCATTTAGTTCGAAAAAAATATGAATGAACTATCTAATATTCGAAGAAAAAAATTATTCATGTTTTACACACACACACATACATAAATACACTCAAAAAAAATTTACTAAAAAAAATAGGAAAATTAACTAAATTCAAGGAAAATTGATAACACAGCCCCTTGAACAAAAATTGTTTTGACCCAGAAGGAAAGTCCGCAAAGTAAGCCTACCTAATTTATTTTTAAATTTGACAAAATTAAAACAGAATTAAAATATTAGGTCTATTCGATTACCTTACTACAATCTACTATTTTTTACTCATTTTACTACAACTGGAAATTTTCAATACAAAAAGTAAACAAGACTTTCCAGTTGTAGTAAAAAATAGTAAGAAATTTGGGTAATCGAATAGACCTATTAACAAAATTTCAAATTTTGTTTTTTTTTTTTCAAATTTTGTTTTTTTAAGACAATAATTAAATTCGTCAAAAATTGAAGAAGTTACACGCATTTGAACAAAAATGCAAAATTTTCGATATATCGATTATTAGCATCTAAGGCTATAATCAGATCCAAAAATGTTTTATATATGGCTCATTAGACTGGCATTTTTCTGTATAGCAAAATTTTTTTCTTTTCCGATTTTCAAAGTCCGGGCATTTGTTTATTTTACTAGGCGGTACCAATTTGAGGTCAATCGGATTAAACTAACCCGTGGCGCCCGGCGGTCAAAGTTTTGGATTTTTGAAAAATTAAAAAAAAATTAATAAAAAATAAATATATTTATACACATCATGTTTGTTAATTTTGATGTGCTGAGCACGAACATCAAAAAAAATTAAAATCGGTCGAACGGTTTTCGAGATATTGCTATTTGAAATTTGCAAAAAATTACAGTTTTTTCCTACGTTCAAGAAATTTTTTAAAAAAAATCTCAAAATTTTATTCCGCCGGCCCTTTTATAAAGCTTGAGACAATCTTTCATTTAAAACTAATTTGAGCCAAATCCGATCATTTTAAGCCGTGGCGCCCATCGATCAAAGTTTTGGACTTTTGGAAAATTTCTACCAAAATTTTGGATTTTAGAAAATGAAAAAATAAAAAAAAAAAATATCTTGCGATACATTACTTTTATTAATTTTAGCATGCTGAATACGAATATCAAAAAATTAATAAAATCGGTCGAACGGTTTTCATGATATCGCCATTTAAAATTTGTCAAAAAATTGCAAAATAGGGGGTTTTTCCTACGTTTAAGATTTTTTTTAAAAAAACTCCAAAAATTTCTTTATTTTAACCCTTTTATAGAGCTCTATGCAATCTTTCATTGAAGCTTCATTGGAGCCAAATCCGATCATTTTAACCCGTGGCGGCCTTCGATCAAAGTTTAGGGTTTTTGTTAAAAAGTTTCTAAAATGCCAAAACTTAGATCTATGGGCACCACGGCTTAAAATGATCGGATTTGGCTCAAATTAGTTTTAAATGAGAGATTGTCTCAAGCTCTACAAAAGGGCCGGAGGAATGAAATTTTGAGGCTTTTTTTAAAAAATTTCTTGAACATAGGAAAAAACCGCCATTTTTTACAAATTTGAAATGGCGATATCTCGAAAACCGATCAAGCGATTTTAATTTTTTTTTGATATTCGTGCTTAGCGCATCGAAATTAACAAATATAATGTGTCGAAAGATAAAAAATTTTTTAATTTTATTTTTAAAATGTTTTCAAAAATCCAAAACTTTGACCGCCACGGGTTAATTTAATCCGTTTGACCTCAAATTTGTACCACATAAGTTTTAGACCTAGGACAATATAAATTTGCCCGGACACTTGGGAAAATCGAAAGTTGACAAAAAAAATGCCAGTCTAATTGCTCATAGATCATTAAAATACCTTTAGTTTAAAACCAAAAACAATGAAATCTGTTAATTTGTTCCGGAGATATTTTAATATAAGTATAAAAAAAAGATGAAAATTTAAAAAGATGGTCCATATCTCGAAAACAGTTCTACTTTTGAAACGTTGGAGCCGATTTTTGGATTCAGCGAAAGATTTTACATGAAAAATGAATACAACATGTCGGTGATAGGGTTTTCCCGGGAATTCCCGTCCCGGGATTTCTCGCTTTTCCGGGATTTTTTATGCGGGATCCCGGGAAATTAAAAATACTGGAAAAAGCGGTAAAATCTGCTGAATTGATCTGAAAAATCTGCTGATTTCAGATAAACTTTTTAATAAAAATATTTCTTAATAAAAATCTATTTTATATGGAGTGGAAATTTGGCTGCGGGATCCCGGGATCCCGGAAAAAATAAAAAAATTTTCCGCTTTCCTGGGAAATGAAAAATTGCGTAAAAAAAACTTTACCAGTGATACAAAATCAAACTTTCAGAATCGAATTTCGCTGCAATCGGTCCAGTATTTACTGTATGGCCGAATTATTAAAAAAAAAACTCTGTGCACCGTTGCATATGATTGTTATTTAAAGGTAATTACAAAATTTAGTGTACGCCTAATACAGCTTTCAAGTAATTATACACTCTTATAAATTTTTGTTGAAATTTACCCACTTTATTGTAGGTAACTGTTCTCCTACAATAAAGTGGGTAAAAATACTCAATGTGTTTAAATTTCAACATTTGCACACAAAGTGTGTACAACTAATAAACATTTTGTGTGTAAACCAACAAGTTAACTGCTTTCAAAATTCTCTGGCAGTACACACAAAATGTGTAATTTTAGCTTATTTGTGCTCAAAAATAGATTTAAAATGTTCAAAATTGAATCTTAAATGTTTTTTTTTTACATTTAAAGTGTTTGATTTTTATCAACCTGCTAAAATTTGTATTCCTATAAAAAAGTAAAACCAAAAATGCATTTTTTATGATTTTAATAGTTTTTATTTAAGCTAAAATGAAATTTTGTATAATAGTTATATAATATTCGTTAATTATAATTTAAATGCAAATTTTTTTTGTGTTTATAAAATTCGTAATAAAAACAAAAGATCAATAACAAAAGAAAAATAACACGTTACAATAAGTATATAAACGATAAAATTTGGTTAATTAAAGAACTTATTTTTTGAACATTATTTATATTTGTTTGTCCCTCAAATTTTTGGAGATAGGATTAAAAAATAAAATCCATCGTCTTACAGATTTCAGCAGGATATTAAATGTTAAATGTAAATAAACAAGAGCCACTTGCATATGTTGTTCTATTATATCCACCTTTTCGCCCATTAGCACTTTCTTCTTTAGAGAAGTATGAACATACATATTTTTTATGAGTCTTCTGTTTTTTAAACTATTTTTTTCGTTAGACTTTCAAATCATTAATTGTTGTCTCAAACTGCAAGTATAAAAAATTTCACATTATTTACGAGATATTTCTGATATTTAAACTATACAAGAGAATATTTTCAGAATCTGAGAAATTTCTGTATAGACAATTCTTAGAATCTGAGAAATTTTTTCTATAGAAAAATTCTCAGAATCCAAGATAATATTTCTATACAAAACATGTCAGAACCTGAGACATTTTTTCCTTAAAAAATTTCTAAGTATTTGAGATATTTTTCTATAGAAAAATTCTCAGAATCTTATATATTTTGTATAGAAAAAATTTAAGAATCTATTTTTTCTATAGCAAACATGTCAGAATCGGAGCCATTTTTTAAAATCTGAGATATTTTGCTATAGAAAAATTCTTAGAATTTGAAATTTTTTTATAGAAAAATATAATAATCTATGATATTATCAGAATTTGATATATTTTTTCTATAAATCTAAGATATTTTTTTATGGAAAAATTCTCAGAATCTAAGATATTTTTTATGTAGAATACTTCTCAGAATTTGCGATATTATTTCTATAGAAAAATCCTCAGAATCTGAGATATTTTTTCTATAGAAAAATTCTCAGAATCTGAGATATTTTTTTTATAGAAAAATTCTCATAACCTGAGATATTTTTTCTATAGAAAATTCTCAGAATCTAAGAGATTTTATCTATTGAAAAATTCTCAGTATCTGAGATATTTTTTCTATAGAAAAATTCTCAAAATCTAAGATATTTTTTCTATAGGAAAACTCTCAGAATCTGAGATAGGTTTTCTATAGAAAAATTCTCAGAATCTGATATATTTTTTTCAAAATCTTGGAAAATTAAAAAAATTTCGGAATCTGAAATAATTTTCTGCTGAAAAATTCTCAGAATCTAAGATATTTTGTAATAGAAAAATTTTCAGATTAGAAGATATGTTTTTCTATATTAAAATTCTTAGAATCTGAGGTACTTTTTTTCTATAGAAAAATTCTTAGAATCTAAGATATTCATTCTATAGAAAAATTCTAAGAATCTGATTTGTTTTTTCTATAGAAAAATTTTTCAGAATCTGATATATTTTTTCTGTAGAATATTTCACTGAATTTGATTTATTTTTTTATAGAAAATTGCTCAGAATCTGATATATTTTTTCTATAAAAATTTTTCAGAATCTGATATAAATTTTGAATCTAAAATATTTTTTCTTCAGAAAAAATCTTAAAATCTGAGATATTTTTTTAAATACAAAAATTCTCAGAATCTAATAAAGTTTTTCTTTAGAAAAATTCTCAGAATCTGATGTATTTTTTCTATAGACAAAACAGAAGAATCTGTGATATATATTCTATAGACAAAATATAAGAATTTGAAATATTTTTTCTATAGAAAAATTCTTAAAATTTGAGATTTTAATTTTATAGGAAAATTCTTAGAATCTGAGATATTGTTTCTATAGAAAAATTCTTAGAATCTGATTTGTTTTTTCTATAGAAAAATTCTTAGAATCTGATACATTTTTTCTATAGAAAATTTCTCAGAATCTGATATATTTTTTCTATAGAACATTTTACAGAATCTGATATATTTTTTCTATAGAAAATTTCTCAGAATCTGATATATTTTTTCTATAGAAAATTTCTCCGAGTCTGATATATTTTTTTTTATAAAATATTTCTCAGAATCTGATATTTTTTTTTTCTATAAAAAAATTCTTAGAATCTGAGATATTTTTTCTATCGGAAAGTTTTCAGAATCTAGAATATTTCTTATATAGAATAATTCTCACAAGGGAAGTCTCCCTGGTGTCACTCTCCGACCTTCATGAAATTTGGATATGTTGTTAAGAACGAAAATTAATTCGATTCGTATTTTTTTTTTAGCGGCCCAAATTCATTTTTTGGGGAGTCGATTTGTATGGGGGAAAATTTACCTTTTTAAGTTTTTTACGATTTACGCCTATTTTAACAAAATTAATATAGGAATGTGGAGTACCAATTTAAACCCAGCAAAAACATGGTAATGAGTTGTGAAAAGTAATCATTACCAAGTACATTATTTATAATGAGTACCCATTACAATTAACATTATTTTAAGCCCAAAAGTAACTACTTTTCAGTAATATGTTATAAAAGCACTTCTAAGTAATAATATCTAGTTGCACTTGCAGTTTTTAACCTTTATAATTCAATTAATTTAAAAAATACTTAAAAACTTAATAAAAATTACGCAATTTTTAAGTTTTAGTAAAAACAAGTTAAATTTTAAATGTTTTAATTAACTAATTATTTTACTTCTTATTGGTAATGGGGTTTTACTGCTTATTAGTAATCCGAGTCGGTAACTACTTATTTATCTCCATACTCTTCACTAGTTATTTTTGTCTCACGCCCTTGTTAAAATAATTAGTGTTTCATTCAATAAGTAACTACTGATTAACATCTGTTTCGGATTACAAAACCCATTACTAGTAATGTCAATTTTTGCTGGGAAGGTATTAAAAATATCTATCTTGTGGTGCTAACAACGGGCCAAAGAAGTTAATATTTTTTGACTTATTAACAAAAATGTCCTAAAATTTTGGTATTTTACTCAATATGACGAAAAGTTGTGCATGTTTGGACACGTTCTCAGCACACGTAGATAGGTTTTCCAAAGACCTTTCATTTGGTATGCATAATATAGGAGATAAACAAAAAAAACTGAAAAATGGCCTTGTCTTCCCCCTCCTTTTTACCCTCTAAATAAAAATTTGGGCCGCTAAAAAAAATACGTGTCCCTTAATTTTTTCTGATCTACAAAATAAAACCAATTCCATAAAGATCCGCGGGTGACACTAGGGAGACTTCCCTTGTCAGAATCCGAAATATTTGTTCTATAGAATGATTTGCAGAATCTGAAATATTTTTTCTATAAAAAAGTACTCAGAATCTGAAACAATTTTTCTATAGAAAAATTTTCAGAATCTGATTCATTTTTTCTGCAGAAAAAAAAATCTGTAAGAATCTAAAAACTTTTATTGAAATATTCCCAGAATCTGGTTAGGATTTTTTTCTGTAGATAAATTCTCATAATCTAATAAATTCTCATAAAACATTTTTCCTTATAAAAAATATTCTCAGATTCTCGTATCCAGACATTTTTGTAAAGAATAATTCAAAAGTCATTTGTGGTACTTACCTTTCTGATTTATAATTGCAAATCTTTAAGAAAAACATGCAATTAAGAGTATACTTTCTTAAATATTACGAATTTATAACAATCGGATTAGCTTCTTACAAATTTTACGTTGCATTTAAATTTTGAAACTATTGGTTAATATTTTCACTTTTTTTAACAATATTTCTTTTTATTTTATGGGTTTTTCGCGTTAGTTAAGTTTAATTGCGAGCACAACAAAATTTTCTGATTATATTTTTCTTTTTATTTTATTTTGACAATTTTAAAATTGTTGAACATTACGCATTTAATGTTTAATATCAAAAATTGAACACTAAATGTTTACAATAAACATTAAATGTGTAATTTTAAAATTTTTGTGTTTATAATTTTATAAAAATATTTATAAATTCACAAAATACTATATAATGTGCGTAATATTCAAATTTTTGTGTGTAAACTAAAATTTTAAACACTTGGTGCTCAATTTTAGGCGTTGTGTGTTATTTTACATAAAAAATTACCCACTTTATAGTAGTATTTTTACAAGGATTTTTTAGAGTGTATAATTAGCACTACTCTGCAAAAAAACAATTTTTTCACAGACTTCTGAGTACATTTTCTAAAGTATTTTGGCCTCCTAAACATGAATCTGTCGTCAGAAAGTTGTGTCAAATCGTCTTCTCGAGATATAGGCATTATAATTTTTTGTGGACCAAGACCTCAAAACCAACAAACTATTTAATATTGGAAAAGTGTAAAGTGAATTTATACATATTTTTTCTATTTACATAAATAAAATTACCTAACTTTTGCAAAGATCCGAACAAAAAAATCTCGATTTTCATTTTTAAAAAATCACAAAAAATGTAAAAAGTGGTGTAGTTTTAAGAGCTACAACTTCTTAAGTAAATATCGGATTTTTGTAATCAAAATTGAAATTAAAGGCGAATGTCCTCGACTTCAAACTTCAAAGCTTAAAAAGGTGTGTCATTAAAAAAATGCATTTTAAATGCTAATGCATTTTTTGAGTGCTTTTTTGTCAAGTTTTACCCCTTTTTGATTTTTTTATTAACATATTATTAAAAAATGTCATATTTTTTTAATTTTTATTATATATCAATTTTGATTATAGATATCCGATTATTATGTAAGGAGTAATGGATTTTAAAAAACTTTTTTTTTTTCAATGATTATCAAATTAAAAAAACATTTTTTCCAAAATTTAAAAAAAAAAAAATCTATCCATAATTAAAAATAGAAAACCTTTAAAGCTTTGTGTCCCATAAAAATGATGACTGATTTTAATTTTATTTCTTAAAAGCCCAAGCTTTAATAACACTGTAAGTATAATTTTAACTTTTGAAATGACACACCAAAACGCCGAAACACCTAAACTTAATTTTGGGTCGTATAATCCAGTGGCATTCTCCGTTTTGCCAGGTCAGATCAAGATCCAGAGATATTTCGCTTTAACGTTTTGCGATTTTCAAGCGATTTTTTGTTATATTTTCTTAGGAAAATCCATTAAAAACTTTTTTAAAATTACTTAATTTAGTATTCATTAGCCGAAACTTTACTCTAACAATGATGACCGATCACTTTCGGCGAATAAAATAATTTATTTTTTTAAAATTTTTCAATTTTCTAAAAAAACATAAAAAATCGCTTAAAAAGAGCAAATTTAAAACTTAAATATCTCCTAATTTAGACCATTATCAGTCAAAACTGAGAATGCCACTGTGTTCTACGACCCAAAATAAAGTTGACGTGTCTCGGCGTTTTGGTGTGTCAATTTCACGTACTTACAGTGTAACATCGGCGAATACAGGGGGGGGGCCAACAACAACAACAAAAAAATATTTTTTTATATGTATTGGAAAACATAAATCTCACGAAAAAAACAACAAAAATTTTTTTATTGTTGTTGGGCCCTGAAAAAACAGTCCTGCATACGCCGTTGCAGTGTAATATGTTAATTTAAAAAAAATCAAAAATAGAAAAATTCGATGAAAAATCAGTCAAAAAATGTTTTTTTTGGAAGGATTCCAAAATTTTTGAAAACAAAAAAAACACTTTTTCGACCTTACCTATTTTAATTTGCATAAAAATTGGCATATCAATTCTCGAGATCTGTGTCGAATTTCGGTTTTTGTTATTTAGTCAAAATTGTGAATGGTTCGCGTTTTATCGCTGTTCAAAGTTGGTATTTTGCAACAATTTAATGAAAAATACATGATGTTTAAATGATCGTATCTTTGGAACGCATCATCCGATTGTCACGAAATAAAGCGCAAAATAATGGTTATGTCCTGGTCTTAAAATAGAATTTTGAAAAAGGATAGGATGCTTTGCAAAAAGGATATTGAAATTAAAAAAATGTCCTTAATTTGCAAATATCTCAAAATGCGTATCTTTAATTTTCCTATATTTTTTTGCACATATAGCCCTAAATATACTTAACAACATATGCAAATCCCAAATTGGGATGGTAAGCGGTTTAATTATAAACGTGGTTTCCTTAAACGACTTATTGATTTTTGTTAAATAACTCTTGTTTACAAATGAAAAACAATTTCAGAGCAGTAACCGCGACTTTTTTTTATATGCATTTTGGACCGCTAAACTCAAAAATTTCATCAAAAGAACATTTCGCGAATAACTTTTTGTTTAATGAATTTTTTAGCGTTTTTTGGAGGTATTTTGACTATTTTTCTTATATCTTAAGTTCTGTTTATCTGATTCTCTCGCAATAAAAACCAAATTAAAGACAATCAAATTTCCAACAAATCCTACATTCATCGTTTTTCCATCAGTTCATAGGTTTACACGCAAATAAATTTTTTAGCGTTATTTGGAGGTATTTTGACTGTTTTTCTTATATCTTGAGTTCCGTTCACCTGATTTTTTCGCAATAACAACCAAATTAAAGACAATCAAATTTGCAACAACATATGTTAATCCTAAATTGGAGTGATGAGAAGTTTAAGAAAAATCGTGTTTTTTTTAGGTGCATAATTCATTTTATTAATTTTTTAAATTTAATTTTTTTTTTAATTTATCAAAAAAA